>OU452282.1:10899828-11485412 GCA_911728535.1 Pammene fasciana | reverse complement strand
CAGGGTCGCGTTTTATAAAGTTACAATTTACAATTTCGCTTTTTGCCTCTCTTTCTAGCACACATATTGGATAGAAAGAGAGGCAAACAGCGAAATTGTAAATTGTAACTTTATAAAACGCGACCCTGAACGTACCCTTGTCACTGTCAACACGCCATGACGTAAGTGACATGACATATCATATCATCTCATCTTTGTTTTGAAAACACTTAAAACTTACAGGAGATACACTTTACAAACAACAACTCTAAAACACGATCTAGGTTTGATACTCATTTGTTTATTTCAATTACTTATCAATTCGTCGAGTATTGGTTTATCCAAAGTACCTACCTAAATATTTTTGGTCTTGCTGGGAATGGTGTAGTATTGCAACAATATAACAGGACTGACCAGTTGCATTTTATAGCATTACCTACCTTTTAAATATTTATATTTTCTTTTTAGGTAGATATAATTAATCGACCATCTTATGGAGTAAGCTAAAGTCACTAGTAACAATTAAAAAAATGGCTGATAAAATTACCTGCCTTTTCTTTTTTGAAGACTGCATGACTAACCGGAGAAAACTTTTTGAAGAAGCCATAACATCCTCCAGATCAGGAAGAGTTCTCTACATTATGAAAGAAGAATTGGAGGAACTACCAGAATTATCTCAAGATTTAAGCTCTGTAGATCGGCACTATATGAAAATGATTAGTTTTTTATATGCAAAAAGCTTGGAATCTTTAATTGAAAGTACTGCATCATTGCCTAATTGGCAAAATGTCCCTGCTACTATAATCCTAGATGATTTAAGCCTTTATTGTGGGACTGATAAGGTTCAAAATGCTTGTGGTGTGGTTGCATTTATGTTAGATACTGTCCGCAGTTGTGAAATGTTTTTAAAACAGACATGCAGATTGTTAATATCAGTTACAAAAGACTCTGTTGGGGATGAATACTGTAATATTTTGAATGATTTATATCTTTTAAAACCAAGTAAATAAATTAAATATTTTTTTGTTATGATTATGAGTATTCTAGTTTCTGTACTAATACCCTCCCTTCTACTTCTTCCATAATACCTTAAGTGATTGTGTGTCAATAACATCAACACTTTAAAACAGCTCCTGTATGTGGTATGTCTCTATTAGACTTTGGAATTTACAGCTAAGCCACCACAGTTACAACTTAAAAATGATTTTGCTAGTAATGCTGCTAGCACATTTCATTTTAAATGACAGTTATCACTATTTGATAGGTGGCTGGTGTTTTAAGTATGCAATTAGTACTTACAGGCCTAACATAACCTAATCTACATAGACCCTCAAATGTAAATATAGAGCCCTTCCTACTGTTTGTAGTTAGGGATATTCAAAAGATGTTCTAAGTTTAGAAATGTCAACAATCAACCTCATTGACATTATTCCTAATAATTAGAACTAATATACATTATACTGCATATTGCTATTCTGTTGTACAAAGATTGTAAGACTATTATTTATTTATCATTGATAATGATTATCATGTATTTTATGATTAGCAAGCGTTTGTGAAGTGCTGTCACTGGTGCTAGCACAACAAATGGAAACAATTAAGTTTAAAATTGGTTGTACCTGTTTGACATAATCTTGCATATCTACCTTACAATTTACACCTTCAATGCAATAACCACTTTTATCACTTTACCATTTATGCAAGACATTTTGAAATCTGTATTTTGAATAGTTATGTTATATGTCTATTACTTCATTCAAGTATTTTACTTGGCTGCATGGCAAGCAAATTACTTAAATTATGATAATGATACTACAAAAGACTGTTTTGCAAATTATTTATTTACATAATATTAAATATAACAGTTTTTGTTACTTAATAGGTGGGTCCCCACCAGACGAGCCGCCTCATGAGTCAGCTTGGCTAATGTGAATGTGCCTCACCCGAGGCATTGCGGCCGCGCGTGCATTTGCCTCGGCCGAGGCACGGTCACACTAGCCGAGCGGCCACACGCGGCAATTTACTCGCGAGGCGGCTCGTCTGGTGTGGCCCCACCTAATAAAAGTAATAAATAAATACATATGGACAAGGTATAGGTACAATTTGGAGTTCAGTCACATTCATATTATTACCAGATCATCTAAATTTCAAAACAATATAGAGTAGGAAAAATACGAAAATCGAGAAAAGAAACAGATAAAAAATGTAGTAATTATGATTGCCTTTGCCCAGTCTTAACACCCGGCCCATGGTTTTTCCGAGAAAACCAGAGCTTCTGTCGACGTCATCATCAAGTCCGCGCAAGATCTTGTCTTGATATCGGACTTCGTTGCCTATTTCAATCGACATATGCTTGAGAGTGCTGATCTTTCCGCTGAGCTCCTCTGCCATTTGATCGTTCTCGTGGGCGACTGCATCTTCTGTAGCGACCCTGGGGATGGGCTGGTACGCGTACCCGTCTTTGGCGCGTCTCATACTGCTTCGGCCTGCCGTCTTGCTGGATTGTTTTCTTCAAAACAAAGTCAAATTAGATTCGGACAGCGTACTCTATTTCTGTGGAGTGGAGGAACGTCACTAACACTGGTCGAGTTGAATGATTTACTGATTAATATTTTAACTGTGTAGCACTCTGTTTCGTATGTTATGATGAGGAGGTAATCTACAGGAACTGTGTAATGTGATTCAATAACATAATTTTTTAGGCAACAACTAGACTATGGTTATGAATGACAATATTGACAGTTTCTTGACAAATCATCATTGCGTTTTGATGCCCCAAGAATATAAAGTAGTGAATCGTATAGGCAGCTAAACTAGCAAAATTGCTATTTATATAGTTATTTTTTTTTAAGTTATTACTTTTACTAATTAAATTTGATCTGTTTATATTACTGAAGTTAAATTTCTGACTTTATAGGCGATATTATTTCAAATACACTAGATTTATTTTTGGTTTGAGATAATAACTAAACGGTAAATGACATCTATCATTGGTTTAGTTTAGAAATTACAAATTAGTTAACATTAATGAGGACAGGCGTCTGATTTATCAGCACAACAGAGAGAGACAGAGCTATATTAGAATGAGGCAAAAGTTGTTGCACTTGTTGATTGAAATGGACGGTTTAGAAGTTTTCTACCGATTACTATTATCATTTTGCAAACTGAGCGCGTCTTGCGCAGAGGCAAACAAATGAAATGAAAACGCATAGGCCTTTTATGGCCTAAACGGTGATCAAACCTCAAATCGCTTGGAAGCTCGACGCAACGCTGGTCGCGGCGCTTCACACTCGTCACTGCGGCCGTGCAAATAATGGGGCAGGGTTATACAGGGTGTAATCGTTCAGTGTTTTCAGGCGATTATCCCGCAAGCAAAAAAGATATCAAAAAACTTAATTTTAATGAATATCGAAAGAAAGCCATGTTACAGAAAGGTCTTAAGTTAAGAATGAATGTGGAGGGATGTAGAAGAACGGGCAAACGTAGATGATATGAAAATAATTGATGTGGACTAGGGTTCTCAAACTACTGCCATGTTCAAAACATAACCATACTAAAAAATAAAAATAAGTTTACAATAGAGTCCTGTTAAATTTAATTAATGTGCTGTAGAAGTAGTATAACCAACGTCGACAATACTACGTCTATTCGTAGTACCTACTATATTGAAAGCAACAAGTTATCCCTCTACAGTTTGAGAACCACTTGCTATCACTGTGAGATTTGAAAACGGGTTAAGATAAAAAAAAAAAAGTATTGCCGTCTTAGTCTTCTTACCCCACGAAAAGTCACCGGGTCAAGATAAAAACTCAGCAAATAATAAAGATAATTGAAGTCCTCATTTACAGGTGAATAAAATAACAATAACGAGCAAACGTATCAACTCAGAATATTTATAGCTGCACTGAAAAAGAAGTTACAGAACATGGGGTAAGATAAAAAAACAGAATTTGATGTCGAAAAATACATCTTGTAGAAAATTGCCAATAACTCATTTCCACTCTCACTTAGCGGACGGAACCGACTGAAGGGCGGGGAACAACAAAATGGAGTTCCCAATCAAGGGGCCACGAACAAAAAATGTGCCAGAAGTTGCGAGCTACAAACGGTTTTTTATCTTACCCCAACGCACCCTACCAAATGTGTAAAGTTACGAGTAATATGAATTATTTTTAACCGACTTCAAAAAAGGAGGAGGTTCTCAATTCGACTGATTTTTTTTCATCATTTTTTTGTATGTATGTTACTCGATAACTCCGTGAATAGATTTTCAATTTTTTTTTAATCGAACAGGTATAACCCCTAGATGGTCCCATTGTCACCAAGTCGGGGTCTGATGATGGGATCCTGGAGAAATCGAGGGAACTCTTCAACTATTATAGGCACACCTATAGTGATTTCACTATTTTTTACAGCAACTTGGCCACTTCCTCTTGGAATAGCGGACCCTTATAGTTTCGCCATGTCCGTCTGTCCGTCCGCGGTCTAGCTCAGTGACCGTTAACACTAGAAAGCTGAAATTTGGTTTGAATATTTGCATTAACCAAGCCGACAAAACTGTAGAATAAAAACGCGAAAAATATATTTTGTTAGGGTACCTCCCGTACACGTGAAGTGGGGGGCGAAATTTTTTTTCGTTCTAACCAATTTGTGTGGGGTATCGTTGGATAGGTCTTTTAAAACAGTTTTTGGATAAAACTAATACTTTCGGAAATAATAGCTCCGAAAGTTTAAAACAGGGCGTCCCCCCAACTAACTTTTGAATCGTGGGTCCCAAAATTTTGAAAAAATTCATGAAACTGAGGTCTAATGAGTACCTTCAATGACAACCAAATTTCGTTAAGAAACGACCTTTTGAATGAATGGTCTCAGTTTACGGAACCCTACACTGAGCATGGCCCGACATGCTCTTAGCCGGTTTTAACAATAGTAAAATATCAGGCATGGTTAAAAGTTAGAAATGATGTAAAAAAAATTTGTGTGGACTGTTTTATTTAATTGGTTAGGTATACAACATCAAGTCAATAGTTACATTTGGTTATGTTCATGACAATCAGTGATGTAAATATTAAAATTACTATCAATGTTGAAATAAATGGCTGATAGGTATTTAAATAAAATCATATTAAAAAGCTAAGAATTATGAAAACTGTAACGTCTGTAACGGCCTTACAACCCCGATTTGTGAAATAAAATATTATGCAATAAAAATCATGATTGAACAGATCACAAAATTTTGAAGTAAATAGGCACGTGCAAATATTTGTGTTATACTTTTTTCTTAAAAGAAATTAAAACTACTAAAGGTTATCATAACACAAGAGCTAACATTTTGGGGGAATGTATTGCACCATTATCTATTGATTCATGCTAATTATATAATATTACCGTTTAAGTTGCTGACGCCAACTTCCTATGGCACATACATAAACCACCAGTTATTAATGTCTATATCACAAAAAAATCAAATATAAACTGTTAAAGATCCCCAAAACATACACCATTTGTACTAAACAAAGAATATCGCAAACTAACTACACACTTATGTACAGTTTCATCTAATCTATAAATCAGTCCATTAATAAAATACAACAATACAATCAATACGACAACATAATATGGAGTCTTAGTAATATAGGCAACAGTTTCACAAACACAAACATAATCATTCAATGTCACGTAAGTAAATGTCTCAGAACAATCCGTTCCAAAAGTTTAGCCTCCAGTGGCCTATTTTAATAACAAGTGACAATTTTCAAGCGGAAGTCTCTTTCTGACCCTACGTGTATTAGAAAGAGACTACCATTTGTAAATTGTCACTTGCAGCTTTATGAAATAGGCCACATCTCTCCTCGCTATGTTTCTCAACTAATATTATATTTACAACAATTGACACAAGTTATCATAAACATTTCCAATTTGTGTCATTTCTAAGCAAAATGCACCTTATCATGTGTCAATAAGGACGATTTCTAGATCTCCATACCAGCAGTTTCTTACTAGCAAATCGTACAGTTAGCAGAAGAAGTAGCTAAGCGGGTAGGGTGTTCAAAATGATCTTGAAACGATTTTATTGTTCAGAGAATAAGAGCGTGTGTAGATGATTTTGAACACTCCACCCGCTTAGCTACTTCTGCTGCTGACTTTACCTTCTGTTTGGAAACGACGCATTTTAGGAGAGAAAAAGAGAGTCCTATTAAGACTTGCTTTTCAATAGTTTTTTGGCTGAAACATGTCACATTCTACCAACTACCGGCAATTATCGGAAACAACTGTATATCATAGTATTGATTCATACTTCATACCTTACAATTAGATAGGTAGAAAAGTAGGCTAGAATCACGCACTACACAACGATCAACGGATTCACAAACACTCATACAATCTAATATCATAAACACAGTATGGGGCTGTTTTATAAACACCTGTACTGTAATAAACGTAGAAATCTCTTTTCAAATCCGTTGAGCTTTCTATTACAACACACAAGCTACACGTGTTTATGAAATAGTCCCCAGTTGTTGCAAACTATGGTTTAGGACCAATAATCCCGATACGACAAGGAGATAGGCACTTACATGCAACCTAGTAGGAATATATTTTGAGACTACCATTGTCCTTTAAAAAGTCCTATTATACAAAATTTATAGGGCGCAGCCTTGAGACCTTGCTTTGTACAGTCAATTTCGCTAATATCGATGCGATTTATTGGATAAATTTACTATTTGATATTAATTATTTATACAATAATCTTATTTGTATGGGTTTAAGGTCTTGTACACATGTTTTTGCCCAAATAATTTCATCGATATTGGCTAATTCTACTGTACCAGCATTTAGTAATGTATAGGCAAGTTGTTTTTCTGGCTTCTATAAAAAATGCCTAAGTTGACAAAGGATTTAATTTCATGGTGTTAGTGAACAAATCAAATTACAATATTATTATGTGGCCCAATGATTCCTTTTTGTATTACTGATAAATATATGGATATGTCACATAGCAAGTCCAGCTTTTAATCAAATACTTTTATATTATAATTTGTCCAAGACGGCCATATTTCTGTCATATTTACATTATTTGGAAATTCACCATACTTTACTTCAGTTATTTATAAAATTATTTTTATTTTATGAATTGACAGTGACTTACAAATATTTATAATTTTTTCCCCATAAGACTGACAGTAATTTAGGCAGAGATTTGATTGAAAATGCAAGAGATAGAAAATATACGTTCACATCACTTTTTCAACTACATATTCAGAATATTAGTGCATCATTTATATTAAAACTAATTTCCAACTATTGTTATATAACCCTAATTACTGTAACCGATCGCGGCTATGACATAGATTTAATAGGGTCTATTTACAAGTGTTGATATGGGTAGATATTACGAAAAAGAATCTAAGTGACAGAACCAACAAGAGTGATAAGAACCTGCAAAGTTAGTAGGCATTTCAACTCCAGTCATCACTTTGGATGCCGGATACTGGTCAAATAATGATTTTCACGAGGATATATAATGCAAATGATTATGACCTTTTGACACAATGCCTAATGCCTCGTAAAGGAAGCCTGATGTTGCTGTCCTGTCACTCTAAGATTGTTCTTTCATAAAGCTAGCGCAAACTTTTACTGTAACACATCACATAAGGGACCGACTACCAAGTGGCTTTGAGGTTATTTTACGTAAAGTAAAATCAGAATCAGACTGTCCTTGTCATGTGCTTTCATTTAGAAATCTACTGTGTCATTACCAATAAGTTATTACGAAGCGATATCAGTCTTCGACGACTTATACATATTACTTATACGATGGGGTGACTTTTACCACGTAATGGCAAATCCTTAATTTTCAAATTTAAGTAACTTGATGGGCACGGTGAATAATCACTTTTATGGTAGATTTGAATATATTGCACTTTTATTATATGTATTCTAAAACTCATCATCACCTGACCAGTCACATCAGATTATTTGGTTCAATGTAGTCTAAGTCCGAATACTCTTCACACGGCTTTAAAGATCCTTACGGAAATTGTCCAAAAGGCATATTATGGTCGCTTTAGCCAGCTAAGACAGACATTCTTATATTTCTTATTCATCTAATGATCTATTGATATCAGGAAGAGACGCTATCGTTTGTTAGCGCGGCCATCACAGATGTATGCTCAACTACATTTTATACATTAGAGACTCACACCAATTCTTTTCACTTTCAAGCTCTTTTCTCTCGTGACAACCGCGGCCTGTGCCGCTTGGCTCGACTCCGTCATATATGTACGGGAACGTGTAGTAACAACGCGTCGCGGCGGGGGAACTCCTCTGAACACATCTCGCACCTGAAAGGGCCGCCTTCCTGCGAGGGTAGGGGGGAGGAGGGGGGTGATAGCTTGGGGGGCGGGGATGGTGTGGGGGGCGCGGGGGAGGGGGCGGGGGAGGGCGTGGCGGAGCGCGGCGCGATGGCGCGCAGGTCATCGGCCGGGTGCCGCGGCGGGCGACGTCCGCGGAGCTGTGGAAAATTTGTTCGTGTCATGTTAGGGCCCCTTTACACATGTTTAGTGTGAATGTATACGCAGCAGTGTGCAGGTACACGCGTGCTAGTGTACCTGCTTGGGCCGGGCGCGGCTCTCGGTGTGTATCATCTTGGGGCGCGGCGCGGCGGGCGCGGCGGGCGCGCGGCGGCGGCGGCGCGGCGGCGCGGGCGCGGGGGACGGCGGCGCGGGGGAGGGCGGCGAGGGCGCGGGGGACACGCTGCCGCGCTCCCAAGAGTGTCGCGGGGACAGCTCCGATTTGATTTTCCGTCGCCGCTTGTATTTACGGGGACCGGTCTGTTGAGAAAAATGTCGAAGGGTTACTTACGTTATAAGACGCAGACACAACTGTAAAACACTGTATAATCAATTCAATCCATTCAAACGTAATCATTATCATTAAAGTGTGGACAGTTAGAGCTGTAGCTGTGACAAACCTACGATCTGTTTTTTTTAAAGTCCTTACCTGCGGCTGTCGCTTTAGCGCGGTGTTGGCGTCGCAATGCTGAATAAGGTGCTGCACCAACTCGGCGCTGGAGTGCAGCGTTCGCCCGCACACGACGCAGCAGAACGAAGGACCACCTATAATTAACATTTAAGATTAGTATATGGCATATGCAGGGTAGTTACATAGATCGATTTGCTATCCAGGTTCAATTTGTCGTCCACCTGACTGCTGGTACTCCGCTTCGAACTAAGAATTCGCGATTCTTGCATGTGAGATAACTAGTATAACAAAGCCCTTTAACAAAACTCTTTAGGCCTTCTGATTCCAGACAGCCAACTTACAGTTCCATTGTATCCGAAGTTATCTGTAAGAACTTCGCCTCGCTGGCTCGTTCGAAAAGAAAAAGTGGTATAAGATAAAACCATACCATTGGCACGACGGTCGGGCGCGGAGTGGTGGCTGCGCACGTGCTCGCGCAGTACCACGCGCTGGTTGAACGCGCGCGGACACACTGCGCACGCGTAGGGTTTCTCGCCTGTGACAACAAACATTTACGATCGAATTCGCACCTTATCCCCTTTGAATACAGTACAAAATTAGCTACGTCAAGTTCACTCTACATGCTGCCGATATCGCCAAGTTTATAATATAAACTATTGTATAACCTCGTACAGTTGACATAAGGTACAGAATGCCTCACCGGTGTGTATCCTCTCGTGCTTACGCAGCGTGCCGCCGTCCGCGAAGGCCTTCCAGCAGAACCGGCAGGCGTAGGGCCGCTCGCCGGTGTGGATTCGTATGTGGATTTGTTGGGAGCTCCGCGAGCCGAACACTTTGCCTGTCAGATAATTAATAAATAAATATTTGGGTGACAATCTTACACAGATCAACCTAACCTCAACCAAACTAAGCAAAGCTTTGTACTACTGTGATAAGAGAGACTGATAAGTAAGTATTTAATTTATTTAATTGAGTTATGATTATGTTTGTGTGTAAAGTAATAATGTTCCACTAAATACATAATACTGCAGACATTAAATTTGTATTCCTAGATGTTAAAGGTACAAGCAGGCCGAGTTCCGTGCCTGTGCCTGGTAGGACGCTTCCGTATAACATTTTTTTTATTGTTAAAACGGGGAGCTGTAACGCGTGACTGAAACCCCAGTAAGAACTAAAAAGCTACAGTGCTATTGTCGTACCGCACTCTCTGCAGGGGAATTGCCGCGAACTACTTGACGACGTGTTATTTCTTCCTCTTGACATCTTCTTGAATCTGAAACAAAACGAGAAAAATATATTATCTGAATAACGTTATGTTATTGAAAGGTCAACGCAACGATGAACCGTCGCCGAATGTACCGCTGGACGCTCGCCACTAATGGTCTGCCAAGAGCCGATGAAGACCGAGAGACAGACTTTAACTGAGTATACCGTACCGCCGGCGGCTCGCGGCGCGTAGGTATGAAACCGAGACCACGCGGGAGAGTAACGCAGGCCTGACAGTACCTGGAGGGCGCGGGGCGGTCGGCGTGGCGCTCGGCGTGCGCCAGCAGCTGCAGCGCGTCGGCGCACGTCTCGCCGCACACGTCGCACGAGTGCTCCGCCCACGTCGACGACGAGCTGTCGTGCCGCTTGTGACTGTCAACAACACATTATGCATTAGTTTCACAATTTATTCAAAAAAAAAAACACTTATGTTGTAAAACACCGCTTATATACTCAATGTATTGTGATTCGTCTGCCTAAACTTCCAGTTTCATTATACCTGTGTGCGGCCGCCTGATGCCGACGCAGTAGATCGGCCCGCTGGAAGGCGACGCTGCAGTCCTGGCAGAACAGCTCCGGGCCCCGCTGCGTGTCGTACACGGCTCTCACTGTCGGCTACTGACGTCAGCTGATCATAAACCTACAGTTTCATTATACCTGTGTGCGGCCGCCTGATGCCGACGCAGTAGATCGGCCCGCTGGAAGGCGACGCTGCAGTCCTGGCAGAACAGCTCCGGGCCCCGCTGCGTGTCGTACACGGCTCTCACTGTCGGCTACTGACGTCAGCTGATCATAAACCTACAGTTTCATTATACCTGTGTGCGGCCGCCTGATGCCGACGCAGTAGATCGGCCCGCTGGAAGGCGACGCCGCAGTCCTGGCAGAACAGCTCCGGGCCCCGCTGCGTGTCGTACACGGCTCGCTCGCTACCGCTGTCGGCCATTGGCGACAGTTGGTATTCCATATCATCATCGCCTATAACAAACCGCAGATTAAATATGAGGGAAAAACAAGTTTTAAACGAAACATTTATATATTATATGATACTAGATGAAAACCCGGCTTCGCTCGGGTAAAATAAATGTTATGTATGTAAAAAAAAACAATGAAAATATTATATGTAAAAACAACCTGGTTTCCCGCAATCCAGGATTCCTAGGATTTCTAAAGTCCCGTAAGCCTGTACTTCTAAGTCCTGGCACACCCGGGACCCTAAAATCCCGATTGTTTCAATTCCCGGAATCCCTGGTTTATAATATCTTAAAATCCCGGCCTCGCGCAGTTCCGAAATTACGATGTTTTTAAGTTTCGGAATCCTGGACCGCTGGGACCACTCCAGCAAGCCGCATTTTCAGAATCCCGGCCTCCTAAAGTTCCGGAATTCCGCATGCCCTTATGTCCGGGTTCGGGTGCACACGCACAGCAATCCAAAATCACGGTTTCACTATTTCCATAGTTCGGGGTTTAGTGATTCCCAGATTTATAAAATCCTGGACTCCTGGGACAGGAACTCAAAAATTTCTGAGAGACACATTTTCGGAATCTAGGCTATTAAAAATCTCGGAATCCTGCATCCCTAAAGTTCCAGATTCCTAAAACCCTAAAATTCCGGCGTCCGGCATTATACGGCCTTATATCCCGGCTTTATAATGTCACGGACCCCATCCAGATTTTTTTGGAATTCAGAATTCCTTATGTCTCAAAATCTCGGAATCCCTTATACCGGGACTCCCAGTACCCTAAAATCCCGGTTTCCCACATTCCCGAAATCGGGTCCATATTGGCTCACATAAAATTACATATTTTTTTCAGTAATACCGTTTTGTGATCAGAATTATCATTCGTCATAAAAAAAATTGTCATAATTTTAATGGTTATAATATTTTTTCATATAACGACAGTGTTAATAATTGTTTGCTGTCCGAATTTTTTGAGACATAATATAATTTCCTACGTTTTTTGTTGATAGTAGTCATTTCTGTGACAGGGTCGACGAAGCCCCCGCTTCGCGGGGGCTTCTATTCTGGGTAGTTATGCCCTTCGGGCAGGATGACAAACTAACCTAACCTAACCGAAATTGTGTTGTGTTGTGATCGCAAGATACCTAACACTCCTCCTCGCTTCGCTCGTCGTCGTACCTAACGGTGACTCTGGAAAGTAATATTAGTATAATAGATATTTATATTGATTTACATTATAAACTTAAATAATTCGGAGTAACGATAGTTATGAACAAAAAATACTTATAAGAAATGATCATTATGAAAAAAAAATTATGAACAACAATTTCGGACTTCCAATAATAGAAGTACAAATTTTATGTGATCTTTGACGCACTCCCGAAATCCCGTATTTTAAGTCTCCTAATCAAGGATATCAAAACTCCGGACTCCCTTGACTTTTAAATCCCGTCGGCCCGCATTTCAAGACCCCAGCTGTCTAAAATCCCGGAAGCCTGTTGAAGCATTTCCGGAATCCTGGATTTTTAAAGGCCCGAATATCCCGGGATCCTGAAATCCCGGCTTTTGAAAGTCCCGGGGTTCTACCTCGCTCGGGTAATACCTCTATATACTTTCGAAAAAACGTGGCCCTCCTTTTAGGTATTAGGTGGCATGTAATAAAAAAGATAAAAGATATTTATTATTAACCAACTTCAAAAAAGGAGGAGGTTCTCAATTCGACTGTTTTTTTATCATTATAATGTTCTTTATTTATTTTTGGTCTTAGTGATAGGTTTTTTACAATATTTTTATAAAAGTAAAATACAAAAATACATCAAAAACACAAAAAAACAATAAAAACATTATAAAAAACCTATCCTAGAGGGTATGTATGGCAGGGCCCAGGCTGCCGGTGGTTAGGGCGGCAGTGAGAGGAACCGGCGGACTATCCGCGCCGTATCCATGACCACCGCCTTCTGCATCTGACCCTTGATCCAGCCACCTAGCGAAAGTCTCTCGAGGTGTTGATCGAGACATTTTTTTTTTGTATGTATGTTACTCGATATCTCCGTGAATCGTGAACCGATTTTCATTTTTTTTTTCGAACGGGTATATCCCCTAGACGGTCCCATTGTCACCAAGTTGGGGTCTGATGATGGGATCTTGGAAATCGAGGGAACTCTTCAACTATTTATTGGCACGCCTATAGTGATTTCACTATTTTTTACAACAACTCGGCCACTTCCTTTTGGAATAGCGGATCCTAAGTGAAGTCGGTTCTTGTTTGTTTAAAATTATTCAATTTAGGCACATTACAATGCACTTATGAACGTCAGAGACAAAAAGAAACTACTAATAAAAACTAAGTGCAAGCTGTGAATGCGATGTTTCCCCTATAGCCAGCTATTAAATTTTCATTTTATATAAGTCAAGAAAAACAGCACTGTGTATCTCTCCGAGCCTATTGTCGCGAATTTAGTTCTTAAGTTGATTGTTTGTTGTGTTTTTTTTCCTTTCCCTTCTTGAGTATTGTTTTTCTGTTTACTTCTAGTGTATATTACCACTCTTTTTTTTGTGTCTATTTTTGTGCAACAAATAATGCATTTTTAATTTAATTTTTTAACAGTTGGGTGATCCAATAATTAACTCCGGCTCATTGAGTTATAATATAATAGAGGCGCAGACACAAACAAGATTTTCCGAAAATATAGCACAAAAAATGTGTAACCGGCCAGTGCGAATTTTTTAACATCGTTAAGGTTGTATTACAAATTAAAAGAAATATATGATTAAATTTCACCTGTCATTCATCTGGCGTTCAAAAATCACATGGCACATAAGAGCAATGGAGTCGCTCTTGTATTAATTAATTTATTATTTATAATAAAAAAAATTATGAAACTTTTGTAATAAATATTGATAACTTCATAATTATACCTATTTCGCGTATTAGTTCGTTTTAATAGATTTGTACCGGGAGATGGGCAGCAGCATCTTCCGCAAGCCTACAAACAATAAACAAAAAAACTGCGCGCGCCAACCCGCCTGCCAAGCGTGGCGCGTATGGCAAACCCCCCCTTAAAGGGGAGGCCTATGTTCAGCACTGGACGTCTTATGGCTGAGATGATGAATAGATTTGTATAGTGTGTATGTTATTATATTGCCTGTCATATTGTTGTTAAAAATATTATGAAATAATGAACTATTAAATTTCAATCGCTCCGATTTTCGTGCTTTTAACAACATTTGTAGATTTTTTGCGTACCGCTAGGACTATGTGTAGGCAAAGTGACAGCCCTCTAGAAGAACCCGTTAAAAATATGTTTACACTTTTGCACCTTACTCCTTTGTAATAAGACTAATAAGGTCCAAAAAACATATTTTTGATGTCGACTGTACAACCCCTAGCCTGTGAGCCTGCGACCATGAACCCGCGATGAAAAAGTAAGTGTAAGCAATAGAATCCCGCTTTCTACATACTGGCTAAAATCTAAGAATAAAGTTATCATGAATAAAAAAACTGGTGCCATTTAGGGCAGGCTACCAGGGTCGTGTTTTATAATGTTACAATTTACAACTTCGCTGCTTTTCCTATCTTTCTAACAAATCATACGTATGATTTACTAGAAAGAGAGGCAAGCAGCGAAGTTGTAAATTGTAACTTTATAAAACACGACCAAGGTCTACCCCTTGCGGAGGGGTTACTTAAATTTCATTTTGAAACGAAGATAAAAGTAATCACTCTCCTTAATTTTATCACCATATTTTAATAACTTGTGGAACATATGTTAATAAAATTTACTAAATAAGTTTTAATTATTTTCATTCTTTCGTAATTAAAAAAAAACAACAACTACTCCACTGGCCTTATTCCTCAATGCTGTCAGTTCGGTTTAAATTTACGAAACCTTTACTTCCTATCGCCATTTGTGCCTATAGTACGTTGACCTTCATGCTGTAGCATTTCAGCTTAATCCCTAGTCTTGCTTACACTGGTAATATTTTAACGAAACGTTTGTTAGTCCTTTGTAAATAGACTTTTCGGAACGATCGGGCTTCGCTTGGCTCGGGCTCGGCTCTCTTCGGGAAAATCGGTCGCGTTGCAACAGCTTTTACTGTGCCACATTTGGAGTGCTGATTTCTTATCTAGTATATATAAAATCATTGCTCCGGCTCAATGTAGTTCAAGTTAATTACAGCAGACAGAGACAGTAGCCATTAAATTTATTTACTTTGAAGTGAAGGAGGTTGTTGTGATTAAAAACCACAAAAACAGGACACTGCACACGCTGCTTTCAACCTGGATCAGACATCAGTGAAAACCGCACGGATCTACTTTACATACATATCCGCACACTGTGTCATTAGAATGTAAGATGTAGCAAAACAACACGTTCATCTATCCAATTTCATTAACACTCAGTGGCGGCTTGTGAAATTTTTCTTAGTAAAGGGGTTATTTAAAGGCCTTCAGCTTTAGTCTTCAGAATTCCAATTGCACACACTATTTACTATACTTATGACAGCATTTGGTCATACAATTCATGTTTATAAGCATATATGTGAATACCTAAGATATAAAATGAGCACCCCTAACTTTGACCACAGCCTATTTCATTTAACTATGATTAATTTGTATTCATTTTAGAAATAATGTTCTACATGCCTCATGACAACGTGATATCCTTTAGAACATGAATGTATTCATGGTTATTTACTCGAAAGATATAACCAAATGTGCAATGATAACGTGATCAAAATTGACTTTACGTTTTAGTTAATTCAATATAAAACACAATTTTGTCATACTTACAGTCATTTTAATAAAAGATTAGCCTTTACTTTTACAATAATTGTAAACAAACTTTTGTTGCGCTCGGCACTACAATATCCAGCCTGAACATTTTAGAAAATGCATCAGTTTCTACACTCCACTCACAAAACCAACGGTGACAATATCTACAATAGTATTCGAGACATATTTAGGTAAAATACGTAGGTAAATAAACATAACCCGCGGGTCATTTCATTATTTTCATTGCATATGACGTTTGGATTCACATGACAATGACAAAACATGTAGGTAGTGTTCGAATACTTGCAAACATCTTTACATTTTCCTTTAATAGTGCTAATAGACTTACTGTAAAATAATATTTTGTAAATCAGCCGTATTGTATTAAATTTATTATCAGCATTTATTTACTTTTTACCTGCTTTTGTTTGACCACATAACCTGTCCGACACGCAATGCACGTTGGACATATATGCGCCGAACGCAAACATGGTTCACAATTTCCGAACGCACCCCTCACTGTGACGTCACGTCACTGACAACTAACAAAATATGGCCGGCGTTTATGTCGTAAAAATTAACACTTTTGAACGTAAAATACGCGACAATCCGAATTTTGCCGATATAAGTGTCCAATTCAAAAACTCTTTATTCTTTACGCTCTTTCGTTTGAGCATAGTTTCGTTCGACTTTTCCGTACCCCCTGCTCGGGATTATTAATATAGATTCGGTCATTAAACACAAGGTACGTCATAAAGCGTTGCACAAACTTTTTGTAAGGTCCTGGCAGAATATCAGCGATGTGGCTTGCCGCATCATTATGCCGAGCCAGCGCCAATCCTCTGCCATGACACATGGTCCATTTATGATTTTTTTTTCTTGTTTTTATATGGCACCGTAATTTTAATTTTAAGCTGCATGCCTATTATTAATAATTCTTTGTAATTACCATGTATGTTGTGGGAATGAATAAAGTTTTTTATCTATCTTATCTATCTATCTATCATATAAAGAAGTTGATACTAACATAGGAAGTGGCTCAGAACAGTCTGCTGTTAATTTTGTCTGCCTGGTATTTAAGTATGGAGCTAGCCCTCTAACACAAGACAGTTCAAACAATATGACACTCTGTTGGTGGATCCCTCCATGTTACCATCACATCATCACTGACCCGAGTTGGAGTCGTAGGGCTCCCTGGCCTGCTGCTGCGGCGGCTGGTGCGGGTGCCGCTGCCGCGTGTGCGTCGCGAGCGCCTCGCGCGACCAGCACAGCTCGCCGCAAGTCCCGCACTCTATAGGTGAATCTCCTCCATGTATCTGTCGAATGAAAATAAGCATCGTCACTTTGTTTTACGGATCTCAATCGGAGTAATAGTTGGTATTTCTTCCGCATTATAAATCAATGGTCAAAAGTGGTGACCTTATAATTTCATTGTATGACAGCAACGCCTTCTCCCTAGCAAACCCGACCCCACAATGTCTACACACAGTACACACGAAGGGTCGGCTAGGGTCAGCCGGTGGCGGTAAAGGCTCGGTCTCCGACAGTGGTGGTGACCTTATAATCTCACTGTATAACTCACCCTAGAGTGTGACTGCAACGCTTTCTCTCTAGCAAACCCGACCCCACAATGTCTACACACGAAGGGTCGGCTAGGATCAGCCGGTGGTGGTAAAGGCTCGGGTTCCGACGGTGGTGACGGCGGTGGTAGCGGTGGTGGTGACCGTGCCGGTCTCGCGGGAGAACGCGCGCGACGCGACCATTGCATGGTGCGCGCTGACGTCATGTTCTCCCATATGTCTTCTCCGTTCTGGAAATTGCGATTCATTGAGAATAATTCAACAATATTAAGTTTAATTTCCTTTGATTTTAAATTGACTCACTTCTTCTGGTTCTGGCTGGGGAACCTTTTTTCGTCGCCCTCGCTTTTTCTTTGGTTTTATTACTTGGCTGTTATCTAACACGTCCTCTGTAACAAAAGAATAAAGTTTTTAATAGGTAGTTGAGATATGTTAATACATAAAATATTGCACTTACATTGGATAGTGATTGCAGTCTAAACTGGAAAATTAAACCGTTAAAAAAACTGGTCAACTCGTCATACAAGTACTAATTACGATGTAGCTACTAGATGAAATCCGCCACAAGCTTTGTCAATAATAGCTACACACTAAACCTTAGTTACACCACCCCGGACCGAAGCTGGCTCAAACGTCCCCATGATAGTCCGACCGAGATCTGGGTCTCGGTCTCGGCCTTCTCGGCCATAAATCAAGGCCGAGATCTCTGTTCTCGGTCAAAAAGGGCCGAGATTCTCGGCCGCAGCCGAGACTATGAAACGAGTTCTGATTGGTCACTTGGGGAGTTGTTGTGACCCTTTATACGATTTCAATTGAGTCGACTAAGTCATCTCCCCACATTCAATCGTTTTTTTTTATTTTAGTTGCAAATCGTGTTAAAAATTAATGACACGATAAAAAAGTAATAGATACATAGTAGTTGTTTTGAAAATTACGTGTTTTATTCTCAATTTTTTAAATTCTCGGTCTCGGTCTCGGTCTCGGCCGAGAATACCATTTAGTCTCGGTCTCGGTCTCGTTCTCGGCCGAGACAAAAAAAGTGTTCTCGGTCGGACCTTACCCCATGACACTGGCCGCGTTGCCACGCTGAACCGCTAAAGAGGTCTGTTAAACCAGAAACGATCCGGAGCTGGGATCGCAACCCCTACCAGATTGTATGGTGCAAATAGCCATTAATCAGGTCACACTTACACACAAATTTGCGCGCTAGAGGTTCAGCAAGGAATAACACTAACCGTAGTCAATGGCGTTGTCGGACACCATAGCGTGCACTTTGAGATGGTTCAGGAGGTCGCACTTGCGCACGTAGCGCACGCCGCACAGGTTGCACGCTAGAGGGTCACCAGTGAACAAGGAACACTAACCGTAGTCGACCGGGTCCGCGTTGTCGGGCACAATAGCGTGCACTTTGAGATGGTTCATGAGGTCGCACTTGCGCACGTAGCGCACGCCGCACAGGTTGCACGCTAGAGGGTCACCAGTGAACAAGGAACACTAACCGTAGTCGACCGGGTCCGCGTTGTCGGGCACCATAGCGTGCACTTTGAGATGGTTCATGAGGTCGCACTTGCGCACGTAGCGCACGCCGCACAGGTTGCACGCTAGAGGGTCACCAGTGAACAAGGAACACTAACCGTAGTCGACCGGGTCCGCGTTGTCGGGCACCATAGCGTGCACTTTGAGATGGTTCATGAGGTCGCACTTGCGCACGTAGCGCACGCCGCACAGGTTGCACGCTAGAGGGTGACCAGTGAACAAGGAACACTAACCGTAGTCGACCGGGTCCGCGTTGTCGGGCACCATAGCGTGCACTTTGAGATGATTCATGAGGTCGCACTTGCGCACGTAGCGCACGCCGCACAGGTTGCACGCTAGAGGGTCACCAGTGAACAAGGAACACTAACCGTAGTCGACCGGGTCCGCGTTGTCGGGCACCATAGCGTGCACTTTGAGATGGTTCATGAGGTCGCACTTGCGCACGTAGCGCACGCCGCACAGGTTGCACGCTAGAGGGTCACCAGTGAACAAGGAACACTAACCGTAGTCGACCGGGTCCGCGTTGTCGGGCACCATAGCGTGCACTTTGAGATGGTTCATGAGGTCGCACTTGCGCACGTAGCGCACGCCGCACAGGTTGCACGCGTGCGGGCGGTCGTTCTGGTGCGCCACCATGTGGTTCATGAGCGCGGCTTTCTTGCGGAACCGACGGGAGCAGAAATCGCACGGCCATGGCCGCATTGCAGTGTACTGGTCCTATGGGAAAGAGTAAGAAACATATTTTTACAGTAAATGTGCTCGGAAAGTGGCTCTTTACATGGTTATTGGTTAAGAAAGGACCATAATCTGCATATATGTAGAAAAGTTATTGGGTCCCAATGCTGCATAATGCATATGTAAACTGTTGTCGGATATTGCATGGGAGCAAAAATCATGTTCATATACCTACATGGGGCTGCGAAAAGGTAATTGCCAAAACGTGTTGTTGTGAAAGCCGCCGCTCATTGTCATCTACTTATGAATTACACAATTCACAAAAAATATGACATGGCTGTAGGGAAGGTACCCTTTCTATATGTTTTACTAAACGTAGTAACATAGGAGGTCTTACCAATGATGTTTAAAAATCCATTTAACAGTTGATAGTCGCAAATCCATTTGCCATGAATCGCATGTCATGAATAGCTAAATAATTTTCTTGCTAGCTTACCACTCAAATATTGTTCCATAAGAGCAACACTACACTAAAAATATTGGTTTACCAATTAACATTGTTATAATTGTTGGAATATGCGCAGGGTGGAGCGGTGTGGTTGATGTAATAAAAATATATTTAAATCAGGAGTTATTTATTTAAATGTATGGCACACGTTAGTCAAGCAAGGCGGTGAAACGAAGAAGAGAGCGAGATTAAGGTTATAAGATTTGACATTGACATTTGACAGATAAACAGATAATAATATATTTAGCGAGAAAAGGGTGTACATTCTAACACTTCCCCTCACACTTTACAAAGCAATACCTACAAGAGCAAATGTATAGAAAATCCCAAACACCTTGGTGATTATACTAAACAGTGTTCTATAGACATGTTTGACATTAAAATTTCATAAGAAATTTAACACAAAACAAGACTTAACATCAATAATAACCAATCGCTAAACACTTGGAAAGTGTAATATGTAGCACTTAATGAGATTTTCTTTTCTAATGACAGTTCTATTTCTCACAAAATAAAAATATTGGTAAATTGAAAATCATTGGCGAAGCCCAAATTTGCAGTCTGATATGTTAAAAATACATTTTTAACAAATAAAGACAATCTAATTGTCGCAACCAGATAAGCAAGAAACATCTAGCTATATGTCCAATGATACTATACAACACAAAACATAAGAAGTATGTAGTTATACAGTTATACATGTGATAAGCTAATCATAACGAAGAAAATATGAACAGTATCAATTTCTGGTATATGCAAATATTACATTATTAAATTATTTAAATTTAAAGAACAATAGGTACTTGCACCTTACACCAGATATACACTTCAACAGTGAACAAAATAGGTAAATAAAAGTTGGTAACAAATAATTTAGACTATTACTTAATGTTTACAAAATACATAGAATGCTTGTCAAGCCCCGATAGTACCTAAATACCAGATAAGAAAATTTAAATTTTGTTCAATAACAATCAATTTGAAAAAAACTGTAAAACAAAACAACAGTATATTTAACACAGATTCTCCGCCTCAAGAATTAAAATGCCTTAACAATTTTTTTTTTTTTTTTCATGAAAAGCATGTGAAAAATATCACTCACATCACATATACATGTGTATACTAAAAGAACATCTTTATATTAATTTTCATTTCATACACATGACATCTTTACAGATTAACTGTCTGTTTATTAAAAAGGTAGGTACATCTGTAAACACATTATTTTAGAAACATCAATACAAATTAAATAATAAACATTGTGCCTGTAAATTCAAATTAAAATTGCCAAAATTAAAATAATTATTAAGCATTAAAATGTCAGAAATACATAAGAATAATTTGAATAAAAACACAAACACAAACAAAAACATGTGTCACATATATAAAATTAAATTAAATAAGAATCTCATGACATGACATTCAATCATTTTAGAACAAATTAAAATGGGAAGAATTAAATTCTGAAATGAGGAATAGTACAGTTGTTTAAGGCTTGAACTTCCCCTTAAGATGAAATGCCCTTAAGACATCAAAATCCTCATAAAATGTCACTGAGATTAATAAAATGATAAAAATGTAATAGATCAGAGTCTGATAAATAAATAAAGTCATACCTGATTATAGGTCAGTACCTACAGCGCGTGCTACGCATGGAACGTTCGCAACGCAAGCTGCAAGACACAACACAAGTATTGAGTCGAGCACTTCACCTTCCCCTCGAACTTTACGTGCGTCCAAAAGATAATGATGACGAAGAGTCACAGCAGCTAGCTGGCGCTGTTAGACTCAAGCTCGGACTACAGCTTACCTTCAAAGACCTAATCAAGGAACAGCAATCACTAGACTTAAGACTCTGAACTAAGAAAATAAGCATATTCTACCTTGTACGATAAGTTGATGACTAGAATGAAGTCACAGTAAGAACTGTTAGACTAAGCTAGAGCACTGCTTCCCCTAAAGTGAACACTGCACAACAAGGGTACTAGCCTAGAGTTACAGCAGTCGCTGTCAAACTCGGGCTCCGGCTCAAGCACAACATCATAACAATCACAAGGAATAAAAAAATGCTATAAATAATAAATTAATAATGAATTAAGAACATTGATATTACAATTATTTATCACAGATACTTCTTAAATTTAAATCATAATTGAAATAAAATAATAAACAAATTAAAAATATCAAAATGTCAAATATTCATTAAAAATTTAAAATTATATTAAAGCTCTCTCGTCTCAAAAAAAAAACACCTGCCTATTAATGTAGCTCGACACACCTCGGGGAGCTCCTCCGACTCCAAAAGAGGCTCGCCATGAAGATTAAAAGGGTGGTTAATGCCTATTCCGCCAAGAACAGCAAACACATGAATCGGACTGCGCACGTCCGACAGTACAAACGCCAAGGAAAGAGAATATCAAAAGACAACTCACCAAGGGTGCACTTATGTCGCTAAAGGGTGGGGCAGACCTTTTGTACCACACCAACGGGTACAACCGAGTCACCACGCACACCATCTGCGGAACAAAGACACATACCTAACCCTAACACAATATCCAAAAGAACATTAATTGAATTTAGTGGCACATTGTTCATCCAACATACAGGCAAAGTCCTCTCACACAATTTACTAACTTTACTAAATGTAAATTAAATTAAATTAGTTGAGAGACTGCCATCAGGAATTAAAACATACTAAAACCACAAATAAATATGAATATGAATATTTGAAGCTACATTAAATTTATAACTAAATTGCATGAGAACAAGCAACACCAAAATAACACAGGCATGTAGCGCACTATCACTGACACTTTTCTTCACATTGAATGAAGCCGCTGATGCATCTGAAGTCTGTTAATAAGGTTACTACCATCAAGCAGCAATGATGAGTTGTCATGTGGTCGCCCACTGCCACGTTGGCATCCTTCTTATTAGAATACGGCCAAAACGCCTTTGGCTAGTGCAGTTCATCCTAGCAGTGCAGCCATAGCAATATCCAAGGTTATAGTTGATAGGCACTGGGAACAATGCAATGCATCCAGGTTCCAAAGTCCAATTCAAGTTAACCTTTGTCGTCCGCAATGTAGCATTGGATCGGAATCGCGTCGTCCAGCACCAGCAGCATGTTGCCCGCGGCGCGCCACATCTCTGGTAACAGTTGATCTAGCTGGTAGGTTACCTTTAGAGAGTCGGCTGCAAACACGCGGCACTCGAGCCGGCGAACGATGACGATGCGCGATCCGCCATGCCATACATCAAACCACTAAACCGCTTTTAAATTATGCGCAGTGCTAACGCGCCACTGTTCCCATAACCTGTTGGAATATGCGCAGGGTGGAGCGGTGTGGTTGATGTAATAAAAATATATTTAAATCAGGAGTTATTTATTTAAATGTATGGCACACGTTAGTCAAGCAAGGCGGTGAAACGAAGAAGAGAGCGAGATTAAGGTTATAAGATTTGACATTGACATTTGACAGATAAACAGATAATAATATATTTAGCGAGAAAAGGGTGTACATTCTAACAATAATTTATAACATAATTGTTATAACAGGGTTATAATTAACCCTGTAATACTGTTATTACAATTAAGTAAGTTATGATAATTATAATAGGTACAATTATTAAACAAAACAATAATTATATTAACACTAACAACAGAATTATATGAAATAGTACTTACTGTGGAGTAACATTAACTAAATTTAATGATGATGATTCAAGTTACACATTATGAATGGTATAGGTAGCTATAGGATGTAAACTATTAAACTAAATATCTAGAATAGGGATGTTACGGAGGTGGTTTTATCGGAACCGAAGCCGAAACCGGAGTTTTTAAATTTGTTTTAACGAAACCGAAAGCGAATCCGAAACCGAAAGCGAACCCAAAAACGAAACCGAAAGCGAAACCGAATCCGAAACCGAACCCAAAAGCGAAACCGAATCCGAAACCGGAGCCGGAGGTGAAGGTGGAGGTGGAGGGAGACTAAGGCGATTATCACACTGACGACGGATCCGCATGCGGCGCCGGTGTGCGAGCGAGATAGCGCTATACACATGCAGAGCGCTATCTCGCTCGCGCACCGGTGCCGCATGCGGATCCGCGCCAGTGTGATAACCGCCTAATGTGAACCTAATCTATTTATATATTTTATGTTAAAGCGGAGTCAGGCTATAGGTATGTTACTGTCACTGTCACACTAACTAACACTAACACTTTGAAAAAACACACTGCAGGCCGTGAACCAAAACAATAAACGAATGAGTAAACAATCGTCGTAAAACAGGTGGGGTGATTCCCGGGGAGACAAGTCAAAACCTGTTTGTACTCCTAGGCACGTAGGCACACGCCGCGCGCCGCGGCTGCTGACTTTCGGCTCCGTTAAAACCTCCGCTTAAAATTAGACGAAACCGAAGCCGGAGCCGGAGGTGTTCGCTTCAAATTAGACGAAACCGAAGCCGAAGCCGGAGGTGCGAATTCAGCCGAAAGTTTCGGTATATCGGAGCCGAAGCCGAACCTCCGTAACATCCCTAATCTAGAACAGTGGTTCTTAACCGTTCAACCACATATTGCTTGTATATAATAAAGTAAAAAAAAAGTTGCTCTGTTCACAACTTCGCAGACCAATATAAGTTTACTGATGTCAGTGGTTTACTGCCATACAAAAGGAGAACTAGGAGCATTCCCTAATTAACTGGTCCATAAAAATATATGTTATCAATAGACGGCGATGGCGGGACGACCTGGATGCCTTTGATCGGGACTGGTGGGAGAGTCAGAACAGGGATACGTGGAAAGCGAAGAGGGAGGCCTTTGCGCAGCAGTGGGACACTCTAGGCTCATATAAATAAATAAATAAAAATCAATCTATGGGTCCACACTGAAGGAGCCGCCTCGGGAGGAAACTGCCGCGCGAAGCACCGACCTATGTAGACCTGTCACCCGAGGCAAACCATGCGCGGCCGTAATGCCTCGGGCGAGGAGTGACTACACTGGCCGCGCTATGTCGCGCGGTATGTTCCTCGCGAGGTGGTTCGTTCAGTGTAGTCTCGCCTAATGAACAAAAAACACCTAATGTTAATACAATGATACAACAACTTGAACAATCACTTACCTGGTCAGTTGGCAATGGGACATCAACGTCATTTTCCTCTTTAATATCCAACACCGGGTTCGTAAAATGCTCCAGCGGCACTTCCACCCTGAAATTATACAAACTAACAATCAAATATTAATTACAATTTGTAATAGACACAATAAGTACAATATTGTTTGTAGATCCTGCAGGAACAATGCATTTATTGTGTAAATGCATGCAGCCTGGATTTATTTCTATATAGGACTATGTTCTTTACCATTTGAACACTACAAGCTTTGTTTGATTTTACATATTACATTATATTTGCAAGGCTATTGAATAAAACAGTGGTTTTTAACCTTTTTTTTATTTATTTTTTATTAGCCTGTTAAGGTGTCCCACTGCTGGGCAAAGGCCTCCCCTCCTTCTGTTTTTAACCTATCAGTGATAAAATACCACTTGACAGAATTTTATTCTTGGCAAGGACCTTGGAATAGGGAATGCAAACCGGTTATTTTTTGTATGAAAATAACCGGTTAACCGGTTAATAACCGGTTATTTTCATACAAAAAATAACCGGTTTGCATTCCCTACCTTGGAAGGAGCTTTGAAAGTCAATATCTAGAACAAAGTCAACAATGGGTTGTTTTGATAATATATTTGTGAACCACTGCAGGTGTTTCTAGTGTCTATGCCAATTCATGGAATTAGGTTGTCAAGCGGACCCCAAGCCGGGATAAACGCTAGGAAGAAGACTGCAGGTGTTTCTAAGGATCACTAGTAAGTCTGCAGACTACCAATTAAGAAACACTGTTTTAAATGAAAAAAAATTTGCCTTTTTTTAGTCAATAAACTTTATTGGCTCCTCTACATGATGGACCATCATAGGGACGCAGCTATGCGTTAGAGGGAGCTAACGATATTGCGATCTCGTTTCGTCGTATAGCTGCGTCCCTATGATGGTCCATCATGTAGAGCAGCCATAACATAACTGCTCCTTTACAAAACAAAATACCACTAGGACTACCACTTCAAACAATAACTTTTTACTGTATTGAAAATTAAATATTTATTAAAGAAATTTTATAGTACTTAGTATTGGATCTTGTTTTCAGCATTTTATAATCTCCTCATAAAGCAGAGTTTTTGGTAACTATCAACAAGGAAAAATGTGCACTCTTTTTGCATATGGCAAATCCGTATACTTCATGGTCTCTAAAAACTATGTGTAGGGTTAAAAAAAACAGCAGAAACCATTACAACCTCTGGATTTTTATCCTCATAAAAAAATTAATGAAAATAATCCAAATAAAATCAACTGACCTGTCCTGCCCCTCGGTCCAATCATCCGTGATCACCTCCTCGGTGACACACTCCACATTGGGGTCCACTGCCAACTCAGCAGCGTCGGCGTAGCTCACCACATCCTGGGACAAGAACATGAGGTTCTCCGCGGCTATCTGATCTGTGTCTTGTATAATCACTTCTGAGCTCTGCAAAATAGGAAAGGAATACATTAAGTAAGACATTTGAAAAATTTACCCAACTGGTTTTTTTTTATCAACAGACATCAAATAATAATAAGATCTGTACCTATTTCTCTGCTAAAATTCTTACCCGCTTATTCATAAACGTGTTACAAACCTCATTTAGTTAAAATGTATTTTGTCTGTTTCTAACAAACACAACTGTCAATGTGACAGATAAGGACAAAAGATGATTTAGTTAAATGAGGTTTGCAATACGTTTATGAATAAGCGGGTTAGTCTATAGAAATAGTATATTGAAAATAAACATCAATTACAATATCAAAGAATAGCTTGTCTAATTATTTGTCCATGCCCAATTGATTGAGAAGTTCTTAGAGAACTCATGTCATTTTTGATATATTTGTATTATGATTGTTTTAAATAATATATTATGAATTTATGAATTAGATTGTGAATTAACCTGGATAGAATATTCAATTAAAGTGTTACTCACCATATTGGAGTATGAACCAGATTGCACATTCTCTAAGCCACAGATGACCTCTGAAGCCACCACACCTGGGATGTGCTAAAAATAGATACCTTAATTAAAATCATTTTTTACATACATATATATGCATATTTATTAAGTAGTGTTTTAAATTAATCATATGTTGTTATTTTAATAAAAGTTTTTCTATTAAATACAAAAATTATCTCAGATAAACTCAAAAGTTAAGATAATAATTTACCTTTGTCTCCACTTCCTCCTCCCAGTGGAGGTTGAAGTCCTCACCATCACCATCCATTTTGGATTCTTGTTATGTACCATCCATAACTAAAATAAACAAATAAGTTTAATTAAGCCCCAAAATTCCCTAAGAACGACACACTAATTAAGTAATTAACAATCACAGGACCCTTGCTCCAACATCTTGTCAACAATATTCTATACACCCTATATAATTCCGAAACCAAAACATCAACATAACCTTATTTAACAACATATTATTTTCTCTAACAAAGTTATATTAGTAGACGGTACACTAAAGATGGAAAATTGTAATTTAGGAAAAGTCACTCCGTAGTGAAACATGGCATAATCAAACAGAAAAGCGGAACAAAAATGGTGTCAACAGCTATAGACATAAAACGCTTAGGTTATCCTTGTCAAACGAATAGGTTAATAAACATTGATTTTCTTACCGATTTTCACCAATATTTGGATGAACAAAGCTTCTAAATCAGGAATCGCAATGAATTTCGAGATAATCGAAGCTATAACATATAACTATACGTTTACATGACGCAATCAAAGAACGTATCAATACTTGAAAATTGGTTATAATAAAATGTCGACAAAAACTTTGAAGGTACTAACCAGTTATTTAACTAAAGGATATTATTAAATAACGTTTTTAGCCTTTTATTTGGTTAAATTTGTAAGAATTTGGTTACTAAAAGAATGGCAATCTTCTTTCTTCCATTTCCCCAATATGTCCAAATTATGTTTCGTTTTACTCTAAACGATCAAATAAACATACATTTACTTCCATATTATCTACATTTCATGATGTGAAATAATAGGAAAAGGTAAATTTTTTCGATTTAATATATTATTCTTTTAATAACAATCATAATAACGGAAACATATTTTTTTTTTACTTTTTAAGTACAATATTTTAGATCATAGTTTGCGTAGTCCAAAACATTCTGCTGCTAAGGCGTTTTACTTTCTTCGGATAAACCGAAGCATGTGTTAAGCCTAAGCAGGCTTAAGGTAAAGACAAGGTTAAAAACGCCGTTGTTAAAGTTTCATTTATTGCTAATAGATGGCGTTGTTATCAATTTTGTAATATATTTACGTGGACGTAGGTTGACAGATGTTGTTGTCAAGTGTGTGTCATTCCATTCTGTCATATAAACTGTCAAACAAAACAATACCTGATACCTCACTGAAACCAACTGAAACTAGTGGATTGCTAGTGGAACTATGTACTGAAATGAACCTGAAACTGAAACCCGCAGTAATCATTTTCTTAATAAGCACTGAGATCTAATTACACTTAGTAATCCTAGCATAGTGTCCTGTTCAACCATGGCTCAAGAACTAAACGAGCTGTGCCAGTTGCTGTTCCCAAATTCAAGCAACGGTGAGAATCAATTCAATTCATTTTAACGTCATAAAACACATTATTCTATTTATTTTCCACCTTCATTTCGTTACTATTACAATTTATTAACAATAAGGAGGGCAATTCAACAGTACTAAAACACTTTTAACTTTACTCCTTAGATCATAAATTTATCTTTAGATGCTTGTCATAGGTTTGGGGCTGTAACACCCGCCTTAACCCAATATAGATTAAATACTGCACTCAGCTACTAAGGCTTCTTGATATTCATATATTTTAATAATTAATTTCAGAGAATGCAGAATACTTCACTGAAATCAATGAATACATCAAAAAGCTGGGATCCCAAAACTGGGATCACATAAAAAAGGAGCCAGAAAGATTGACTGAAGAGATGAATCAACTGACAGAGCAGACGCAAGACCTGGCATTCACAAATTACAAGACGTTTGTGGAGACGGCAGAGATCTCAAGGACCATCATGAAGGACCTTGGGAACTCTAAAGAGTCACTATCAAAGTTTTTAGAAGCTACTCCTGACTTTATACAAGAATGTGAGAGTTTTTCGCAGATGGCTGGAAATATAGTTAAAGAGAAAAGGTAAAATCATTGTGGTAAAATAACTCTGCAAAGGTTTTGTATAGCTAAAGACCTATTCATTGTACGAATTATAGATAAAGGTTGTCCACTAATTAATTAGTTGAATTCTATTTTGTAGCAGACTTCCTACTTACAGTATAATATTCCCATTATTATTTCAATGCCCTTGTTCACAATCATACTAATTTAGGTGAAAATTATGTTTGAAATTGGACTTTAATAGTATGTGCACTATCATACTAAATACAATAACATTTTCGCCGTAATTAGTACGATTGTGAACTAGAGCCTCGAATTTTGAACATTAACACTTTTGCAACCGCGTAGCGCTACGCCCTACGCTCGTAGCGCTACGCCCTACGCTCGTAGCGTGTAGCCAGGTATTCCTCGTATGTAGCGCGTAGTAGCTACGAACAGAGAACCCGACTGTCGGGTTCTCGGTGCTGAATGTGTTAAAGTATTAGGGTTCAATTTTGCATAATTTCAAACACCCTTAGATGTAAAAGTCTAACAAGCTAGTAAAACTAAATAAATTTAGCTTTATATGAAATTTTCAAATTAATGTTTATCTTGTACATTTTAGTCGGTACAGTTCCATCCGCAATCAGAGTGAGAAGTTGCTAGAGCTACTTGAACTGCCCGCATTGATGCGTGAAGCCCTGTCGGCAGAGGACTATGAGAGTGCTCTGGACATCTTCACATTTATCCGGAACTTGTCAAAGCGGTATTCTGAAATACCTTTGGTTCAGGTTTGTACTCAATGAAACTACTTAAACTAGCGGTATGCCTCCAACTAAGAACTCGCGATTAGACGGGTTCATACCTGGCGCACTGCCTCGCGAGGAAATTACCGCGCGAGGCAGCTCGGCCACACTAACCGAGCTGCCTCGCGCAGAGGCAAACGCACGCGCGGCCTCTCTGCCTCAGGCGAGGCATGTCCACACTAGCTGAGCTCTGCTGCCTCGCGCGGTAATTTCCTCGCGAGGCAGTGCGTCGTGTGGGGACCACCCCGTTCTCGTAAACGAGTTGACCAGTATAACAAGACCCCTGAACAAAACTCTTTTAGGCCTTCTGATTCCATAACCCCTCGGTCAATCCAGCTCATATAAGAACTCTCTAATTAAATTAAGTAATGTATTTATCTCTCGCACAACCAATGAATATCAGAAAAATGTTACTAAAGTTATCACAGAACGAACATTCAAGACCAAAAAGCCACTGAAATGCATGTATGTCAGGTCAACTATCTCAGCTTATAGAGGAAATATAAATTAAAGAAATGGAAAGTTTTGATCCGCGTACAAAATGAGGTTTACGAAATCTTCCTACATAACAAAATCTACCGAACTATAAGGCGTCTTTCACACTGCTGCGGTTTCCGCATGCTGCGCCAGTGTGCTAGCGAGATGGCGCGCTGCACGTATATAGCGCTGTCACACTTGCACACCGTCGCCGCATGAGGTTGCGGCACCAGTGCGATAAATTGTTAATCGCCTTACTGTGTTACTGTACGCCGGCGTTAAAAATTGTTAATACTTTAGGCACCTTACTCCTTCGTAAAAAGGTGCTAAAGTCGATTGTACATTCTCGAATTTACTGTATTTCTGCCTTATTTTATTTTAATCTACATTGTTTACAATTATTTGCAGAACACAACATCTGAGATCATGACGCTCTGGTTCGAAACCTTATATCATTTATTCAATCAGCTACGCTATGACTTGCCGTTGCCGCAATGTCTTCAGGTAATTTAGTTTCTATTGTTATTGTTTCAAAGTTTAAAATAGGATAATAATGGTTGATTCATCATCACTCGTTCCCTCAGAGCTGAGGATCGTGACATCATGTCCTTCTGTTGAAGACCAGGTTCCTCCACAGGCTTCTATGTGCAGTTTTAATTGCATGGGTGCGGTAATTTGGGCACACCATCTTGCAGGGGAGGGCCTCTAAGTCTCGTGCCTTCAACTTTTCCCGTCATGATAATTCTCTCCAAACTATCCGCGGAGCGTCGTGAGAGGTGTCCGAAGTTATTTTTTTTTAAACATGACATACTTGTTTGGCCACCATAAGGGCCAGTTACGAGTCTGGGCCAGTGATCAGGTCAGAGGCTGCCGAAGGTGTCCGAGGTATGTGAGTCCAAATGTTGATTACAATGATTTTTGAATGTTTTCTAGATACTTGGCTATCTCCGAAGAGCGAACACCGTGTACCGCTCGACGGACGATGACGGCAGCGTTCAATATACAGGAAGTAAAAACAACACGTCTGACGGTCTTCATTTGCATTTCCTGAAAGCCAGAAATGCTTGGTTCGAAAAAGCTTTGGAGGATGCCAAAAATACAGAATGTATGTAATACTAATATGTTAAGTTAAAAATTATCGCACGACAATAAGTACAAGGCCTAAGTCCACAGCCCCTCGATCGATCCAGCTCATAAACAAACAGACTTTTGTAAAAACGAAGCAACGCCGCATCTTCTGCTTAGAACTTTATGAAATGAATGAAAAACGTTTATTTTCAGGAAACTAGTGGCCCGTAGATAAATATTACAATATAAACTATAGTCTGGCAAACCAAAACGGCAGTAACAGTCAGAGTAACATGCTATACCCATCCCTTTTTTAGTAGTGAGAGTACTAGCATTAGAAAAAGACAGTATGATTCTCCCTGTCTATGCTTGAAGTGGAACAAACTCTAGCCAAACTATAAAACTATTATTTTGGTGACACGACGGTTTTCTTTCTTTATGGTTGAAGATGGAATTGTTACAATTAACCGCTAGATGTCGCTGATCCTTCAAGAAACTAGCGAACAGTGCATTACAACTGAATATTCGTGACCAATAGCTTACTCAAATTGTTTGTCGCACTTCTGATAATAGACACAATTTTTGAAAGCGACTTCTTTTTTGACGTCGTTGTTAGTTATTATTAATATAATTTCTGCGCTAATGATGAAACCAATAAGCTTTAATGTCGGTCTTTATAATTCATTAGCAATTACATATAAGTATATAGGTATGTCCAAGCTAAGGACATCCCGTATTTACATACATACATATATATTTTATAGGTATAGTACAACTTTTTCCATACATAAACTATGGACAAAAAGTGAAATTTTATTTACGTTTTGTCTATCTTGCCAATCGTTCCTGTTATGTTAATGTTAAAAGACCATAATTACCATAGGACCGATCAGCGTGATAGAAAACTCGCACATTTTATGAATTTCTTCAAAAATCCCAACAAATATCATAATTACCAGAAAAACGTTACTATCGTCGAACAAACTCTCAAAATCAAAGAGCCATCGAAATGCCGAGACGTCCTAGTAGCCAGTTGTTTGTAAGAACTCTTCGCTTATGCACCGGAAGTTCGATAAACATTTTAATTAATTTACACCTTTATGGTGTCCGGTTCCGTTATCTATCACGATAAGGTATCCTCGAGACACTAAGCATAGGGTTGAATTTCTTTTGCATAGGTACATTCATCTTTAATTCTTTGCAGCCAGTGAAAGACTGCTGAGAAGAATAGTGGAGTTGCACAGAATTCACCTGTTCAACGTTCTGACGCAGCACAAATCGATATTTCTGTCCGATGCGCATGAGTCCAGGGCCAGAGAGGACGAACTGAATGGAACTAGTGCGTTGTCTTGTTGGTTGAAGCAAAAGGTAACTGAACTACTTTCTAGTTGATGTAACGCAAAGCTCAGTCAATTTAGTTATTAGTTTCAATATTACGAATGATGGCCTAAAAATTGTATTTTTAAAGGCCTATACTATAGAGTCTATAGTATAGACGCATAACAGGTACCTACCTATATGCGCGTTACCATGAATAGTAGGATCTGAATTTTATGGTAGAAATGAAGCTCCGGGTTTTGATACCTAGTATTCTGGGTCCCTTAGTCTTCTTCTTTTGATTGAAAAACGTGGTGTGCATTAGACCCTTTGTTGCCTATGGGTCTATATGCACACCACGTTCTTTAAACAAGCCATCGACGCGATTCATACGCGGCTTTGTATACCTTTGCTCACCTACTTCGATGCAGAAGCTGGTATTAGGATAGATTTCATTGTGTACCTTGTTATATTTTTTTTTTACTTGCAGGTAGAAATATTGGCCCAAATCCTAAACCAAGACTTACAAAACGAAGACGAATCCAACTTCGAATCGCTATTCAACCAGTGCATGTATCTCTGTCTATCATTTGGAAGAGTCGGCGCGGACATGAGATGCACTCTGACTCCACTGTTCAGGAACAATTTACTTGCTCAGTTTTATAAAGGATTAGAAAAGGCGGAAAACCATTTCGAGAAACAAATGCAGTCTTACAAAGTGCCTACTATAAAGAATGTGCCTCGGCCGATAAATGAAAATGCTTCTGCGGGACCGCCTGAAAGTCTCTTAGATTATTATCCTTTGGCTGAATATTGCAATGGTATGCTGATAGTATTAAACATGTTGAGAGTGACAGCTCCATTAAACATAGTGAAAGAAGTTTACAATGCGTATAGGAACTCTTTGAAGCAGGCCGTTCAAATACTCACGGCTTTTTACCATAGAGAGCAACAAGCTTTTACTGATATCGAGAGGCAGAATTTCGTTTCTCTATGCATTTGTTTTACTGAAGATTTTGTGCCGTATATTTCTAAATGCCTGTCTTTATCTTTCCCGTCCACTCAGATTGCAGAGTTACTTGGAGTTACTTTGACAGTTTTACAAGAGAGCAAGCTATTGCATATTGACCAAAATGGTATTTGCGAGTCTTTGAATAGTATTACTGGGCTTACTATTAATTGAAATAAGATAAAGTGTACTTATGATTGTATCATCTATAAGAAACCGACCACACCAAAGTATAAGAATATACATGTATGCACTAGCTAGCAAACATAACACCGACTATTTAAGTTTTAACCCTTTGACCAAAAACCGTGCCCTCAGCGCTAGCGCCCGCGAGCCCGCAATGCAAACCGGTACGCGTCCGCGGTCGGTACGCGTGATTTGACGTCTTTTGCGGTCAAAGGGTTGCGTTATTGATGCTCGTTATGCTCGAAAAATCACGACGCCATTAACCCTTTGACCGCCAAGCATCAGATAGAAGAATGGCTCACTGACACCAGAGTAAAATTTGGACGTGATATCACGCGCTGGCGCTGAGGGCACTACTTTCCTTGCGCGTGATTTGATGTCTTTGGCGTTCAAAGAGGTTCTTGTTCTTAACGTTCAAAGAGCTAAATATTATCAGTTGCTGGCTAAATATGAAAACGGATCACGCGACACGTTTCTGCGTATATACGCTTATATTTCGTGTGGCCGGCATTAAACACAAATAAAACGTTTGAAAAGAATACAAAACCTTTTATTCAAAAAAGATAACATAGAGTGTTACTTATTTGTAAGATTAAATAAACGTTTGCAAGGCACTGCCTTCAACAAATAAACGGAATGTTTTAACAATGATTTATAAGCTTAGGTGAACCTAATCTTTTTGATTCGCGATTTCCCCTCGTCGTTCCTAGAAACCTCGTAGTAATGCGTGACTTTGTCCACATTTCCGAGGGACTCAATGAACTCTTTGTCGTGGGTGATGATGATGAACATGAAGTTCTTTTGCTTCATGCGCTCCTGGACTATCTCGCCGAGCGCGGAGCATAGACTCCGCACGTTTTCTTGGTCTAGATTTGTGGTGGGTTCATCTAGGGCTAGAATACCGAATCTGAAAATAGATTTTTGACAAATATTTGAAATTTCACCCCTAAAACAAGCGCAGTAAATCTATCTATAAAGGAATCAGAAATTTTATTTGCTTAAAACATGGTAAGTACATAGTTGATATCTCAAGTTATGTCCGTACAAGGCGGGAAGAAGTTGACAAGTCGCGGCGAAAAGTTGATGAAATTTGAACTCTTAAAAAAAATCATGGGGTTCAAATTTCTTCAATTTTATATCTCTAGTTATCAACTTCTTCCCGCCTTGTACGGATGTTTCACATGTTTTTTCCAATTAAGGAATGCAAATTTAGGTAGACACTATACTAGTAAACTTTACGCCAGCTTTGATAAAAGGTAACCTTTTCGACGCCATGTCAAACGCAAAACCTACCACTCAGACGCCACGCCATCTAAATGTCAAAAATCAAGTTAAACTTTGTGCGTGTGCATGTAGGTCTATTTTGCTCTGCGGTCGGTGACCGATATATCGGTCTTTGGCGTTGGACCTGTGGTGCCGATATATACGTCTTTGGCGTGGAAAAGGTTAATATTTATTTTTAGTTTTCGATTACAGGTGCCGTTGCTAATAAAGTTCGAAGTACAGTACACTCACCTAGAGCTAAACGTTTCAGCGAGAGCCAATCTTATGATGAGACAAGCTAATACTTTTTGTCCGGCACTGCATCGCCCCCTCATGTCAATCTCAACATTACTCTTACTCTGTACAACTCTGAAATAACATCAACAAATGAGGATAAACGCGCAAAAATATGTGCAGATGGCGTCGCAACTCGGAATCTCAAAGAAACAATCTTGTTGCTTAACCTTTTGAACGCCAAGCATCGGACGAAAAAATCGTGCCCTTAGCGCCAGCGCGCAAGGCAAACCAGTTATATTTTGGACGTGATATCACGTCCTGGCGCTGAGGGCACAACTTTCCGTGCGCGTGATTTGACGGCTTTGGCGGTCAAAGGGTTAAGTAAGGTTTGGAATCTTCAATGTGACAGTGGCCACGATTTAAATGAGCCTTTTGATACATTTTTTGTATCAGGGGGAACAGCCTATTCTCGATTAAAATAGTGCCCCCTCCGTGACTCAAATAAGGCCCTCGGAGTTTTGTGTACAGTTGCCATCAGATATATTGGAACGGCCAAGGTGGTCACAAATATCTGAACGACGCCTCTATTCTAAAGGCGGTAAATAAATATTATTATGGGACAATCTTACACAAATCAACCCAGTCCCACAGTAAGCTCAATAAGGCTTGTGTTGTGGGTACTAGGCGACGATATATATAATAGATAGATATAGATAAATACTTAAATACATAGAAAACATCCATAACTCAGGAACAAATATCCGTGATAAACACACAAATAAATGCCCTGACCAGGATTCGAACCTGGGACCTCCTGCTTCATAGGCAGGGTCACTACCAACTAGGCTAGGAGGCCGTTAAACGGTAACGGCGGTAAAATGCATTTTCAGATATTTAGGAGTACCTTGGCCGCTCCGATATCTTTGATGGCGACTGAAGTACTGTGCAATGTGCAATATAAAGTTGAACGTGTTCTAGATTTCATGGTTTGGTGATACTTGGAGATCACAATGACATTTGCCCAGAATGGAAACAATAGAAAAACCTTATCTTACCTATAATCGTATTTACGCCTTTCCATGTCAGCCGACATGCTTGATTCAGTCTTTATCTCTATATAATCAATGTCGTTACCTCTGTATATTTTCCTCCACATTTCCCTGAAAAACAATTTTTATTCAAATAATTAACAAAAATAATTGTAAACAAAAAAGAACCGACTTCAGTCAGGCTCCGCTTTTCCAAAAGGAAATGCCAGAGTTGCTGTAAAAATCCACCCAACCACACCAATGTGTGCCCCTCGGTTTCTCCAGGACCCCATCATCAGATCGGGACCTGGTGACACTGGGACCAACTGTGAATTATATTCAAACAAAAATAAAAAAAATCCAAATCGGTCTAGCCGTCTTCGAATAATCGATGAACGAAGATCCCGACGAATTGAGAACCTCCTCCTTCTAAATCTTGAAGTTAATGTGAACCTTTTGCAATAATAATAAGGTCCTCCCTTATTACCTTATAATAAGATTGATGTTCTCCATCTTTTCTCTATGGAACTCCATTAGACACTTTTCTAACGCTACAGAATACTCCTTAATGTCTTTGTCTAACGCTTGCGTAACCTTCAACTTGTAGAACTCTTCCCTGTATTTCTTCTCTACGTTCTTATTCTGAGCTTTCTTTAGTTCTAACCTATTTTGTAGCAGTCTTTTCTGTAACAAAAATAAACGTGGCTTTTTCAATGAATTGGCACTTGGTCGGTTGTTAACCCTTTACCAGGCGAAGGGATATATTCCTCCCACATCTTATATCGGTTACCGTAGTCAAGTTTTAACTCCAAACCTCCTACAAAATATTTAGTCAATCCCTGAAAATAGTTTTATATGATCTTCATTCACAACACGCTTCTAAATCGCATAATATATTTTTGGCAGCCGTTTAAATTCACCTGAACTCTATTTTCAGTAAATTACGGAGAAATTCGGACACTTTCCTTAATTTCTATGAAACAGAAGTACATAGGTCGAACATTTTTTTGATATTTTGTAGATTTTGAGTGTTGAAAGGTAATGTAATCGTAAACATTGGTAAATATTCATACATTATTGTGTATGACCAGAATTAGGATGTGGGTTGACATTATCCCATGGCCTTATTAGAGTTTAACTGTGTGGGAGCTATTCTTCCCATGGCCCGGTAAATTGTCTTGTCATGTTATAAAAACTCACGTAAGTAATAAAACGGTAAAGATCATTAAATAATGTTTTCAGTGATTGATATAATGTTTCGTAGTAGATTTGGAATTAAACCTTGACTATGATAACCGATATAAGATGTGGGAATTGTGGGAAGAATATATCCCTTCGCCTGATCAAGAATATACTAAGACAAAATCGAGTATGACAGTTAATTACTTAGCCAGGCGATGGGATAACCGTAACCCACATTTTTATTTCTGGTTTAAAGGAACATCTCCGACTTTTGTAAATACATTTTTTACAAGGCGTTCAATACGGTTGTAACAGTATACAGTACGTAAGAAGACTCGCTAGTTCTTCGGGGCCTGGTAAAGGGTTAATAAGCACGTCGCAAATGTAATTTTCTTCCGATGGAGTACCTTTTGTGTAAAAACGTCAATAATGACGATGTCATATTGTTAAATGGATTTATACCATGAATTTATATAAAGTGGATCTAATTCTTACACTTTTTCCCTAGCCACAGTTGAACCTTATTACCGAGCATAACAGTTGATTACAGGAGACTATTAAAAAGTAGTAAAAACGTTCCCATAGAGAGCATAAAGTAGGGGGCGGTGTCCCACTCGCACTCGTTACAATATTGTCACATTTGATGGACATTTGACACGTTTGATGTCGTCATTACCTCCTTAGTCAACACGAGACACAATCCCCTAGATAACCTTCTCTTTCAGCCTCACTTTTTGACCGAAGTATTTCATCCACTTCATATATATCCATGATTAATACATACCTTAATCTCATTTAGTTCTCCTTCAGTATGTGCTTTTTCCCTCAACAGCTGTGTATGTTTGTTAATCAAAGGTCCCTTTTCTGAGATCATGTCCATATTAACGCCGCTCATCTTCTCATTTATTTCCGCTAATTCTTTATCGCAGCTAGCTATTTCAGTCTGTGCTTTCCTTAGCTTGAGATTATCGTCTAAATCACGTTTGTAAATCTGTAAGAGTGTAAATAATTAATATCACAAAAACGACAAGAGTTAGGACAGACGCCATCAAATATATCGGAGCCAGGGCACTCAAAAATATCTGAACCAGCACTTTATCGCCGTGACAAAGTGCTCAGATATTTGTGACCACCTTGGCCGCTCCGATCTGATGGAGCTGTACAAACATGATCTAGTTGTTGTGTTTCGATTTGATGATGACATAATGCAATATCGGACACTACAGTAAGTAGAAGCAGGTACATTTCAATAGATCATGTCGTTCAATATACGATGTCATGGCATCTGCTAAGCTGCTAGGACGTACGTGCGTACCTAACAAAACTATGAACTAGTGGACAATTGGCAACAGAAAAACCTAAATATCAAACTATATACAGGATCTCCCACGACTATGGGACATCAAGGGAATGGACCTTAAATATCGTACATATGATATTTAGCTGAAAGAAGACTTTATGTTATTTTTAAAAGATAGTAATTCTGCATTTATAGATTTTCTAAGAATTACTTCCCATAGTCTTGGGACGCCCTGTATAGATATTCTAATTAATAAATTCTTGGATAATGTGCGGAGGTTATAGAAAATGGTGTCTTTAAAATTAATTTAGCTTAAATTAGTGGCAACTTACCTCTTGCTTGGCCAATTCATCCTTCAAAGAGTCAATTCTTTTAGTGAGAGTATTCCTGTCCGTCATGATCTGCTTCTGTCTCTCCATCAATCGCTCGTTCGCTTCCTTTATCTTGTCCATGTCGCGTTGGACGTTCCTCTCTTCGTGTTGTTTTATTTCTATCATAATGGTCTTCACTTTGTCGAATGAGTTGAGGATTTTTGTGATGAAGCTCCGTTTAGTGTCTATTTCGGTTCTGTGAACAAAATAATTAATTTTTATCCTACCTATCATTGTAATTCAGGAAGGTAATGATACCTTAAAAATAAACAGTTAAAAGTTTAACCCTTTGACTGCTAAGCATTGGATAGTAAAATCGTGCCACTGACGCCAGAGCGCACTCGGTTATATTTTGTACGTGATATCACGCCCTGGTGATGGCGCTGAGGGCACGACTTTCCTTGTGCGTGATTTGACGTCTTTGGCGCTTTTTTGATTTTCGTAACCACTATTCCTTTGAAATAGGAATTAGGGCACCGTCATAAATTTAACGCGTGTGTTTGTCTGTCGTAGCTCGAAAACGTATCTGATCGTGTTGATGATTCTTAGATAGGTGAACTCACTAAAGAGGGGGAGGAATTAATATTTAAGTTAGCCCCTGGTAGTAAAAAAACACAGCAAAAACGTTTAATGTACTAGATTTTATTTCCGGGGAGCAAGTACACTAAGTACAGCCGCCATCAGACATATCGGGGCGGCCGAGGTGTTCACTAACATCAGAACAACGTCTCTATTGTTAAGGGTATAAAGGGCATGTTCAGATATTTAAGAAAAATCAATGTACCTATTCTTTTTCACTGTCTCAGTCTTGGCATTCTCCTTCTCTTTCAGTTCAGCTTTGAGCGCTCCAGTGGCGTCCTGAAGCTGTTTCAGTTCTAGAGCGTACTTTTCACTGTTGGCTTGCAATTGCTTAAGGGTTTCTTGTAAATTATGTAGCTCTTGTACCTAAAATGATTAAAGTATGTAAAGGACTTCAAAAGGAATACAGTCAACGTCAAAAATATGTTACTTTTACACATTACTCCATTGTTATAAATGTTATATTGTTCAAAATTGTATGTATATTTTTGGCGTTTAATATAAATTTTTTCTTTGATTCGTCATTGATCGTCATTTTATTTTGATTCGTGGGCGTGGGGTAACATTGATCATCGATTTTTGTACTATATGGAGTTTGATTATGTGTGCGTTTAATAATGTATTTATCATAAATATTTATCAGTCTCTTTATTTAATTCGAGTTAAAAAATCAATTCCTTATAGCTCAAAAACGTATATAAATTTAATATTACCCCATGAATCAGAACAACCCTAATGAAATGGTACCTTTTTCTGTATATTGAGATATTCCTCCTTCAACTTATTCTTGGCCTCGGCCTTGGCCTGCAGTTTCTTGGCGTGCGCATTGAGCTTCATCTGCGCGCTTTTGACTCGCGACCGGAGAGTGCTGATCTTTTGTCTCAGGTCGGTTTGCTTCGCCGTGGCCTCGTCCAGGGTGAGGTCGGATTCCAGGCCGCTGCATTGAGTTTTGGTGACTTCTAACTGTAAAAGTATAAACCTCTCATGTAATTAGATAATCGGAATTAATGAAAGTGGAATTGTAACTCTACGTATGTGCTTATGTTGTGTTATTATTGGTACTATGAAAGAAGAGCAGGGTCTGACGATAAAAGCAAAAGCTTGTCTATTTTGTTTCTTTAACGACCTAAACATGTTAGGAAGATACTAAGTGCAATATCAATATAAATTTAACACGCGGCAAGTACGCTGAACATTTTTTAAATTACTTTAGAATTTTAACTATTTTTTTCTTTTAAGGAATTTCCATAATTTTTCCAGACCACCTTTCGAGAATGTGCACAACAAGGTAATTATTTACCCGCTTATTCACAAATGTGTCAAACCTCATTTAGTTAAATTATGTTTCGTCTGGGTCTAACAAACATAACCGTCTAAGTGACTTATAAGGACAAACGATTATTTAGTTAAATGAGGTTTGAAACACGTTTAAGCGGGTTAGGAAATAAAGATAATTACGTTTTTAGAGATATTGTTGACTTCTTGTATCATCTGATCCATGAGCGGCATGTGGCCGGCGACCTGCTTGGCTGTCTGCAGCTTCTGCTCTGGTTCCATCAGGGACATCGATATCTCCTCCACAGACTCGGATATTGTTGAGATATTCTGAAAAACACGGGGTTTTTACTGGGAGTACCAAGGCTGATGTTTAATAATGATAAATACCCACAGACAAGAAATGATTCTAACTGTCTTTTGTTCCAAGGAAAAAAATTTAATTATTTTGTTAAAGGAAAAGTGACCAAGGCTTCCTTCATATTTGACACTTATTTTAGTTAACCCTTTGATGCCAAGCGTCGGACGAAAAAACCGGGCCCTTAGCGAGGCAACTCGCTTATATTTTGGACGTGATATCACGCGCTGGCACTGAGGACACGACTTTCCACGCGCGTAATTTGAAGTTTTAACCGCTCACAGGGTAAAGAAATAATTTGAAATAAAAAAATTGGAGGCAAAACTTAGTTAGAAATGAAATATATTCAGCCCAATCAATTATACCTTGTCCACGTCACCGAGTCTCGTCTCCAATTGTGGAATTTCCGTTTCTTTTAACAATTGTATTTTTTCGTTCAAGGATCTCATACCGAGTAGGTCATCTTTCTTGGCAGAGGCTCTTTGCAATTCTTCGGTAATTTTCTCCAATTTCGCCGGAACATTAATCGCTTGTGTTGTCAGTTGGGTTATTAAATCCGTTACCTAGTAAAAATACACGATTTAACTTTGATTGAACAGAAAGGTAAAATACACCTTATGCATTAAGTAAATCAGTTCAAAATAGCTTACTTCAGATTCTGTATCAAATCCACGGTTGCACAAAGGACAACAGTGATTGTCCTTGATCTGTCCTTTGTATTTAGTCATGAGGTACATTGACGATTGTGCCAAATTGTGTTCTTCCTGTAACAAAAAAAAAATCAGCAATATAATTTGAAAGGATGACTTCCTAGCAGAAGTATGTTAGTAAAATAACAATGGTTGTCGAAATATCAAAAATATATGACATATGGGATTGAAAAGTCATACATTAAACATTATTTAAGTATAAATATACGATTTTCTACCGAGCAACCCAGTGGCTCCCACAGGATGGCTACCGGGGAGAGGCCAAACCAAAAAAGAGATGGTGGGATGACTTGGATGCATTCTGTCAAAAGTAGTCGAAAATGTCAACCAACAGGGTCGAATGAGGAAAAAAAGCGGAGGCAATGCCCAGCAGTGGCGCACTAAATAGACTAACGAATAAAATAAGATTTTCATTTGGGTAGACCTGATATACATATTCGTGACGCGTTTCATAAGATTGGATTGGAGTCCCACGTTGGGTGCCAAATCTAACATTACACATTTGGCGCCCAACTTTTACTGACACTTAAACCGAAATACTGATACAAAAAACTGATTACATACCTGCAATTTCTCCACCGTACTATTTAATTTAGCCAGTGTTGCTTCATATGATTGTGTACCGCAAGCTTTATACATCTGGTCCTCGGCTTTTGTTAGTTCGCTGCGACGGGCGTTCAGCATCTCTCGGACGTGCTTGCGCTCGGCTTCTTGACTGGTTATCTAATTGTACAATAAATATTACTGAACTAACCGACTCAAAATTATAGGTGATTGAACGAATCTTATTATAAAACAATAGGAAACGAAAGTGCCAAGATAAGAAATCAAATTTGAAAATCTAAGTGTTGGTTCTATTCACAGTCACAAATTAAAATTAGTTTGATCAGTCTCTTGATTTTATATCAGAAAAAAGATTAACCAGCACCAGAGGTTTCCTTATTTAACAATTGTATCTAACACATTTTTGTTAATTAACCTCACCTCAATATGCTTTTCCTTCAATTTCTTTTTCATAGATTCCACCTCAGTTGATATTTCCAAATCAAACTTTTGAATGGCCATAGTAAAACCATTCTCCGGCATTCGCCCCAGCAGCTCCGTTATCGCCGTTCTGTGTTTGTTCTTTAAAAGCATCAGTTGCTTTTCCTTTTGCTTCAAAGACTCTTCAATTAAATCCCTTTCTTTTAATTTTGCACTTTGTTTTTGAAGCTTCGTTACCTAAAACGTTAAAAACAATATGGAATATGAACTTTATTTTCAACGCATTAATATCCAAAATCGTAGATTAGTCTCGTACCTTTTCATTAAGCTGCTCTAGTTCATGTTCGTGTTGTTCAATGACTTTTTCGTCATCATTAATTTCTCTTTGACATTCTTCTGTGTTTAACTCTTGTACTGTTGCTTCATATTCTCTACAAAAATTATAAATAATTCACTATATTAATATTTTATTTTTATTTTTCTCTTTCATCAAATTTTAATGATTTCAGGGCCATTAACTTCACAGGCAGGGTAACTACTGATTCTCGAGCCGCCCAATGTTTGCTTAAATAGACCTTAATACCATGCTGAATCCCATAAAGCTTATTTTCCACTGTCTCATACAACTTTAAGACTAAGGAAAATTGACTCTACTTTCCAAGTAAACTGGTTGAAAATTCGCAAGCATAATATTGTATGGAGGGCGGCACTAGACTAGGATATAAGAACCATCAAGATACAATCAAATCATGACAAGGATTACAAAATGTTTCACTTACTCTTCTGCAGTTTTGACTTTTTGCTCTATTGTCTCCAATCGTAACTTGGATTCGTTGGCGTCCATTATCTCTCTTTCTATCTTGACAATATTATTCCTTACAGCCTTAATTTCTGATTCTTTATTTGATATTTTTTGTTCGTGGCGGGACTACAAAAAAAAGAAAATGAAAATACATAAACTGATTTGACTTTGACACCAAAGGTAACGCTAATAAATAAGACGCAATAAAAAAACTTTGCAACGCGGGTACTTGTGTTTAACGTTAAGTAGTTCATTTGCATCCAATTGCTATTGAACCTAATCACCAATAGTCACCACTTTTTTTATAACTGGTGGATTGGGAGAGCCTAGAAATAGTCTAAACACTCTAAATTTTAAGCACTTTGTATATTAGGTATAAGAAACTTACAAGAGCATCTATACTAGCATTGACTAGTGACTGAAGTTTGTTCTCTTCTGCATCAGCCATAGATTTCAACTCCTCAAGATCTTTCTGCAGAGATTTGATCTTATCTGTTACTGTGTTAATGGCTGCATCTGCTTCATCATTCGTTTCTATCGGTTGGACTTCAATTTCTGCAATTTTGACACAAACATTAGTACTTAAGTTTACTCTAGCCTCTCATTAATGTCTCCAAAAAAATGGCGCCAAACCAAACCCAAAGTTGAGGTGTTACAACATTTACAACTTGAAACAGTTCTAGAAGTAGGAACCCAACAGAGAGAATTAATATTTGACTATCAAAATAATTCTTCTCTCAAAATTATACTGACACTCATCACCGTACAATTTCTAAAAGTCAAACTGGACCATGACAAGTAAAAATAAAAAGTAGCTTTTGCAAACTTCTAAACGCTAAAAAAACCGTACACTTACCAGCCAACTTTGCTGTTTCCACAATCATGTTGTTCTTTCTATCAATCCGATCCTGGTTTTGACTTTCCAACATTATCAACTTGTTAAACTTTACCTCATTGGACGTCTTTTCATTGGCAATCTTTTCCTCATCCTTATTGAATGAAGAGTTTTTCTTATATGACTCATCCAATTCCTTTTGCTTAGCTTTGGCTGTGGTGCCATAACTGTCTGCCAAGAGGAGAAAACGTAATACATTTGAATGACATCTAAAATAAAATATACCTTTACCGGGGCTTCCGATCCTAGGAGTATTTTGTATGTAAATTCTGAGGCCAGTTTTTTAAAGCTACAAGTTACAATTTACAAGCGGAAGTCTCTTTCTAACACACATGGTTAGAAAGAGAGTTCCGCTTGTGAATTGTAACTTGTAGCTTTATAAAACTGGCCTCTGGAGCCCATATAAAAAATCCCAGGATTGTAAGCCCTAACCTTATTCATGATGAAGTTACTTACTTAGAGATATTAGAACATTAGCATTTTGAGCTGTATCTCTCGTATTAAAATGATTAAAAAATAAATTGGCTGAAAATTAATAAGGATAAAATGAAGATAGTGAATCCATACTTATATTTTCTTCTAGCTCCTTGATTGATCCTTCAAATATATTCTTGATCGCTTTTTTCAGTTCTTGCTCTTGTGTCTGACAATGTTCTAATCTGAAAAGATATATTTTATTGATTTAGTTTATTATTGATTTAAATATTAAGTTTAGGAAGTAATTCCAATAAAGCATAACTGTATAAATAAACCCATTGACGAAAAAATATTCTTTATTATCTGCCCTTTTGCTTTGTTTATTTGTAGTAGAGTAAAATGCTACTTGAGTCCAAAAGATGTAACATAGGGTTCAGAATTTCATAGCCTTATCAATGAATTCATTCATAAAATAGGCAATGCAATTCTGAATCCGTTGGTACAGTCGACGTCAAATATATGTTTACACTTTTGCACCTTAATACAATGGAGTAAGGTGAAAAAGTGTAAACATATCTTTGACGTCGACATACAATATCAATAGTATTCAAAATAAATATTTAAAACAGAACACTCACATAATTTAGGTTGAATATTGTTTGGCAGTGTTTAAAAATGTTACAAGGTATGTCGCCTGGAGCATCACTTACCCCTATCATGTGACTGACTTGTTGTAAATATTACATACAATACTTCCAGATCTCAAGTAAGTTTTCTAGTAAAAAATACATGTACCTTGCTTTAATTTTCTCTCGTTTCGATTCAAAAGCTACTAGGTTCTTCTGCAGTGTCTCTATGGCCTTTAGTTTGTCTGTGATTGGATTTAGCTCTTGAATTATTTTGGACACTTTTAGTTCGGCATCTGAGATACGGCTCTCATCATTGACAACATTTAGTTTTTTCTGATCTAGCTCTTGTTTCTGTTCAGCCAGGTGGGCAACACTTTGTTCTAAATAATAAAAAAACCTTTTTAGACAACAAAGTGAATTAAATTTGATAATAATAGAACCAACAATTAAAATTCATGTTTAAATAAAAGGAAATTTTTTATTTGGATTGGTTGTATATTCGGTGGCAAACAAGCATACGGCCCGCCTGCTGGTAAGCAGCTACCGTAGCCTATGGACGCCTGCAACACCAGAGGTGTCACATACGCGTTGCCGACCCTTTACAAAAAGGAGGGTTCAATTTATTGACGGCTAAAGGAACAAGAGGGGTCCCTCGTCAACACACTGGGTCCTCTTTGAGCTCTTTGGCAACCTTACTCACCAGCAGGAACACAACACTATAAGTAGATACAAAAAATAAAATAAAAATACCCTCTTCTAATATGAATTTATCCCGCATGATTGTGCTCTATGGCTCTATTAGCTTCAAGCTAGCTTACAATTATAAAAATCTGACAACAACATGACTTACTTAGACACTATACTGACAAACAAAATTTAAAAGTGTTGCTGTATGCATACTGTAGCATGGGGATAGCAAGTTTAGCAACACCCTCTTAAATGTTTTTAAACCATAAATATTCTTCATTGCACACCTCAATAAAATAGAACAGTAAAGTACACAGATTAAAAATAGAGGCACTCAACAGGCAGTTTAACCACCAAATAACCATTAAATTATTTGTCCAGGATTTCACTCACCTAGTAATTTAATAGACAGCGCATACTCCTTCCGGATCTTTCTCAGCCGATCAAAGCAAGTACTGTATTTGTCAGCATCAAAGATCTCATCGAACCTTTCCTTCACCTTCTTACCCTCATCCAGGGGCCAGCTGGCATCTTCTTGGTGGCAGAATATTACTGAATTTAAAATTGCTTTTGAAACACCTGAAAATAGAAATTTTAAGCCAAATTCAGCACCGGCTTGCCTAAGAAAAATTTTGACCCACCGCCACTGCTATACAGTCCGTTTTGTTTGTTTACATTGTTTTCAATAACTAAAACATGTAGGTGTTAGGTCAAGTAGAGAAATTTAATCCAACAAATCTAAGCTTACCAAGTTCTTGATGCATAACAGAATCCAAGTCGGCGCATCTAGACGATATGTCCTTTACTCTTCCTTGTTCATCAATGACTGAGAGAAACGAATCTAAAGTTTTGAATACAGGTTTCTTTTTAGCCATACATGTCACTCTCATGGATCTTGACACTTCCAGTTGTTTATCATTGGCATTTACTATCTGTAATTAGGAGCAAAAACCAAATACGTTTATCGTATAATTTATGTGAATAAGCAATATAAGCATATGGCAAACTCGACGAGTACGAACTAGTAGCGGTCTTATCTTGTGCAATCATAGAAACCTTTATTTTTATACAATCTCTAAGGAATTTTATGCAGTCTCAACGACTACGCAAAACGAGTTTTGCGGATTTCGCAGTCGTACCGGTACTTGTACGATAACAATTATAACCTTACCTTAAGTTTAACTTGACCCTGAACTTCAGTTGTTCTGTTAACTTTCGTGTCGTGAACAAAACATTCGTTGCGGCTACCCGGCGGCATCTGCCCCGTGATTGCATATCGAATACTTTCAATGATAGTTGTTTTTCCACATCCATTTTGACCAAGGATAAGAGTCAACGGTTTATCAAATGATATCCGCTGTTCATCAGCATCGTCTGGCCCAAAACTTCGTATCCCTCGAACAGCTAACGATTTAATTCCTGCCATGAATAGAAGATAAATAAATTGTTTATCTACACGTGACTGATACAAAAGCAAATTGGTTTCGCGCCTCCCTCCACAACTAAAATTAAGCGAAAAGGCACCGACAGACAATAAATTCAAGTGAACAATTTACTTTTTTCAAAACATTGAAGTCTTTGAACATAGACAATGTAGAAACTGAAGTGTCTGCTGAAGGAGTATTTTTCTATTAAATATCCTACCATGGTAATCCTATTGTATGGTTTGGAACACGCGATTGCGAGGCAGTTGGATGGCGGTAACACTATGATCAAAATTTTTACCCTTGATTTGGACTGTAACATTTGTTTCTGAGTGTTGGCATTACTGGTTTGTTTATTTTGTCTGTGCTCTAATGATTGACAGTGAAGTTGAAGTGATTTCGGATTGGATTGATGCTGCATCTCGCGAGATATGTGTATTGTTTGATACATTTTTTGTGCAACTAATATTCTGATTTTCTGCCTTCTATCTGCATCGCAAGTTCAAACGTAGCAAATCCATGTAAGTTTATTTTTTGCTATTATTTAAAGTGTACAATAATTATTCAGTTTAATTACATTGGCGATGCACAAGCCATAATATTTTTCTCTAAGCGACCGACCTATATTTTAATCTCTTGATTTATATAAAGCATTCCGTTGTTATTAACTGCCTCAGTTCTTTAATTTATGCCTTCTAAATTAGGTATATACTGCATTCTGGTTTTATGTATGTATCAGTTCCCAAGGCGAGTGATTCATAGGATGTTTGTACTTCTGTAATACATTTGTTGCGTACAAAACATAAATAATTAGTGCGCATCATTGATCGACACATGTAACTAGTAGCATTGTAGTGAAGTACCAAGAATAACAATGGTATGCTCAACAACATTATGCATGCACTTCCATTATGCTGTCACCATAACAAACATTGTCATGGTCACTAAAACCTTCAATTCTGAGTTAACCTTTTTATGCAATAAATGGAATTCTTTGTATTATTAATGTTACCATGTGATTTGATAAATATTTAAGAAACATGCTGTATTTATAGGAAAATAAGTTATTGAGTATATCAAAGGTAAAATGCTGTACTAGGTTGACTATTTGTTCCTATTTCATTTTGAGAAATTTCTAATGATGTCTGGTACCTATCATAATTTTTCCATCACTAATGACACTCAGTCCAACACCATCTCTATGTAGTTTGAATTAGATGCTGGTTTCAAATCAAGGAAATCATCACAGTAATTTTGGTTGTTTTACATTTTACCAACAATATTGGAATAACTACAAGAAATGCCCAGAAAGCTATATAAGGTAAAGGTAGCAGGTTCAAATCAAACCTTGGTAAGGGCAATTAAATTATGTGTGTTTATCACAAATATTTGTTTCTGCATTATGGGTGTTTTCTATGAAAGAAGGTAAATCGTTATCTAGGACCCATATTACAGTCCGTGAGCTCTAAAAAGAACCTTCGTGTTTTAGAAAGAGATGTCGAGTATCAATCAACAGTGACACATGAAAAAGCAGAACAGCAATATTACCTTTGTGTGTCATCGCCAATTCCCGAAGGTTCTTCTTAACGCTCACGGACTGTACAAGCTTTGCTTAGTTTGGGATTATCATTGTAATGTGTAAGATTGTCCCTAAAGAAAAAAAATAAGCATACAACATTTCTGTACAGGAGACGAAAATGGCGTCGACCACAATGATCGAGACTGTGACTATCACAAGACCACTAAAGGTAAGTGATATACATATAATTACACAAATGTTAGTACCAACCCCTATTACAGTCGGAGACTTTACGCTCGAAGTTGTAGACGATTATGTATACCTCGGACAGACAGTCCAGCTAGGTAGGTCCAATTTCGAGAAAGAGGTCAATCGTCGAATCCGTCTCGGTTGGGCAGCGTTTGGGAAGCTGAAACATATCTTTTCGTCCAATATTCCGCAGTGTCTCAAGACGAAAGTCTTTGACCAGTGTGTGTTGCCAGTGATGACCTATGGCTCTGAAACGTGGTCGCTCACAATGGGCCTCATTAAAAAGCTTAAAGTCACCCAAAGAGCAATGGAGAGGGCTATGTTAGGAGTTTCTTTGCGTGACCGTATCAGAAACGATACTATCCGTAGCAGAACCAAAGTAACCGACATAGCCCGTCGGATCGCTAAACTTAAGTGGCAATGGGCAGGGCACATTGCACGGAGAACCGATGGCCGTTGGGGCACTAAGGTTCTCGAATGGCGACCATACACCGGAAGGCGAAGAGTTGGTAGGCCCCCTACAAGGTGGACTGATGACCTGGTGAAGGTCGCTGGAGTCCGCTGGATGCGGGTGGCACAGGACCGGTCATTGTGGCGTTCAGTGGGGGAGGCCTATGTCCAGCAGTGGACGTCTTTCGGCTGAAATGATGATGATGATGACACAAATGTTTAAATCATCAACAAAAAGCTACTGCCAATGCCCCTGGGTATTGGCAGTAGCTTTTTACAGTTTTTACGCGTCTCTGGTGGTAATGATTTTAGCAGTCTATTTATGTATGTATGTTTTGTTTTCCACCAGAGTGTCAAAATTTCTCAGTTGATTTTGGTAAATAAGTTGGCAATCAATATGTTTTTATAATAAATGCATTTATGATTTTATAAAGCAGGTTTCTTTTTACAAACATTTATAATCGGTTTAGTTTATCAACCAATTTCATGATTATTTTATTTTGTGTGGTTTACTCCAACTTTAGGTTAAGTTACATAATGTAACTTACATTAACGTTTTAGTTAGGTATGTTATGTAATTTTGTCATTGCACTGTGATCGCCATTGGACATTGGCTGGCGACTGGCGTCACTAAGAGATCCTTTTTATCTAAAAGTACATCTTTTATTTATTATTACATGACTAGGTGAAAATATTATTCTAAGACCCTAATAGAGTAGTAGTAGTAGTAGTAGTAGTAAAACACTTTATTGCACAAAACAAGTACATGACCAACAAAAATATAGTAAGTGTGTACAAAGGCGAACTTATCCCTTTAAGGGATCTCTTCCAGCTAACCTTTAAGCAACTTAGAGTCCTTAATGAACAATACGTATACAGCATAATCTTACTTAAATTGCATTGAGGTTGATTAACATATTTTATTTTGCTACTGAGTAGGTAAAACAGTTTCTTCAGGTACCAGTATTGAGATGCGAGCTTCATTATATCTATGTAAGTGTAAAACCAACACATAACCGAAGCCTTATTCTGTATGTATAATATTACTGAGTGCATAATTAATTTAACTACCTACGCCTCGTATTTTATTCATCCCCTTATCAGTTTATTATGTCACGTCTCACACGCGTCGTAATATTATTCATATTGCGCACTAAATAGGCTGCAGCGAGCAGGTACTTAGATGACAAATGGATTAGTCTTGAGGGTTTATTTATTTAATATTGCCTCTCCTTGATCCAATTTAAAAAGCCTTTTACGTGTGCAATCTGCGAGAAAACCGTCAAGTGCGAGGCCTGTAGTATTGGATTAGTAACGCGGGGACGACGTTAGTGGAGCTGGGAGGCGTGATGCAGACACACGGCAACTTGACTGCGAGCTATTTGTGGCAACCTGGGGAGCTGGCCAGGCGGATGCTCGGCGAGCGCCCTTCCCCTGTCCCGCCGACGAGAGAACTCTGGCCTCCGCCGCAGCAGCCCCTCAGCATTAGCACTCTACATGTCGCTTATCTACAAGATGAACCCTACACGAGACGCGCCTCGACACTCCCTCCACAACCATACGTACCGACCACAATCCCTGTTGAGTACGAATATGGACCGCGAGTGTGCACTGTGGGAACTAATACTGAACCGCCGCCAAACTTACTTGACAGGATGAGGTTGCTGCTCAAACGCAAACAGGATGATGTCGTTGTCGCCCAGCCTACTGGTCGTCTCACCGCCGTCCGCGAAACGGCTATTGACGGAAGAGAAGAAGAAAACCCGGCTAGAAGAGCGTTAAACGGACTAAAAAAAGCGCTCTCCGGCGCTAAGAACAAAATATCTCCCGGTCCGGAGGCTGTCGACAGCCCTAAGATATCATACCAGATGCCGAAACCAGGGGACCGTATGACAACAACTTTTGGAGCGAGAGAATCACGGAGTTGGTGTAAGCTGCCTTCGGGAGCTGAGTGTCGGCGGCGACTCCGTGCTGTAGGAGATTGGTGCTCCCGTCGACCGCGCCGTCCGCCGCGAAGACAATCACATCCACCGCGGCTGCAGATCACCCAGGTCTGATGAGCGGAAGATAGAAACCTCCTTGGACCTTAACAGTAAAGTGTGCAGTAAAAGTGCCTGCTACTTGTCACCATTGGCTTATTGCTTATGGCTAAAGTTTGTCTTGTAGCATGATTGAAGTTTAGTAGCGTTTCGGCTAATAAATGTGTCTTGGTAATCTGTGTTTTGTTGGCGCGGGTGGGGCTCGGGGCGGGCGGGGTGCGGGTCGCAGCGGCGAGGGCGGGCGGCGGGCGGCAGTCCCGTGTCAGGCGTCGAGTCGCCCGGTCCGCCCGCCCAGCACCGAGGTCCGCCCTGCGTACCCACACAAAGCCGAGTCCCAGACACCCCTTCCTTATCTGTCCCGTCATAAACATATTGCATAGGAAACTGCACGGTAGCGTTATTGTTAAGTTCTCTCTGTGGTAGAGGTGATTTAAGTGTAGAATCACTGAACCGACGCGATCCAATGCGCAAATCTGACGACAGAACTCGGAATTTTCTGGTGGATTTTTTCATATACGTTAATATGTTTAATGTTTTTGATCAGATTGGATTTTATCGCAGTGCGAATAGAAGAGTTTTCGAGTTGAAATGATTTATAAACGACACAATAAATATACTTTTCTTAAAGTTTCGTGGACTTGCGTTGTTCATAATACCTACGCCAATTGGCGTAATTGCTAAAGAACCAGTATAGTATCTTCCTAAACTAAAAAAAAATTTATTTATAAATATTTATAATTTTAATATGTTAGTACTGCGGGAGCTTTTCGTCACGTGGTTTAGGTTTAACCTTTGAACTTTTTTGAAATCATTCGTCTTATTATAATAGGTACTAGCTCATCACAGTGGTGACTTGATTTTAATGAACGCTTACCTACTTATTATGAATAAGTGTTAACATCATCGCTAGAGTACAGGGGTTGATTATAATAGAGCTGGTTTCGCTAGGTATTTACTTTGTCTACCTACTTACATCTATTCTTTGTATGTCCTTTAATAAATTCCCGCTAAAGGAAAAATAGGTCTCTTTCGTGAAAAGAAGAGACGCATATATTAGAAATACTAGTTAGTATATCTACTTTCGTACTATATAAATATTAACAATAGTAACTGCCGACACGTGAACCCATTTGAACCCACAGGGGCTCTAGAACGTTGATCCTTATAATTTTGGCATAGGTACGTACTAAGTACCTATGTTTTTATTATAACGACCTAAAGTTTGCCAACTATAGTAGTTATGAGACTGGTATTAATGCTTATATAGTCCTCTAAGTTTTGTATACTTATAAGCTCAGAGGTTACAACGATAGGTACCTCAATAAAGAACAGTTAACACAGTCGCGTCTCGATAGCCTTCATAAGCAAAGAAAGCGAAACGGTTGGTACATGTGAGACGGCTTCGTTTCACTTTCATCGATGGACGTTCCGAGTCCGAGACAGTGCTTATATGTACGTACAGAAATATAATGGCCGCGAGTCATGCCACGCGTCATTCACACTACCTAAAGCTCTCTGTCGTATGCTTTATATATATAACGTATACTCGTAATATATGTTAAACTTCTTAGGTACTGCTTGTCCACGTTCCACGTAAATGCCGGCGCCAGATTTGTTTAATATGCCTATCTTCGTAGGAGTTCGGAAGCAGTTTTTGTGAAAAAAACTGTAGAGATAAACTCGAGAGGCAAACCTATGTTATATGGAATCTTTTCTATTTAGGCTTTATTTCTAAGAGAGTCGCTACTACCTACTACGGACTAGCTAGACATTTTGCTCGATTCGTGTAAGAGCGGTTACAAGCAAGGCAGCAATTAATCCAACGATGCAGCCGCGACATAGTAGCGTAGCAGTATCGATGCAGTCGTCTCGTCTACCTTGGTCTTATACATGTGCGACTTAAAAGTTAAAGCTGCCATATATTACCCCTTAGAAATTTGACGGGGTCGTGTTTCTTTTTACTCTAACAGGACAATTAATGAATTCTTTGTGTAGGTAATTTTTATTGTGAATTTCCAAGCTTATCGTAATAAAATAATTGATTATGCTATGAACAGCGATCTGCTGCTAGCTTCTTCGACTGCAATTTGCAACTGTATTTATATACAATACGGAAGGCTGCAAAAATCCATGCCTAGATACCTACATTATGAATGAATTCTGCCTAAAACGGGTATTGATGCAAACGCGATACCGTAATTAGTAATTACAGTATCGATGCAATCGTGATATTCGTAATGCTTCCGCAATGCAAGAGGATTCTGCATGCACGGTTGATAGAACACTGTAAAAAGTTAGAATCGACCAAAATCGTCGAAGAAGGTTCTATTCTATGGAAAAACGATTGAAATCATTTAATTAGTTTTAGTATTTTTTTTCAAATTTGCTTTTAACACTGACTCTACTTCGCAAAATGCAAAAGTAGGTACTGCTCAACGAGACAAACTACACACACAACGAGCTTCCATTATTTTATCAGTATCACATAGTTCTTATGACCGACCACCTTCGTTCTCCATTATCAGACCAGCTTGATGGCACTAAATTATTGTATTGTGTTACGCAGATATGCTAAATTTCAGCTCAATCGGACGACAGGAATTGGTTCAAATCTAACTTGCAAGATGCTAAACAACAAACTAAACTGACAAACACTGAGTACATAAAAGTTTGTAAAAATGCACTTTAATAGAACTTGTCGATCATGGTTCTCAATAGAGATGTAAGCGCATAACATATTTAACATAAAATGTAAACTTTGTAGACATTTATCGGGTATCGCCCGGATGTTCGGAAGCGCGCTGTATACCAGAAATGCTTTTATGTAAACAGTAAAGAAATCGTTTAATTGTATCCGTTCAAACAAATTTAGTATAACAAATCAAAGTTTAATTTACGTATAACAAATCTTATTATGAATATAGTAATTATTTTCAAACAAATGATTGCTTACAATAGTAACATCGTTTATTTACGTAGCTGAGCTAACTATTCGTTCTTTGAATTACTCTTTGTTGTCTGCTGTGTTGAATTTTTGTATAAATGAAACAGCATAAAGTAGAAATTAATTTACATTGTGATAGTGATAAGCTAGCGTGATTAACGGACATATAAAACTAAGCAAAAAACAATAAAATAAAAAATAAAGCCAAACAATAGCCTTAAGCACGACACAATTCTTCGTAACTGAAATAATAGCCATGAAACTCACAAAAACGCCTATATTGCTCCAACAACTTTTTGGCAACGCAACTCTATCAGCGTTAAGTCATTTTGTCACGACATTCATATTTTTTCATTGCGCGCTCGTGTTTTATTCCAATATTGGTATCGCAAGGGTAATTTTTGTCCAGCGCCGCGGCACTGTGACGCCACGGGCGACCTCATTCGGTGGCCAGCCTTCCCCGCAACACGTGTGCTCCTTTCTGTGACCTAAATTTCTAGTAAAGTCGTGTGAAAGGGTGGCTAAGCTACCAGTAATTTAACCTATGTACAGTCACGGCCCAAATTACACGCTCTTTTACTATATGGCTTCGGATTAAGGTTAAAATTTGTAAATAATAATAATGACAACAGTACGTCCTGAAATGAAACGGCAAGGCAACTGAAGGGCAGATTTATTATTTTAATCTAAAAATCTAAAGCCATTTTCGGTAACTTATTTATCCATCTAAATACATTGTTTCAACATGCGTTAAAGAATTAGGTAGACAATTATCTTTGAAATGATGTGACAGACGTCTCTCATTTTAGCAGTCATTAATGCGCGATTATAAATTGTTCATATTAAGGTATAGCTTTTTAATAAATAACATCAGTAACATCACCATTCTTACAACAAAAACGCATCTACATAACGCAATAATTATGGGTATAATAAAATATTTTGATACAAATGTCAAACCATTAAAGAGTTGTCAACGTAAGACTGGCAGTACCGGTGTCAACATCTATTAGCAATGTTTTCAAAGCTTCCTGGGCTTTCTTTTTTTATTGACATCATCAATCACCTTTCAATCAGTGATTTACTTAACCCAGGCCACATTTTTCTGTTGTGCCGAGCTCAATCGACAGTGACAAATTAAGTTCTATCGCTCATCGGCTTTCGTGGGCCACTTCGGCTGTGATAGGGAAGGATACTAATGGACTTTATTGTCCCTTTCGTTTTGCATAATCCTAAATTATGGCTTTGCATTACAAGTAAATAAGTTTATTGGGTAATCGATCAGAAGGCCTAACTTTGCTTTGATATATTGGACACGAGTTGAGTTGTTCTTGTTGTTTATTGGGTTGTTTCAAACCCTCCGCAATCTTAACTATCTTAAGCTACGTCCGATTACTCCGATTGAATGTGGAATTGTGGAAGTTTGACGTATTTCTATTGGACAAAGCTGCCGATACCGGCAGTACGGGCACCACTTAACGATAATCGCCTCGCTCAATATTGTTAATGCAAACTGCAACAAGCTTACGATCAGATCAGTCGATCACAGACGACGTGAGACGACTAGCTCAAAATCAATATGTACTTAAGTACTATTAATCGCTAGACTTGAGGGGCGTCGCATGAAGATGTTAGTGGTGAATTAAATTATATCCCACAAGGCATAGGATTACGTTACGCATTAAGGTCCACGGGCGCCTCACCATCATTTTCAATAATAATATTAATAATCAATAATAATATGCGACATTTCTGGTCCTCAATTTACAAGTACCCAAAGTTCCTGTACGTTATAATAAATCTTTTTCAAATTTCGTAATAGTCTTCCATTTATATTACCTAATTTAATGACTATTCCATTTCGATTCCTGAAATTAAGTCAACTTACTAATCTCTAGTTTGATCTAAAGTGTTGACTGGAGGCTGGACGTAGTGGACGTCGCGTATACCACACTATCACAATCATAAACCCCAAACAGTTGTGTGCGATACAGTGCTGTGATTAGTAGCCAGTGGTTGTGTAATGTGTTGAGCTGACTGCCGGTTCAGTGTAGCGGAGTGGAGGGTCGGTAGCGCTCCATGCAGGGGCGCGCGGCCGCAGGCCCGGGCGGGCTCCGCTCCAACCCGCGCGCCCTCCCGCCGGTGCTGCCGCCGCCGCCCCAGTTCGCGACCGACCAAGAAGCGATGCCTGCCAATCAGATAGCCCAGGTGCCATTAAACTGACCATTATTCGTAGTAATTAATGTTGCGCATAAAGAAGTCTACATTATCTGCTGCACTTCTTTTAAAGTTTTATTGCTATGACTTTTGTTACTTATTTGCTGTTTACTTTTGAAATAACGAGGAAGGTAGGTGCACATCGCACGAACAATTTCACAAAGGAAGAGTATAGGGTCTAAAATTGAACCCCGTGGAACTCCGAACTTTACTGACAGCCGTCAAAGTCAAGTCAGTTCTTTAACCACCGCTTTCGCGGTTCTTTCTAATGTAAGACTTTAACAATGTTTACAGTCGACAGTGGTGTTTCAGCTAGAGTATTAATACTAATATATTATGCTTCAGCTTCACACTATCAAAAGCTTAGCAGAAAACTGCTACATATTCTGCTTGTGTAATTCCTTTTCGGTACTTGTTGTACATAAGTACGAGTAACTTACCTAAATACATTCGGAGGTACGGCAACGGAACTACGAAAATGTGGAACCCCAAACTGGTCGTGTAATTAATTTAACAATATGTACGGATACGGATGAACGGAAGTTACTTCGTAACTAAACCAACGGGGAATTATAGCAGTCTTATTGTTATTTGATTTCATGATTTGTTTAAACTTCTGCTACAAGGACTGTCAGCTAAAGAAATATATTTTTGTACTACTAGACCAATCTTTCTTTTTCAACCGACTTCAAGATTTTAAAGGAGGAGGTTCTCAATTCGTTCGGATCTTTGTTTTTGCAATTTTTTTTTGATGTATGTTCACCGATTATTCGAAGACTGCTGGACCGATTTGGCAAAATTCTTTTTTTGTTTGAAAGAGTATACTTCACAGTTGGTCCCATTGTCACCAAGTCCGGATCTGATGATGGATCTGATGAACTCTTCAATTTCCTACGTTGTCTCTTATTTATGTTTCTGTGAGTTTACCGACTATGAAAGAACATCCTGTCTCGTTATGACTCGCGGCTTGAATCGCTTTTCGAAATTTTCACAAAGGGAAATACAGTCAGCCTGTAAAGTAAATGAATCAGAGTAAAATAATGACATTGTTATATTATAGAATGCCTAAGGGGGTGCTGGTACAGATATGTATTGGACAGACGTCACATATTATAAATATTATAAAACCGTATTAACAACGTGAGTTCCTATTCCATAGTGACTTATTTGACAGTTGACATTGTTAATTTGTAGTCATTTTCATTGGTATACTAAGTAGGTAGCGGTGGCAGTGGGTTAAACATTTTCATACGCAAGCCCGAGCTCAATTTAGCTTAAAATTTCTTTATGAGCTGTAAGGAGAACTGCTCAGGTGCCTAAAATTTAGGCAAGCCGACGGGAATCGTATTCTATGGACGCGCCGCCACTGGTAGGTACATGGAAGGACTTCTTCGTTAGGTATTCTTTTTGATGTCAAATATATTTCGATCGAATGTGTTGCCGACCAATGATGAAATCATATACTATACACAGTATTAATATGTGATACATGATATTATGGTGTATTACAATATAAGTTATAATTATAAATTTCTGGCATGGCTGAATTCGACAATAGATAAATAGAACATGGTCTCGATTGTGCGGGTGCTTTGGCGGGATCTATTTGTCTATATGTTCAGTTATATGTCTGTGACAACGACTGTAGCGAGCATGTCATTGAAGGAAGTTGCAATACACGAAACTTTGCGAGTAAGCTTACCGTCGGAGTTTGTGCCTATTCCGACTTACCTTTGTGTTCCTGGGTAGTGTGACCCAAATGTAGTTGCTATTATTTACTGAGATTTAGAGCGCACTAACTTGAATTTAATGCTGCGGTTGCCGCCTTAGAGAAGTGCAGGCGGTGTATTCCCATTGGTCACTGAGGCTGAGTAAAAAGCTTAGCCGAATCAGTATAAATGTAGTTACAGTGAGTTCCGAACTTGGAATTATGAAAATCCTCTGCTCGCATCTTCTTTCTGAGTTTTGATTTGACGACGCAAGATAATTGGCAAGTCTTTTATAGCTGTATAGTGTCTTAAAACTGAATCGTGTTCTTCGAATGCAATTCCAGCAACAACTACCTGTGAGCAAATGTAAATCGCTCATATTGGTTTACCTCGGACGTCAAAGATATCATCACGGTAATGCAGTAGGCAAATGCATTTAGTTGTATGCAGAGATTGCAGGCGACTGATTGTGAATGTTCACTTCACATCCAGTGTAATATAAAACGACTGAGACGATACCGTCGTCGATGGATATGTGTGAAATGCGCGATTGAGAAATAAAAACCAACACTTTAAGTTTTCGCTTTTATTTTGTGTGTGGTACGGTCGACGTCAAAAGTATGTTTACACTTGCATCTTACTCCTTTGTAATTAATAAGGTCCAAAAGTGTAAACATATTTTTGACGTCGACTGTACAGTCGCCATCAAATATATCGGAGCGGCCAAGGTACTCCAAAATATTTGAGCATCCACCGCCTTGGCAATAGAGGCGTTGTTCAGATAATTGTGACTACCTTGACCGTTCCCATACCTATATCTGATGGAGACTGTACATATTTAAAATCAACTGTCAAGTCAAATAGCTCATGTGTCATACAGCGACCAGCCGGGTGCTTTTCACCGACACAGCTTATACTGGTTCTTCTGAAGGTTCCACTCGCCTGTACTCCAGATGCGATAGCATTAACGCCCCTGACATTGTTTCAACTGTTCCATGCCATTGCGGCTACGGCTGAGGCGGAATTGGATTTTTCCAAGCTTCACGAAGCTTTGTTTGTGACTGTACTGTTTTATGTATTATGTGATGTCTATTTCTTAGTGGGATTCGCATTATGTACCTAAGTCTATTTCCTTGGCACGGCCTTCACTGTTAAACGAAGAGCTTAGCCGCGGAATAAAGTATACAATTTGGCGCGAAACTCCTGTTTTGCTGTAAGTAAATACTTTCTTGTACTTTACTTGATCCAGGCGTCTTGCAGCTCTTTATTATCGGTAGAGCTTGAATAAAAAGCCTTTTGGTATCTTATCGCCTGGAATATTGTTTCGAAATAGTCCATCGTTTGGAATTGCGATAAATTAATTTATCCAGTTAATCCATTATAGGTTTAAAAATAAGTAGCACTTAATTCCGTGGAGATATGACATCTATGCTTAATTCAAATGAATAATCAAACCGTCGACATCCGCCCGCAAATACCTATTTATGTCAAAAAACATAAAGGTACATCCAATTTCCTCTTTCAAGTAACGTCGTTCGATTTACCGACCACAGTTATATGGACTGAAGACAGTAAACTATCTTTGAATGTTTAAGAATTCACGTTTTTAAGTTCAAATCTTGGGACACTCACCTCTCATGTACTAAATTTAGGTTAATCTTGGGTGTGCTGGGCTATTATAAGTGTGTATCTTTAATTATATTTATACGGAATTCTTTTTTGTTTGCGGATAGACTACTGTGCGTATAAATTTACTTTGTTTTGAGGGTGGTACGTTTTGCCATACATAGCTCAATTTACTTCGAGTTCCAATTACAAAGCGGATATTAGGCAGTCGTTTGATGTTTAAATACGTGTTATTGATATTATATTAGCGGCTTTATAAGGCACGTGTAGAGCTAAATATCCATTTTGATATTATCTTTAGGTTAGGTTAGACCCTTATAGAAATAATAAAATTAATAAATTTTAATTAATTTGCTCGGATTACATACTTTACGTCGTTGGCTTACGCGCGGACTCTTGGGTAAAAAATTACTAATATGTACAGTTGCTATCAGATATCACAATTTGTGACTCACAAATATTTGATCAACGTCTCTATTGTCAAGCGATAAAGTGCATGTTCAGATATTTTTGAGTACATACAATTTTAGGACGCGAATAAATTTTTTTTGTCTATGGGATAGGTGGTCCGAGCCGGCCGACCCTATATTATACTAAACCAAATATTTTTTTCGCGTAAAAACATTTTTCTTAGTTTTTCATAATTAGAATACGATTAAGATACCACTTATGGCCTTAAAAGGATCACCAGCATTTTTGTTACACTCTGTATATAAGGTGTTTTACCAAATATTTTTTGGATTTGGAACTCTAGCACAATGACTCAAAACATACTTTTGACCTGAGATTGCCAATTTGTTTCCATTATCCCCTTAAACCCGTCAAATGTAAATGAAGCGCACAGGCAAAAGTCCGACCCCATTTGAAGTTCAAATCAAGCGTTGAATATTCCGTGCTTTGTGCCATTATTGATGCAAATTCTGCAGGTTAGCGGGCCGAGCCCCATTTTTCTAGGTTAATGTATACCTACTCATGAAATTCAAAAGCGCTTCATTCGGCTCGGATTTACGAACTGCTAGTACCTATATGTGGAAATTGTGGAACATGGAAGTTCAACTAGCTCGTGAGTTACACGGTAATTATGATGAAGTGGTGGTAATGAGAATGCAAACAGGGGTTTATTATTTAATCTGCATTTTCCTTAGTAATGTATTTAAATTCATAAGTGTGTTGCTCAGCGCTGATTTACTGCATGACTGCCAAGTAAATGTAGTATAAAGTTGATGCTCAACTACATAGCATATATAAGTACATATATCAGTCACACAAAACTCAACAAAATTGTAAACTAAATGTTCAATTTGAGTTTTATTCGTTCTTTGCGTTTAAAGTACGGAATTTCGAAATAATTCTTACAAGGTATTTCGAAGAACCTATGTAAACGTAAGTACAGTTACATAACTTTCGATATCCATTGTTTGTTTTTCTTAGAAGCAACAACAATAATGCTTGTTCAGGTTACCCCTTTTCCACGATTACTTTCTAAAAGTTCTCATGAACTATACCTTCGATTCGATGTACGTGTAACCCGTCAATTGAGTATACAACATCTGAGAAAAATATTTCCTCAATTGAAATATACCGGAAGATACCTTCATCTAACCCAATATTAGTTTCATAAATCATAGCGTAATCCAGACTTTATTTGTCGCGGCAGTGAGCCTTCCCATTTGCCAGGAAGTCTGCACGTGGACGGGTTCTTTTATAATCCAATGAATGAAATCCCTCTCGCTGACACACGTTTCCGGCCGATTGTATATTGTGATTGCTCTTTATTAATAGCCCAATGTATCACCCTTCTTCTAATGAACAATTTCGTCTGAAACAATAAGCCGGACTAACTTAAATAGAATTAAGGAAGCTGCAGTAAACTCGACTGAGCGCAAATGCAGTTATCACATAATTGTGAACTTTGTTGAAGGTGTTAAATGAGGATCACTTTACGGGAGACAGACACCCTTTTCGGAGACGTCGGGCTCGAGAGCGGCGGGGCGCTAACAGCTGATGCCGCGACTCCCGGCCGGCCCGACGCTCGATCGATGACCGCTCCCCTCACCCCGAGACACCCACCTCACTTTCCCGCTTTCTTTCCCTCAGTACGTGCTGGGGAATTACTTCAATCGCTTACAGAGTGCACAATGTTGGAAACCAGTAAAAATGTGCTCTCCGCTGTCGTTATCGTTACGTAGCACAGTAGCCATGGTCTGCCTGGGAGTTGGATTCTTATAGCATTGGGAATACTAAGCCTCGTGTTCGGATTTGTACTTGCTTCTTATTTGCACCCCAGCCGTGATGGATGACGAGTCTTATATGCGACGTCACAGAAACACTACTCCTTTCTCTTTGATGACATTCATTACTTTGTGATGGAGGTTTCCTTTTGTCTCCGTCTCCTTTTGATATTTGAGTAATCATTCATCGTGGATAGTATTTCTGCGTGGCGCCTTATTCAATAATACTGCCCTTGTCATGCCAAACGACGCCTAAAAAGACGTGTTTCTTTTTATAATCCGAGATTGGATACTTCTAACAAGATTAAATTAGCCTCCAAAATATTGAATTGTTCTTAGATTGTAGTCGTCGTAGTCTGATCTCAGTGGGCGCAACAAGGCTTAAGAGAAAGATAAGTAATTAAAATCAACGCCTTTGAAGTTTGTGAATTTTTCGAACCTTTTAAGAACAAAGCCAATGGAACATTTTTTCGTCAGTAGAAATTGTAGAAAACTTTAATTCGTAATTCCGTTCTGGTTTCGGTCGGTCAGAAAATAATAACTAAAATAAAGTTCAAATGATACAAATAGTAGAAATTTGGCTTCGAGTTCCATTTTGTTTTGTTTCTTTTTAGTTTAAAATTCCATTGCATTACGATATGTACAGAATGTTACTAACAGCTTACCTGCTTTACAAATGAAACACTTTGACTTACTAAATTTACCTACCGTAAGTGCTTTGGTTTTGAATACCAGACCTTTACAGTTACAGAAGGAAAGCAGCTTTGTAATTCACTTGCGATTCTGATCTACGGATGTTTCCCAGATTTTAAATGGGAACAGCTATCAAAGGATAGCGCAGAAAAGACAAAGGCAAATCCCGAGTAGTTTGCTTTAAACTTGTCAGTGTATAGTGGATTACATGGGGGTAGCTATAGACATCTTACGGTATGTGTACTTTCAGAATTACATTAGGTACTCTATTCTTGATTGTGTTGGAATTTGAAACGCTGCTCGATTTCACCATGAGATCACAGTTTATTATGAATACTGAAACTGATAACTGATTTAAGTTATTCAGGTGTTATTCTGTAGTTGTCTGCGTAACAATTCATATTAGACAGTTTACAGGAAATTCGTGTATGCTATGTATAATGCAATATACATTCAAGCTGTAAAATATGAATCCTTTTTTAAGACAATATATGTACATGGTACATAACCTTAATCTCATAACATAACACTGAGATAAGCGTACACATACATATATGTCTCGAAAAAATCGTATCAGTAATTTTAGACCCTGACGTACAGCCGTTAATGTAACTTTATGAGGCGGAACAAATACATGATATTGTGTTACTATTAGAGCGTTATCACACTTGCGATTTGCGAGCGAGTTTTGTATGGGAGCGAACACGCCGCGAGTTCGCCGTGTACGAGTTTTGTATAGAAATCGCTTTCAAATCGTTCAAGTGTGATAAGGTCCTAAATACTGTTTGTGCCAAACATTGATGTCCAATAACTACAGTTACAATTACTGTTACAACGCAGAGGGTAAGGGCCTTATCACACTTGAGCGATTTGAAAGCGATTTCTATACAAAACTCGTAAGTGGCGAACTCGCGGCGTGTTCGCTCCCATACAAAATAAAAAACTCGCTCGCAAATCGCAAGTGTGATAACGCTCTTAGAGGTTCTCTACTCTTATATTGCGTCTGTTTCGCACGATACTAAAGTTACATGATGACAACTAGCTATAATCCATATTTGGAAAGTCCCCCAGTGGAAGCGCTGCGTGACCTACCTCAAAGCTCAGCACGCGCCGGGTATCGCCCATGCGGGTTTAACTCGTAGCAGTTGGATTCAGTTTAAATATATCGGTCTACCTTTTTATTTCGCAAAACAAAAGGACCGTTTGCTCTGGGTACGAGCTGGGCTGCGGGTATTCATTTCAGCAATAAATAAAATAACGCTTTTTATCAAGATTGTTCTTTTTTGCCCCACCGAGGTTATATAATTAACGAAACGAATTAAGAATTATATAAAAAACAAATGGGCGCCAACATTACACACGGCACTTTAATGCATAATGTTCTTAAATGTACTTACATATTAACTATTATTTTCAGCCTTATCTAACCCTAAGTTTTGGCACACGAGCAGAATATTCATCATTACTCGATTCCAGCTCACATTTCACGTCAAAGCATTGTTATAAATGGACCGCGTTATCCGAGCGTGCCACTATTCCTAGTTTAATACGGGCGCTACAAAGCGGCATTCATACCCATTATATACTGCGAGTATGAAATATGTCCAATTGTACTTCAATATATTGTTTATAATGGTAACAGAAGCCGTTTACCGCATATGCGCATTAAAACAGTCATACCACCGTTATTGTTCATATTTGTTAAGGCTCTCTTATACGATACGAGTTTGTCGTACACTTTGGAGCGATCCGAGCAAATTTTTATCCGTAACTATAGAAATAAGTAATAGCTCTTGTTTATGAGTTAGCAAGCTCTTAGATAAATTGATGAAAGAGCTGTACATTGGCATATTAATCTTACAACTGTAAGGCGTTAGGCGAACGAATTCCTCGAGTGAGCGTGTCTTGTGGGAAAAATAACAATGTAGTCTATGAAGTTTGTAGTTAATTTTTATATTTTTCTAGCCTCAGACTAGGTATTATAGTTATACTCTCTGCGTGCACTCAGATTTTTGACAGCGTATTGTAAATAAAACACCGGAATATTTTTTGATATAATGAAACTTTTCTCGTGTTAGTTATTACGATAATCGGTACAATCGAGACAAAAAAATCGTGCCGCATAAAAGGCCCTTTATTGTGGGTGTGTCAGCAATAATTATTTTATATTTCCTACTTAACATCCTACATCGGACGTTAGCGTGGCCGTTAAAATGACATAACAATAAAGGAAAGGCTGTTACCCACATCGTGTAATTCGAGGACTTGTAAAATATACACGCAAAAATTGCCGCTGTATAAAATTTAGAATTAAATGTTTTGGTTAATTCTGTGCTTGAGACAACTGGGCTTTAACCGCAAACCACTACGTTGTTTGTCTTATTGGATACCTATCATGAGATTCATGAGAAATATAGTGGCTAATTTGATTTTCGTGATAGCCCCTCCCTGATGATAATTTTTACACCTTCTCTTTAATCAGTTTGAAATCTCCGTTTCTCAAAGTTCTCAAGTACCCTTACATTTCAAACTCTTATGATTCTGAAAAACTTTTGTCTAAGTGTGAAAATGCTATTTTTAGACAGTCAAAAAACCTTCAATGACTTTACGAGGTTGATCTAAGCCCAAGCGAAACGTTTATTCAACTAAATCAGTACCGTAATGAGGTTTCGTACGTTTGAGTTAAGCTACACCCAGAAGGGTGTTGTTAGTTTCTATCCAAACAGGGGTGGCACACTGACTGGATACCAAACGCAAAGTGATTACAATATGCTATTATAGGTCCAAATTGCCGTTGTAGAATTTACACACAACTGTTGTTTTAAAACGTAAGTTTTACGACTTAAGGTTGCATTTGCAATGTCATAATGAAATCAATTACGAACTTTGGTAAAGGGGTTGATATTGGATATTCTGTAGAGCAGGGCACGTGGCATTACACACGAGTGATGACACTTGTCGAAGCGTAACCAATCGGGAATATAAGACAGGTTTATGAATTACTTATGCCCTATTATATACAAGATGTAACAAAAATACTGGTGATCCTTTTAAGGGCATAATTGGTATCGCATTCTTATTATGAAAAACAATGAATAAAAAATTTTTTCACGAAAAATTTTTGTGGATTTGTTATGGAGGGTTGGCCGGCCGGGACGACGTGTTCCATACAAAAAAAAATTTTCGCGTCCAAAACATTTTTGTTCTACTTTTTCTTACTCGCAATACGACACCAATAATGCCCTTAAACGGATCACCAGTATTTTTGTTACACTCTGTAGTGATAAAGGGACTTAAATGTTCTTGAGTTAGGAGCAGGGACTGATTTCGTTACGGTAGAAGCGTTACGGTACTGGTATAGAATTACGATACCGCAATGTTTTAAAGGTAGAGCTATAGCGGTTGAAATATTGCGGTACGGTACCGAAATAAAATTGCGATATCGCAATTTTTTCGTTACGGTACTTATACCTTAATATAGCGATACTTATACCGTTATGATTTCGGTATCGTTATTTTCATCGCAGAATTTACGAGGTAGGTACACTAGGTACTTGTTTGCGGCGGTAAAGCAACTGACCAAGGGTGCGGGATGCGGGGCGCGGGGCAGGTAGCCGGCAAGTATCTACTTGCTCAAGGTCACGGAGGCGCGCTCGGCGATAATTGTAGTGAATTCATTTTAGTCTTCCTCAGTTGAAATTTCGTAAAAGAGTTTATAGTGTAGGTACATTGAATCGATCATTGATATTAACTCGATGCGGATATGGAACTGAATTTTTTTTATGTATACAGTAATTTGGTATAGTATTGCGCGACTAATAAAAAATGGAAGATTTTTTTGACGCGAATTATTTTTTAAATAACACTAAAATAAAAATAGAATAAAAATAAAATAAAAGTAATAAAATAAAATAAAAATAAAATAAAAATAAAATAAAAATAAAATAAAAATAAAATAAAAATAAAATAAAAATAAAATAAAAATAAAATAAAAATAAAATAAAAATAAAATAAAAATAAAATAAAAATAAAATAAAAATAAAATAAAAATAAAATAAAAATAAAATAAAAATAAAATAAAAATAAAATAAAAAAAAAATAAAAATAAAAATAAAATAAAAATAAAAAAAAAATAAAATAAAATAAAATAAAATATAAATAAAATTAAAATAAAATAAAAAAAAATATAAAAAAAATATAAAAAAATTAAAAAATAAAATAAAAATTAAATCGATTGGTAAATAATGACATGAATTGATGAATAATAAATAATATTGATATAAATATCAATTGATATTCCGTAAGTTCCGAAAAACTCCGTAGGGGGTTTGAACTAGGGCTTGTGATATACGTGTTACACGCGGAACCGTAGCTATCTTGATATAGTGTTCCCGCGAATCTCGACTTCGGCTCCGCTCGGCTCCGCTCCGCTCGGTTGTTGAAAGAGAGCTTGTGTCGAACGGACCCTTCGCATTATGTGTTATACTCGTGGTCTTTGCATTGATTTGATTCCAGATGTTTTTTGACGTGATAACGTCTTATAAATCGATGAACACGGTGGCATGTTTAAACAAATGTAGCGTTCCGCTGGGACCACGTGGTCAAAAATTTTATGTTTCGATTGTACCAGGGTATAATGAATACATATAGTAGGTAAGACCGTAAATCCGCTTGACATCTAGCCTAATTTCGTCAAGTCCTACAAATCGGAGCGTGGCGCGGTGGAAAGATGTCTGTCTGCTATGCCGTCGGCGTCGGCGCGAGTTCGATCCTCAACGAGCGGATTTAATTTTGTTTTTTTATTTTTTCTTAATCTTGCTTTTTATTTTGTTATTTTATTTTTTTATTAATGTTGCTTGTTAGTTTTATGTTTTAGATATTATTTCTTGGTTTTATTTCTTTATAAAAGTGTTTCATCACTTCTTGTATGTTTTTACTTTTATTTCTTTACATGTTACCTTACGTAATTAGTTCTTTGTACAGTAGCCATCAAATGTATAGGAGCGGTCAGGGTACTCAAAAATATCTGAACATGCACTTTATCGCCTTGACAATAAAGGCGTTGTTCAGATATTTGTGACCACCTTGGCCGCTCCTATATATTTGATGGCGACTGTACAACCGATAAGTCGTATCAATCAGTGATCTATGCGGTAAACTCGAAACCTGGATGTAAAATAAACATTGATGGAACAAGACGAGTAATTAGTACTGTATACCACCGATAGGTGACACAATAAAGTCGTGTCCAGCTCATTTTGAATACCCTGCCCGCTTGGCTGCTTTTGCTGCTGACTGTACTATAGTACATTACGCACCTAGGGCGGTAAAATAAAGAACGGCTCTGATCGCGGATATTTGTGTTTAGTCTTTTTCAACATTGAAAATTGGTGAAAAGTTTTTAGTGTACATTCATTAAATAGATAATTGATATTAATAATTATATCAGTGCAGATATGAAGTTGAATGTTAGGTAAATATATTTTTAATAATTATTCTTTATTATTTTATTTGTTTTCTTTTAATATTTTTGATTTCAGTGTTTTATTTTTATTTAATTTTTATTTTATTTTATTTTTATTTTATTTTTATTTTATTTTTATTTTATTTTTATTTTATTTTATTTTTATTTTATTTTTATTTTATTTTTATTTAATTTTTATTTAATTTTTATTTTATTTTTATTTTATTTTTATTTTATTTTTATTTTATTTTTATTTTATTTTATTTTTATTTTATTTTTATTTTATTTTTATTTTATTTTTATTTTATTTTTATTTTATTTTTATTTTTATTTTATTTTTATTTTATTTTTATTTTATTTTTATTTTATTTTTATAACTGAAAATGTTTTGTTAAAGGTGTCTTGTACTACTTATGAAATCCTAAAATCAACAAAACATATGCGAATAAAGCGCAACTAACGACAAGAAGCTAACAGCGAATAACTCAAAAATGTGCCGCACTGAACGAAATCAAACAAAATAGGTGCTTAGGGCAAGCACTCAATAACTAACGCTGATTGGTTGTCGCCGGTCAGTCGGCGGGGCATCCTCACCCTCATATACCTCAATCCATACCTTTATGATAACGGTTGAAGTATCGAAAAAAATAGCGGTACCGTTATATTTCTGTACAGAAATATATCGGTTGCGCTATCGAAATCATACCGAAACATGCGGTATGACGTCATACCGTTTTATAAAGGTACCTTTATATTCCGGTTATGCAGTCCCTGGTTAGGAGTACCTCTTCAATAATAGAATATGTACTAGGAACATCTCAAATTATAATTTTATACAAAAAAAGGCCCGACATCTATTAGGCTCCAGCTTTCCAGGAGCAAATGCCTGTGTTACTGTAATAAATACTGAAATCACTCAGGTGTGCCTATAATACTTGAAGAGTTCCCTCGATTTCACCATTTCGACCAGGATTCCAGGACCAACTGTGAAGTGTACTCTTTCAAACAAAAAAAGAATTTACCAAATCGGTCCAGCCGTATTCAAATAATCAGTGAACAACTGGACATACATAAAAAATAACAATAACCATTATCTCACGAATTGAGAACCTTCGAAATCTTGAAGTCGGTTGAAAATATACATAATACGCCGCATGATCTACTAGTATTGTTGAAAAGCTAGCAGATTTCTATTAAATACAATACGAAAATAACTTTACCGTACACCGTACCTAATTCCTGTATTTTTAACCGACTTCAATTCCATTGAGGAAGGAGGTTCTGCATTCGGTTTGGTGTTTTTTTTTTATGTATGTTCACCGATTACTCCGAGACTCGTGGTCCGATTTGAGTAATTCTTTTTTTTGTTTAGGTATTATTAATATGTAATTTTCGTGGAATGAAGTAGAGATTTCCAATTTCGAAGTCCTATGTTCTTTTTGGGACTCTCCATAAACCTCTATTTCGCCATTTCGCCTTATGTGTTTAAACTTTTTAAGTATTACTCCTAAATCGATTACTCAGACGTCACGCTGCGGAGAAGTTGAGGATTTAATTTAAAGCTCTCGATGAAACTGGGTTGAGGTTAGGCAATTATGACAAATAGCCTACATATTCTTGTTTAATTACTTATTCCTTATAGTTTTAAAGTCGATTCTTAATTTTTTTTATATATTACTATAAAACAAGAGCTTCATTGGAATGGATTTTACAATAGTAATAGTATTTTAATTATTGTATACAATCGAAACATAATGAATAGTTTTTCAGTAGAGTACCACGAGGCTTGCTGAATGTAGTAGTAAGGTACGAGATTGAAAAGCTAAAATAGTTAAGCCGGTAAGAATAAAGTTGGGCTAATACCTTACAAGCTGCTGATCCAATACAATTTAGTAATCTCAATCTTCCGGTGGATTATAGAGGGGGTTGGACAACATCCTCCCCGAACGTGTTATAATGTTTAATGTTGTACGAAGTTCCATAAGACGATAGTTACTAGTTAGCCATGTTCTTATTGAACAACGTTAATAAAATATATACATGTCAGCCACTTAATCAACAGATCATAAAATATCAAATCAGTATATAAAGCATATAATCAATTTATGATGAAAGTAAATTTTAGGTCTGTAATGTAATACCTACCTTATTTCTAAAAGTTACATAATAAATAAAAGAAAGAAGCAAATGCACGTTTCAGGTCAGAAAAACCGGCTACATTCTCACCCTTATGTAATTACATATAACGACAGAAATATAGATACGGTCTGATTAGGTATATAAACTCGTCTTATTCACATATCTGTCGTATTTAATTTCATTCATTCAACGTTTCCAGGAATGTTTAATTTCAAAATCGTTTCGCCAATTGCTAAAACGTATTTGTCGTCGTATTAATGGTACTGAATTCGATGTTTCGAAGAATTTCCAATTACGTATCCATTCTACCAAACAAGAATAAACGTTAGATTTGATCAAATGCGATTTATTTGATGTCGAAAATACAGTAGAAGCAACATTTACGTTTGGATAAGTTTATGTATTAGTTTTAAACCACAAATATTACGAACCAGCTCATTCAGAATACGTAATAAAAAATTTAAAAACTATAATCCGACTACGGAAACTTTTTGTTGAAGTCGGTTAAAATATAGCGTTAACTTTGCCATAGGTAATAACGACTCGATTGACACCTTGTTCATGAAAATCTAATGAATAGTTTAGGCGCTACGATGGAACATACGTAAATACACTATTACCAAGGCGTAAAGTCTAAGATACCTGTTTTTGGCCCATTAATTGTATCCATATAATAATTATTTTTAAACGTGATCGCACTTAAGACCCGCGAAAATATTTTTTTTGTTTTTAAAGCTGTACAAGCTTCCTAAGTATTAAAACTAGTTATGTACCTTACGATCTTTTTCCAATTCGAAATCCGTCCGTGCTTCTCAAATACTTGTGAAAAATTCTTCTTTGACACTCAGCACTCCTGTTTAATTAAAACCGTCCTCCGCATCCATCAATGCTTGACCGGAACAATGTACAATCCTGTTATCGACGTGGAAGCTCACTGTGATATTGTGTGGCATCAGAATATGGCGTACAACGCAGTAGTTACATTACAACAGGTATTCCAATACCAATCCAATTACTAACCAGGGACCGGAAAAGGTTACCGAACAATAAAGGGTTATTGGATGGTATTTGATAGGGTTATTTTTAAAAACCCTATCAATTTGGTTGGTAAGCCGTATTCGTGTTACCCGAACGATAGTATCACCAAATTAATGGAGTTAATTCTATCACGCGTTTGAAGGGTACCAAAAAGTTATCTTAATCTCTAATGCTAAGTCATTCGAGTGAAAAAGAGACGGGGAAAAAGGGAAAATGGTATAAAATGGTAAGAGGTAACCATATTGAATATGGTTAACCTTTTTAAAAACGGTTTCCATGACGATAGTCTATCCCAAAGGTAGGGTAACCGTATTATTTGTGTAACCATTTCAATGAGTCCTCGAAAAGATTTATCAAATGAAGGGGTTTACCGGTCCTATTACTAAAGATACCGAAAGCTAAACGCGTACTAAATATTCCGACAGACAGAACCCAGTTTTCTCTCTGGTTTTCAGGCGAGTCGATGCCAGGCTACTTTGTGATAGACGCACTAACTATTTATGAGTGCGGGACCTTACACTGTACAGTCGCCATCAGATATATCGGAGCGGCCAAGGTGGTCAGAAATATCTGAACAACGTCTCTATTGTCAAGGCGATAAAGTGCATGTTCAGACATTTTTGAGTACTTTGGCCGCTCCTATAATATTTGAAGGCGATTGTACGATTACATCGTCTCTTAGTTAATTCCTGTCAAAATTATATCAGATCATCCAAGTATTTACTACCTACTGATTTCATTAAACGATGTTCTTAATAAAGATCGCTTCGATAAGTACAGGAACTTTATCTTTCAACCCTTTAGTGGAGTAAGCAATGTGAATGTCTTACAGCGAAACTTTGGAGTATGATAGCGTTGTCATCTCGAACAAAGTTTGATGGCTGCTTGCCGTTTGCAGTTATCAATACGATAGGTATTGCTCACTGCATACATAAATACGAGTATATTATAGTGAACATTCAAGCGTTAAAATTACGTCATTATACAATTTTTGCTGGCAGTACAGATACGGGCATATTGGTCTAAGAGCTGGCCACGTCAGATGACACAATAATGAGAGCAACAAAATCCATCTGCTTAGATTGTTGTACTATTCTTATTGCTAGATCCGGGCATCTGGCTGCTTTTAATGGGTGGAGGTCAGAGTTATAGACTAGGAAATTTTTTGAATCTGAAAACGCTCTCCGTATATCGTCATCTAAGAAATGTTGTAGGATTCTTTATTTGCGCCATACATTTTCGTAAAACTAACAGTTGCTATCTCGTTGCAGGTCATCGCCCTAATATGCGGTCTGCTGGTGGTGATCCTCATGGTGCTGGGGCTGGCGTCGGCGGACTGGCTGATGGCGGCGGGCTGGCGGCAGGGGCTGTTCATGCACTGCATAGACCCCGAGGCTCCCACGCCGCTACCCTTCGACATCACGGCGCAGCCCGGCTGCTACGCCGCCAGGCCTACCTCTTATATTAAGTAAGTGGCTGTTGAATTGCCGCTAAAGATTCCTACTGTTCCTATTAAATAATAATTTAAAACAAAAAAAGAACCGACTTCACTTAGGATCCGCATCCCCTATTCCAAGAGGAAGTGTCCGAGTTGCTGTAAAACATAGTGAAATCACTATAAGTATGCCTATAATAGTTGAAGAGTTCTCTCGATTTCTCCAGGATCCCATCATCAGATCTGGACCTGGTGACAATGGGACCAACTGTGAAGTATACTCTTGCAAAAAAAAGAATTTTCCAAATCGGTCCAGCCGTTTTTGAATAATCGGTGAACAAACATAGAAAAAACAAAGATCCCGACGATTGATAACCTCCTCCTTCGAAATCTTGAAGTCGGTTGAAAATGACTGCTTTCGTGGAGTAACATTTGACACATTAATATATCTCTCGCAGCGTTAGCACTGACATGGCATACGAATTAGATCATGATCAATAGCAGCTATAGACTAGGGAACATACCCAAACTACGTGACCAGTTTAGGGGGGGAGGGGGGGTTGTCAAAATACTACTCTAGGTCACAGGGGGGAGGGGGGGAGTCTTACGTTCTGTCACGTAGTCAATAATTATGCTCAAAAATCGCGCTTCTAATTATAGGTTTCCATGCACTTTTGGCGTCACGCGGCCAGTGTCGAGTAAATAAAAGGCAATAAGTAGGCAAAATTATGTTTTTTTTGCTTTCTATGTCCAAAACATCACTCTAAACTATATGTGCGAGTTTTACTACGTGACAACTAGGGGGGAGGGGGGGGGGGTCTTGGCAATTACTACGGATGGTCACCGAGGGGGGGGGGGGGGAGGGGGGTCAAAAAACTGAAAAAAATGGGTCACGTAGTTTGGGTACGTTCCCCTACACTGTAGCTAGATCTACATATACATACTGTGTTATAGATTCCCGAGACCCCCTGTGATGCATTTCCTCTCATGCTCAGTGATTGTATTCGTTTTAGTTTAAGGATACCTACTGTGTTCAAGGCGTAAAAGCGAGTAACCCCACAAACATGGTACGGAGGGGCGCCATATTCCGAAAATTAAATCAAGCCCTCAGGGGAAATCTTAAATCTATCGAGATTAGTTTTGTCAAAAGTTTGTACAGCCAGTCAATACCTATTGTGTTATGATCAGGACTTAGGGCTAGTTGCACCAACTGTCGGTTCGCTAAAGTTTCATTGTATGGAAAGTTAGATAGTAATAGTTCTCTATAGGATGACAGCTGCGCTGCGTTCCAATCTCTCTCTGTTTAACTGTAAACATTGTAGCAAACAAACTACTCTCGACCGTTGAGTTGTAAAATAAATTATTAGGCTATATAATTCTTGAAGTCTGCGGTCATAATTTGAATGATAATTTTAGAGAATTTTTGTGTAAGATGTTTTTAGTTTCAGATTCAGATCCTTATATTGTTTTCAGTTGTCACTTAGCGATTAAGCGGTTTTGAGACACAGGTTTCTTGGTATCACTACCAAGTGATCTTTAGAAATGGTTTCGTTGCGTTTGCATTGCCTTATGCCTTATTCTACCGGTGTCACTTCACATGTTTCTATAGTAGAATGCTTATGCTTAAATGCCCCCCGCGATTGCTAATAGTAACTAACATATAGCGTAGAGTAGGTTATTGGAGTTGACTGCTTCAAGTGCACTACAGCGGTTGATTTGTGGCCGTGCAATGGCCACTCATTCCCAAAGCAAAACGAACCACAGTCACTGTCTCTACCAGTGTTTAGCTACGTGAAAAGTATGTACAGCCGAATAATATTATAGAATCGACGAATATTGAATCATTGTGACAAAGGGGCCCAGAATTCCAATTGCTTGACATTTGACCTTATACAATACGATCCCTTGTGTTTAAATGAATTGTTTTTATAATACCATTACAATAACAATTCCAAAGATGTTGTAATGAATAGAAATTTGTATAATTCTGTTCATGCTCATGATGAGTCCGTGTTCAACACATTTATTGTATTTAGCGAAAAGAGCCATTAAATTAAACACTTAAGTACAGCGGGTTTCTGGTATAGTTTCACTAATATTTTATGACATGCATGTTTTAACAATCCTCTATGGGATGACAGAGATTTTAACCGTAATTAACCGGCGGAGTAACCGGCGCTTAGCCTTCATCAGCCTATTTTTAGAATATATTTATCATAGGACATTATATTTCATATTTCCAAGTTATCAACGAAAATATTTGGGTCCTGAGCTGTAATGAATACACTTTGTTTTGTATATTAGTGGTTACAAGGTTAATTCAGTTAATTGGTAATAGGGTATATTAACTAACAAATTGTATTCGCAGGGCGTCGGCGGGTCTGTGCGTGGCGACGCTGGCGGCGGACGTGTGCGGCGCGCTGCTCACGGGGCTGGGGCTGCGCGCCGCCGACCACCGCACCAAGTTCCGCTACTACCGGTTCGCGGTGCTCGCCATGTCGCTCGCACGTATGTAATATGCACTAACTACACTCTACCTCCATCCTGTCAACAGTCAGATAGGTTTCGTCGGTGGGGCTGTGCGTGGCGACGCTGGCGGCGGATGTGGCGCTCGCACGTACTAAATTAGTTAGGTTAGGGATTAGGGAATGCAAATATAAGTAATAGTAAGTTATATGAGCTCCAAAAAGATCGGTCGTGCGCTGCCCGCATAATAATATCATGGTCCTTTGCGCATTTGACCAAATTTTGGCTTTTCTGGAATGTACCCAGGAAATCATAATGGCCACCGTTTCTATAACCAAAGTGATCTAGGTCTAGCTACATTTTAGACTACTTGGTATTAACTTTTTCGTTAACTTTGCTTAATATATTTAAATCGGTTTTGCACTTTCGTTAGCCTCTTAAAATCCACATTTACCTTTCTTGAAAAAACTACGCAATTGCTATCTTTGCGTTTCTCTAAGTAATATTTGTCCTTCAAGTCTAAATTCACCTAATCAATCGAATCATTTCCTGTTCCATAAATATCCAATATCGATGTACTAAGTATAACAATCGAACTGTTTGACTTATTGATTCCAAATCAGTAGGTAGTTAGTGGCAGTGGCTATTTGGTGAAACAATCATTTTAATAATTCAGAATGTCTATCTGATGAAATTGTACTGTCCACTATGACGTAGGGTGATCGGAACGATTAGAGTTCACCTTTATTGACTGTCCCTCACCTCAATATTTGCGTCCAATTAGAATATTTTAGTCGAGTCGATTTAACAATAATGTAAGATTTAGTAGCCAATGTAGTGTGACCAAGTTAATGACAGACTTAAATCGATTTCTTACGCATGAAAGCAATCATTATTAGGTATTTTGAAAAATAATTGATTTCACGAATGTCTAAGACAACCGGCCTAAATACCTAACTGGTACCTTCAGACTCGACGGCCTCGACGCTCTGTAGATTCTCAGGGCTATTATGTAAAACTTTTCAAATTAATCTCGTAATACCCAGAACGTGTCCCACGTTCCTTACCTAAGAGCTCCAGACTATCCTACTTTCTATTTTAACGGCACTACCTGAAGTAGTTGCCACGTAGTTGGGTACTGATGAAAGTGATGAAGTTGCAGGGGTTTTATCTCGCTCGTCAATAATGTTGTACTATGTTGCTAAACTGGCTTATTTCTTACAGTGATGTGCATCTTAATAGCCCTAGTCATCTACCCGGTGTGCTTCGCCGCAGAACTGAATTTAGGTGAGATATTGCAATACTTCTTCCTCCTAGCGTTTATCCCGGCTTGGGGTCCGCTTGACAAGCTAAACCCATGAATTGGCGTAGACACTAGCTTTTACGAAAGCGACTGCCATCTGACCTTCCAACCCAAAGGGGAAACTAGGTCTTTTTGGGATTAGGTCCGGTTTCCTTACGATGTTATCTTTCACCGAAAAGCGACTGGTAAATATCAAATGATATTCCGTACATAAGTTCCGAAAAACTCAGTAGTACGAGCCGGGGTTTGAACCCGAGCCCTCCGGATTGAAAGTCGGGCGTCTTACCGCAAGGCTACCAGCGCTTTTTTTTGCAATACTGTGTATACAAAAGATCTTTAATTCTAATACTTACACTTAGTTTAGCCACAATGTACTTTTCTCAAACATACTCCGAAATGAAGACATGAAGTTCCTCATTTAAGGAATGTATGGAGTTAGTATGAAGCGTACATTATTGTCCGCTGCTCTAACTTTTTAAATTTGCTTACTAAGATTACACTGACAAAGGAAATATCACATACAGCCAACGACCACTCTCTATGAAAGCATACTTGCGACATTAAAATTATAAAAGAACTATATTTATAAGCGGTTAAACATGGTGTTCGAATAGCTTTTTCAAATGTCAAGTTTAAAAAATAAAAAAGGCGCAATGTAAACATTTTACTTTACTTGATTACTTAATAATAACTTAACCCGTCGAGCCCCAGCGTCATCACATCACTTAATGTACGTCAAGTGATGACGCTGGGGCTCGACGGGTTAATAGTTATTTTAATTATAATATTTTCTTACAATGTTTGAGAAAAGCACTATACAATCCTTGGCCGGAAGAGGGATTGCAGGACTCGCTTTATCCGGCCTCGTCTACGACTCGGCCGTCTACCGCAATCTCGTCCTTAAATCCCTTACTTCACGGCCTCTGAAGTAATGTACTATTTGTGTTTTATGTAGGTATGCTCTGTGGCCTGTGTGTAATAATAACCTTCAATCACAAATGAGCCGAGGTTCTTTGAACCATTAGAATCTCATCTCTATAAAACTGATATTATTTTAACATTTGTAGGAAACCGCTCGGTATGGGAGTTCGGCTGGGCCTACGGCGTGGGCTGGGGCGCCGCCATCTTCCTGTTCGGTGCGGTCGTGCTGTTGCTGTGCGACAAGGAGAGCGAGGAGCTCTACTACAAGGAACGAAAAGTATGTGCTGAAGCAATGTGATCTTTATGTCGTAGGTTATAGAGTTACTTCTCGCACGGCGTGAGTGTGTCGCCAGTTCGGCTGGGCCTACGTCGTCCGCCATCTTCCTGTTCGGCGCGGTCGTGCTGCTGCTGTGCGACAAGGAGAGCGAGGAGCTCTACTACAAGGAACGAAAAGTACGTGATGTGCCAACGCAATTTGACCTTTGTTTCGTAGGTTTTAGAGTTACTTTTGTACTTTGTACCTGTCATTCTTACGAATAATATCAAATTTTTGTATTTTTTTATTTGCAATTTTCTGACCTGGATAGGCCTTTAACTATTTCGACACCCACGACGGATAAATCTGCACCGCAGGTTCCGCCAACGAAGGATATATCTGTCATAAGAAACCATACATATAGAGTAACAACTCTAAACTCATTATTGGTTTGGCGGATGAATGAGTGGCGGCCAAATCCCATAGAATAATATTAGTGATAGGTACAACTTATGCCGCCCCATCTGGCCAAACCGTTGACAGTTGCCTTCCCCATTTCTTCGCGAGCGCGAGGCTGCGGGCGGGTAATTGGTTATTTACATCAGTATTTTGAAGGTATTGTATGTGTGTTGTTGGTAACGTATGGGTACGTTGTTGCAGGTGGTCCACACGGAGCGTACGGGGCGCCCCTAGGGCCGCCCGCGCCTGCCCGACCTGGTGCCGTGAGCACCGCCTCGCTAGCTCCGACACGCACGCCCGCTGGGTCTGAGACCGAGGTAGCACAGTACCGACACACTCACGCATGACAATGAGATAACACAAGAGTAGCACGACATGTTCTAATGAGGTCCCGAAACTTCTCGAAAACGAAAGCCGGCCAATTGGGCCGGAAAAGAGCTCAAACCTATTTAAACATTTCGGTACGCGAAAGGAAGGCCCGACCGTGGCTCGCGGGTAAAAAGTTTGGAGATTCCTATTCTGATTTATAACAATTTTAGTTTTTTTTAAGTACGTACAAATTTCTCTATAAAAAGAAATGGCGTTTAATAGATTACCTTCCTTAAAATTTTGTAGGTTTTATGTTACCATCGCAAACAAAAACCTAATTTATTTTTTCCATATTTTCAAATGAATAAAAACAGCTTTACTTACAGGACATTCTCAACGATCCTAAATATCAAACACTTCTCTAACATCATTTTTAGTTTATCATTTTTCCACCTTGAACATGTCGTGTTCCTTATCGTGTTATATCACATTGTCAAAATGAGCCGTAATGATAAAAAATAGGAACTGCGTAAGAAACATCCCACATATAATTCATATTTTATATTTCCAGCGGCAATATACAAATTTTTAAGAGTGAATGTAGGGATCTATATTACGCATTTTTTATCTTTTAAATATTACGGACAAGGTGTGTAATAGATTGACCACATCAAGTCAAATCACAGATTATCATGATAAAAAAAATATTTTTTTGCGAAATATCTATTTGACCTGTATGGATTTTTACGACACTTTTTTTAACATTGTTGTGGTTCAATATATTTAATCGGTACTGAGTGTTTACCCGAGTAAATCTGTCATGCAGATGTAGACCCCCATGTGTGACAAGGTCTACTTTGCATCGATAGCCCTCGATGACTCGCGTCATGTTTTCTTAGGCTCGTTTCGTAGTACTTGCGCTGATACTAAATTATTATATAAGATTAGGATCTGTATCGAATCTCAATTATTGACATAACGATGATAATGCAAATAATCTGAAATGTTAGCTTAGGCTATTTTGGACCATAGTCAGTGTAAGTGCTATGTTTGTATATTTTTTTTAATCATTTGGTATTTGGAGAAGGTATATTTTACGATAAATCTCAAGCTATATAGCTTTATATTTTTTACAAATTGATTCATAATTTATGAACTTTTGATTTTTGTGATTAGCAGCGCGTTATTGACGCGTTTTATTTTAGCCATACTTTAATTAAGTTTTTAGTAGTAAGTTTGGTTTTTAAAGTCTCGCGCTTGACGGCGGACGTACCTACGAGTAGAACGTGATCCGTTCCAAAGAGCGTTATTATTTATTGGCTTTAATTTATTCGTCCTGTGTTGCGGTTGTAGATATTGTGTTAGTTTTAGTTGTGGCGCGTGTTAGAGTGTCTCTGGGCGCTGTGAGTGGCGTGCGCTAGGCGGCGACAGGGCAGGCGCCGACAGGCGAGGATGGCGCGACCATCATGCTCCCGACTTATCACGCGCAGGCGTTACGAGGTCATCACACCGTGCGAGCGGGACGAGGCTGTACCCGTGCATGGCGCCGTCTCGCTCGCACACTGGAGCGATGCCGCATCCAGTGTGAACCGCCTTACGGACTACTTAGTGTTAGTGCACAATTAGTGTAGTGACGTTGCTAGTGCGGACCGCGCCGACGGCGAGCCGCGTGTGCGGCTCGCCTCTGCTAACGAGGTTCTTCTGACATTACTATATGTTAGTGTATTATAAACGGACGCTGAACACGAAGCTTCCCTGGACGGGATCCGGTAACCGGCTATGATAACTACTGAGATATCTAAAGGAATTAAAATGTATGTTTTGATTATAGTTACCTTTTAGTACGATATACTCGCTGTTGTGTAAAATCTATTTTATTAATGTTTATACATTTAATGATTGTCCCGAAAACTATGCACCGGTTTATTTCTCTCGAATCCGTTCGACCTCGTAAAATTTAGAATCTCATTCGATTACTTTTGATCTGAATTTGCAATATTTACTGAAGCTTTTTTGGAATTGAAAATTATTTAAAAAAAATCATAATATTTTTTTATTAACGTTTATAAAAGGAATGTTTAAACGAAATAATTATCAAATACATCTTACTAAAGTGTTATTTGTAATAAGTATAGCGGTTACGTGTAAGTGTAGTTGTTAAGATTAAGATATTGTAAGAGCATTGTTAGAGCATCTGTAAGTGAGTGCAGTTCGTTCGTCTGGCGATGAATTTACTAGTTGACTGGCGACATCGCCTTCTACGCTGATTTGTAGTCCTTGGTTGTGGCTTTAATTCCATAAAATAACTATTATTTTGTGATAATTTGGTAGCTTTTCTTGAGGCCTTAACGGAACACAAGACGTAACTGATGGCCCGTTGAAGAATTGTCAATTTACATTTTATTTACCTAAGTAGTCTTGTAGGATCTTCTATTTTGTATAAGGCCATTTAAAATTAATCATATTTTTTATCTTAGACTATAATACGACCTGTTTAACACTCACTCGATACTATCGAAATGTTTTATATCCACACTGCCATTTAACTTAAATTATTTTTCTTTCCCCGAGTCATTTTCATTATATTAGTGTGATAAATTATTGTATTTACTGTAAGTGTACATTTTACATAATATTGTATCCCTAATCCCTTTTAACAAGTAACTAACCAGTTAATTTCATGACTTGTACTTGGGCAATTTAATAGAACAGTTCACATAATTGTATTACTTGCCTAGTTAAATTTGCAAAAATTTAAATATTCACTTATATAAGAGAACATAATCTTGATGGGGAAACCAAAATGTCTGCGTGACTGGTAGGAAAGTTTATTCATTCTACTAGAATAAATTATTCTGAATAATGGTTTGCTCAAAATACTACTGTGCGTATGAAACTAGGCAGGCATACGAAGTATAAGTTGGCGGCTATAATTACTACATGTCTATATGTTGTTTTGAACGTATTACTGTACACGCAAAAAATGTAAATCTGAAATCTCTGTGTTAAATTTACAATACTCTCATACGGAAATCTTGGTATTAAGTCTTTGTAATCTGATAAATCTCTAATGTGTACTTGAACTTGTTTTATCGAGTGTTTAAAGTCATGCACCAGGAGTCTACTGTACCGCGATACGTGTTGGTAGCGACATTCGGTAAATTGATTCACACAATATTTACATCATACAATACATAACATACTTCTAGCGATGTTTAGCAAAATTATCCTCTTTGTAGTATGCGAATGGTAGATAAGTACTAAAGAATGCTTTGTAACCAGCGCTGGGAAACCGGTATTTGCTCTATACTGAAATACCGGTTTTTGTTCGTTCCTTTTCATTCTTGAGTTTAATAAATACTATGTCATATTTAAAAGGTCACTCTAATAATATGAAGTCATTACCGAAATACAATACCTACTCCCGACTGTTTCCGACATTGGGATATCATGAAAAATCTAACTATACTTGAGGTCGTTACCGGCATAAAACGCGCATTCTAATATCAGTTCTGAACGAAAAACACTAAAGTAGACATTTTCATTGAGTGAAGTAATCTATGTAGCTCCGGAGGGCCTACCGCCAAGTTCGAAAATCGACAAAACGATGGTCCCGTCTCTATCGCTCTCGCATATACGAAAGAGAGTGATGCCAATAGACGATTCGATGAACGAAGTGCTTCGCTGTTATAGGCCTGGTCTACATTGGTTTGCAAATGTATGTAAAGTGTTGTCTAATTAATTCACTCAATAAAAAAAAGTACTTTATGCGCTATGAAGTCATAAATTGTATTGGTATCACATCTGTCAATGACTTCGTCTCGTAGTGATCTCCTGGCAAAAAAAAATATATCAATGTAAACTAATTTAAATTCAGATAACTCTGTAAAAGAGCATGCAAATATATACGAAATTACAATGCATGTGATATAAAGGGAGAAACTCAATAATACTCTGGAAAAATATTCGATCAGAAGTTTGGTATTCTTCTACAGATATACGTCATACGTGTTTAACCTTTTAGACGCCAACGACGGATATATCCGTCAGAAGATATACGTTTAGCTCTAAACTCATTGGTTTGGCGTATTGACATCTGTCATGGCGTCGAAAAGGTTTGACACAAATTGTACTCTAACGAAGTTGCCCATGTATGAACATAATAAATTGTCCATTTTCTTAGCCAAATTACAAGTCATATCAATGAGATTGAATAAAGTACCTAGTGAAGAATGAAATGCTTTCATTTACCTGCTTAGTGTAAGGCCTGAGTGGATGCTCGAGTTGGGCGTCCAGCGGGGCGGGGCGTGCGGCGTGCATGTTAAGAGGATGATAGGAGCTAAATTCGCTCCCTATCTTTTTCAGCGCGAGTGAAAGAGAAACACTGCCTTACGGTTAGTATGGAAGCTTATTGCAAATTTTGCAAAATGATGAATTTAAAAAAAACTATGCATTAATTGAGAAATTTAAGGCAACGAAGTTTTTAGTATTAGTGTGGTGGAATGTTGTCCTTAATTACAGACATATAAGCCAAGAAACTAAAGACGTGCAATTGTTTTAAGCTAATTTTAGATGTAACTTTGGAATTATTTTCTATCGAGCCGATTTCGTCCAATCGTGTATTGGAATTAACAAAGTTCTTTTAAATATAATGAATATTAACATATATTTTTTTTACTTTTCCAAAACAAGTAGTTATAGCTATAGGACTGTTTAAGTAAAGTCAATTTGAAGGTCATCGGGTCTTGTCAGCCTCTTAAACAAACGAAACTCATACTGGTGTCCTGACTTCCTGAGCCGGCGCTGCACAGTGCATGCACGTGCCCCCGCCACGCTGCACGCCCCGCCGAGCGAGCTTCCACTCAGGCCTTGCACTTACAGTGTACGATCCTGTCCTTAGACGCCACGCACACACAACTCGCCAAAATTTGAATATGTACGCAATTTTAATTTCCAAAATTAAACTTTAGATGAGGACTAGAGTATAATGTTTTTTGCAACTCTCCATTGATCTATAGGCAATATTATTAGAGGCATAGACTTCTGAGGCACAACTGAACTAACGTCATACCATATATAAATGATGTATTGTGATTGTGACGATTAAAGGGTTTAACCAAAACAAGACTTCAAACAATAAATATCAAAATATTCTGTTTAATTACACTTAATGGAATTGTAATATTGGAATATCATAATTTTATTACAATAACAATGCCAGCATTGGTTTTAAAAATACTTGTAACATTATTGAATACCAGTCTTTCCGCGTTACACACTTTACAACAACACAACTTTATGAAAATATTGGCGTTTTATATATTAAAACTTAATTAGTAATGCTTCTTCATTGATTAATGCGTATTATGTATGAAGTATTTGGCTTTCGATCAACATAACCTTGCCCAACAACTTAAGTTCAATACAAAAGTAAAAGTAATAATTAATATCGGAGTTTTCACGAGAATATTCTGCTTATAAACTGGAAATGATCATACAAATTAGTGTTAGGTTCCAATTTCTATGTAATCTGAGGAATATGTCTCACTAAATCTCCATTGTAGAATGAGAATAACAATTAACTTTTTGAACGCCAAGCATCGAACGGAAAAAAGAGTGCCCTCAGCGCCAAAGGCAAAGCGGTTCTATTTTGGATGTGATATCACGTCCTGGCGCTGACGGCACGACTTTCCGTGCGCGTGATATGACGGCTTTGGCGGTCAAAGGGTTAAAAAATAATACAAAGAAAAATAATTCAGAAGTTAACCACATTTAATTTGGACAAGGATAAATCGATCAAAAAGTTAAATCTATCATTAAAAATGACATAAAACTAGACTACACTAAAAGGCCTAAACCTCGACGCCCGTAACTGCTTTAATGCTTTTGATGAGTCTCGCGTTGGCGTCCTTGAAGTCCACGGGTGCTGCGTTCATCACCGTGGTCTTCAGGCGAGCTTCGTCCTGTGGAGGCAATGGAAATTGGTTACGCAAACGCATGGTAGGTTTATGCTAACCGTGGTCCCACTGCTATGACCCACAGTGAGTCCATGAGTACCTACTAACTAAAGGCACAAAAAAGAACCTACCTACCTTCTGCGGGGTAATTATGTCGGGGGAAACTGCCGAATAGGAGTAGTGGGTTCAAAAATTAGTATACTCGTGGACCTGGACCCACTGTGGGACCACGGTCAATACGCCAAAATCCATTGATATTGTAATCAAAAAAGTTTTAGTATTACTTAAACACATCAACAAAAGTCCTGAATTTCATCACTTCAAAGGCGGAGATGTGACCAGCCTTGTCGTACTCGAACATAGGAACGGTTTAGCCCGTGTATTGTCTGATGTATTTACGCTATTAAGGCGCTATCACATCATAGAGTGGAATTCAGCGGGAAACAGATTTTTTTTCTATGGTGCCAGAATTTTTGTATGAAGGCCAATAATTAATAAAATTCTGGCGGAAGTTGGATTTTTCCATTTTTTGTCTATATCTGAATTTCGTTCTAATGTGTGATGCGTCTTAATCTCCATCTTAGACCTGATATTTCCTCTAAAACAACAGTTTTTTTGTCAAAGGTGGATACTGCTGGCTCACTCAGGTAGGGATTTCTCCCAGAACCAAGCCCATAGTAGCCTGTCTTGTACTCTAACATGGGGCTGGTGTAGCTCTCTGCAAAAGAGTATTTTATCTGCCAAGGTCTTGTACTTTCGTTGTAATATTCCATTAAGATGGAAAACTAAGACTGATGGAGGACGAAGGTCCTAGACTTGAAGATTCAGAACTTAATGTCCTCAAAGACGGCTGAGTATCTAGCTTTGTCGTCACTCGTACGTCGGCTCCACTCTGTCTATAATAACGTATTACTTACACTGTAAGTCTCCATCTTAGTCCTAAACTTGAAGACAAAGGTCCTGAACTTGATGTCCTCAAAGACGGCTGAGTATCCAGCCTTGTCGTACTCAAACAGGCGCCCAACGTCGGCTGCACTCTGTCTATCATAACTTAATACTTGTGTAAGTCTCCATCTTAGTCCACAACGTGAAGACAAAGGTCCTGAACATGATGTCCTCAAAGACGGCGGAGTATCCCGCCTTGTCGTACTCGAACATGCGTCCGACGTCGGCTGCACCCTATCATAACCTAATACTTACACTGTAAGTCTCCATCTTAGTCCGGAACTTGAAGACAAACGTCCTGAACTTGATGTCCTCAAAGACGGCGGAGTATCCCGCCTTGTCGTACTCGAACATGCGTCCGACGTCGACTGCACCCTATCATAACCTAATACTTACACTGTAAGTCTCCATCTTAGTCCGGAACTTGAAGACAAACGTCCTGAACTTGATGTCCTCAAAGACGGCGGAGTATCCCGCCTTGTCGTACTCGAACATGCGTCCGACGTCGACTGCACCCTATCATAACCTAATACTTACACTGTAAGTCTCCATCTTAGTCCGGAACTTGAAGACAAACGTCCTGAACTTGATGTCCTCAAAGACGGCGGAGTATCCCGCCTTGTCGTACTCGAACATGCGTCCGACGTCGGCTGCATCCTATCATAATCTAATACTTACACTGTAAGTCTCCATCTTAGTCCGGAACTTGAAGACAAACGTCCTGAACTTGATGTCCTCAAAGACGGCGGAGTATCCCGCCTTGTCGTACTCGAACATGCGTCCGACGTCGGCAGCGCTCTTGCCGATCATGGCCTCGGCCGCCTCGTTGAAGGCCGTGATGCGCTGGTCGCCGGTCGGGTCGGATACGTTGGCCTGTTAAGTTAGTTTAACATTTTTATTATGAAGTCCTTACACTTTTCAAACTGAACGTGTGGTTAGCTATTTCCATGAAGCTTCTAACAGTTCTTGTGGTTGCACGTACAGTCGCCATCAGATATATCGTGGTCACAAATAGCCGCGAAGGGTCATGGGCCATAGGTCGCCAAGGTGGTCACAAATATCTGAACAACGCCTCTATTGTCAAGGCGATAAAGTACATATATTTGATGGCGACTGTACGTGGCGAGACTACCCTAGACGTAGAACAATAATGAAGGTAAGGAAATTATGTGCCTAAATTACGTCACTAATCTGTGATTTTTGTTCTGCGTGCATCCGCAATTGTTTAGCCTGTTTGGTTACATTACAAATTTTTGTGGGTCCTAAATGTAATGTAATGTAGATATTACATCTCGTTTTTTTAAATACATAATGAGTTAAAATTTAAGTATGCTACATCGGTTTGCCACTGGTCTAATTTAGATTAGGTATAAACCAGTATGATATCATAAGATATACGTCATGGTCATGGTACAAATGGGGATTTCTTTTGTGATAATACTTATATTGGTCACATGAAAAAAACACCATTTGAATACGTGCCATGGCGCACATCTTTTTATTAATCTCAAATCATAACTAAGGCGAGGTCCGCTTAAGCCAATTTTTGGCTATGATCAAATTAAATTTTCTAGAGAGCGAAGTTTATGTTAGTTAATTGTGTAATCATTTCGTAATTTTGCTACTATAGTGTCCGCACAATTAAGTGGCGACTGAGGTCATAAAACTTGTCTTTCACACTTGCACTCCCACGGCAAGAGAGAAGCAGACAGCGTTATGAACTCAGTCGCCAAATTCTGCGGATAATATAATACCGCTGGGCCTAGGTATACCTCACCCTATTCACCGATACGCGACTTACCCCCAAAAGCAGCCTGTACTTGTAGTTGGGATACTCTCTGTTGCACTTCTCGCACCGGAAGAGTCCATTCTCCTGGTCGACCAGCTTCTTGTTGCACTGCTCCTGAGGACACGCCTTGTACACGGCGTTGTCGGCGAACGTGAACGTTAACACGCCCAGTAGGCTATAGAAACAAGATAAGTTATGTTATGTAACATAAGTTACATATTCAAGAAAAGTTATGTAACATAAGTTACATATTCAAGAAAAGTTATGTAACTTATATATGGATTTTAGAATAAACGATTTCTATGTGAAAGATTTCATATTTAACCTTTTCCACGCCAAAGACGTATATATCGGCACCACAGGTCCTACGCCAAAGACCGATATATCGGTCACCGACCACAGAGCAAAATTGACCTACATGCACACACATAAAGTTTAACTTCATTTTTGACATTTAGATGTCGTGGCGTCTGAGTGGTAGATTTTGCGTTTGACATGGCGTCGAAAAGGTTAAATGGCATAAGAAATGGTATAAGCAAATCTAGTATTGTTCGTTCTGTTCCAATAGGGGATATTACTGCATTGTTCTGCCACCAGAGTGCAACACTAGCACTTCGGTAAACCATAGAGTTCATAATACATACTAGGCCTTAAACAGTTATTTACAAGTTTTCATAGATAATTTATAACGAATAAATATGTCATTTGTGCACCAAGGCGGTTTGTTTACAGAGGGCCTATCGTGAAACGAGAGAATCGAAATTTTGACAACTGCCTCTCTATCGCTCTAATATGTAAGAGTGACAGAGAGCCAGGTAACGAAACTTTTATTTTCGTGTTTCGCGGTAGGCCCTCCTTTTGTGGTAGTACCGCCCCCTACGCAGAGTTTTGGGTATTATTCCCTATGGTTAACTTTATGCGTGCTTCGCTTCAGCTTCGGCGAACGTGATCCATTTTCCGCTCTCCCCAAACACCGGACCCTTACGGCACAGTAATAAGGTCTAGTTTTGCAGGACAAGTTGTGTCTATAGTTAACTTTACCTGTAGTAGTCGCCTTTGTCGCCCGAGTCGAGCTGCTTCGCCTCAGCTTCTGAGAACGCGATCCATTCTCCGCTCACCGTAAACATCGGATCCTTACGGCACAGTAATAAGGTCTAGGTTTGCAGGACAAGTTGTGTCTATAGTTAACTTTACCTGTAGTAGTCGCCTTTGTCGCCCGAGCCGAGCTGCTTCGCCTCAGCTTCTGAGAACGCGATCCATTCTCCGCTCACCTCAAACATCGGATCCTTACGGCACAGTAATAAGGTCTAGTTTTGCAGGACAAGTTGTGTCTATAGTTAACTTTACCTGTAGTAGTCGCCTTTGTCGCCCGAGCCGAGCTGCTTCGCTTCAGCTTCTGAGAACGCGATCCATTCTCCGCTCACCGTAAACATCGGATCCTTACGGCACAGTAATAAGGTCTAGTTTTGCAGGACAAGTTGTGTCTATAGTTAACTTTACCTGTAGTAGTCGCCTTTGTCGCCCGAGCCGAGCTGCTTCGCTTCAGCTTCTGAGAACGCGATCCATTCTCCGCTCACCGTAAACATCGGATCCTTACGGCACAGTAATAAGGTCTAGTTTTGCAGGACAAGTTGTGTCTATAGTTAACTTTACCTGTAGTAGTCGCCTTTGTCGCCCGAGCCGAGCTGCTTCGCCTCAGCTTCTGAGAACGCGATCCATTCTCCGCTCACCGTAAACATCGGATCCTTACGGCACAGTAATAAGGTCTAGTTTTGCAGGACAAGTTGTGTCTATAGTTAACTTTACCTGTAGTAGTCGCCCTTGTCGCCTGAGCCGAGCTGCTTCGCCTCAGCTTCGGAGAACGTGATCCATTCGCCGCTGCCGCCGCCGTAAGCGCCGGATCTGGATCAAACGATGTTATGAGAAGATATAAAAAAAATGCTTTTATACCATAAATAAAAAACAAATTATGTACTAAAATTAAATAACAGATCGGGCGGTCAAATTGGGAAAGTTGAGCAGATACCAAAACCGACAAAAAAATAATGTTTCTGTAAAAAAACAAGTCTTCGCCAAGGTTTCCTTTTGAAAATATCGGTTATAAAATCGAAATATTTGCATTATTTTTCCACGCTTCGATTGTCTATAAAGTGGCGAGTTTTCGTTTAGGGTTTCTCTAGGGATAGTGGTAAAGTATCTAGTCCCCGTCGAAATGATGAGTGTTTCGGCCTGTACCTGTACACGTAATATTTCCACAAACTGCCTATTATTATTACACAATTTGGTCTAAAAACTAATTAATGGTGTTTTCCCGTTGCCGATAAACGTCGTGACTCGTGGTTAAAAACAAATTGATCCAATTAGTTTTAGGCTTTTGTTAATATTAGAAATATTTCTCATCTTTACCTCGTTATTAATACATACACGTGCTATGTGAATTGCATTACCGTATTGGGAAGTGTTATGTTATGGGGATTTTAACGTCGACGTCATTCAAGGAAAATGTATTTCGGTAAAATAACATCAGTTTGAAAGCAGCTATTTAAGAAGAAAGCGTTTATACTCTGCGGACTACATTTTAAATAGTGTACAACAAAGTTTAGTGAAATCGAATTCACCGAGAAGACATCGAAACAGTGCTGCAGATACAGTGGTGTTTAAGTGCTAAGAAGTACTTCGAATCAAAACATGGAGAAATCAGTGATAACATTGCGTTTCTATCTAAAATAACATCATTTTGAGAGCAGCTATTTAAGAAGAAAGCGTTTATACTCTGCGGACTACATTTTAAATAGTGTACAACAAAGTTTAGTGAAATCGAATTCACCGAGAAGACATCGAAACAGTGCTGCAGATACAGTGGTGTTTAAGTGCTAAGAAGTACTTCGAATCAAAACATGGAGAAATCAGTGATAACATTGCGTTTCTATCTAAAATAACATCATTTTGAGAGCAGCTATTTAAGAAGAAAGCGTATAACTCTGTGGAATATATTTTAAATAGTGTACAACGAAGTTTAGTGAAATCTAATTCACCGAGACGACATCGAAACAGTGATGCAGATACAGTGGTAATTAAGTGCTAAGAAGTACTTCGAATCAAAACGTGGAGAAATCAGTGATAACACTTCGTTTCTATCTAAATGAAATCATTTTGAGAGCAGCCATTTAAGAAGAAAGCGTATAACTCTGTGGAATACATTTTAAATGGTGTACAACAAAGTTTAGTGTAATCGAATTCAGACAATATTGTAGTAGTGCTACAGATACAAGTTTTAAGTGCTAAGAAGTATTTCGGATCAAAACATGGAGACACTTGGAAGGTTTTTGGAAGGCAACATCACCGAAGCATTTACGCCTCCGCAGCAAGTTCTATACAATATTTGCTTGGCTTTGTTAATTCTAGACTTGACAATGTCTGTCGTAACTCTCACTTTTGGGGTGGTATCCTGGATCGTATTACGAAAGTGGAGGCAACTACAACATTACGCGATACTAAACACTTGCTTAGCTAGCGCCACCTACATGATAGGATCCTATTTTCACTATAATTACAAGTATGAGGCCACCATAGTGGTATTAATAAACGTAATGCCGAGGACCATACTTGTTCATTGGCTTATGGCCACTACATTTATTTTTTACATGGAAATAGTTAAAATATTAAATATAACTATAAGCAGTCAATACTTAAAATTAATTATATTCGGTTGGGTACTGCCGTGTTTTGAAATATTATTAGTAAAAGCTATTGATTTGGCGTTTAAAACGAGTATTTTAATGTATTTCCACTACGTTATAAACAATGCGTTGTTATTAGTTAGTTTTGGATTATATTCTAAACTGGTCTACAGTTTACTTTTTATACCAGGATCTCAGAAAGTGTCACGTAGGGAACAGTGCACTAAGATTGGTTTGGCTACCGGCAGTTTAATAACCTCTGGGTTGTCATCATTACTCCCTCTGATGGTGGTGGAGATAACGCACGCGGGTATGACAGCATGGCTCGTTGTGTTGATAATATGCCGATTGAACGTTATGGCCGCTCATCTGGCTTTTTACTGTTTGAGATCACATAGAAAGTTGTGGGCTGAATACAGGCATAGGCGCAAAATAGCGTCATTATCATTACTAATTTAAGAGGTTTACGTCAACATCGGAAAGTTATAAACATTACCAGAACAAAATCAGCAATGTAGTTGATTTTAAAGAAGAATATAGAAATTCTTTGTTTGGGTTAATTGAAACTTGATGTTTGATCTATTTGCACTGTTTCCTATAATTTTATCTGTAAATGTGTGCAATATGTTTTACGTAAAAAAGTGTGAAATAATAATACATATTAGTGTTATAATTACTAGGCACTTATTTATTTAAATCTATACTAAACTAATATTATCCTTTGCAGCAGATTACCCTATTAATATGTAACCTTATTATTAGTCAGGAGTCTAACCGCATGGTTGCGTTCGTCATACTATACGGTGCAAACGTAAGACGCGTAGAGATATAGAGGAAAATTTGACCACACCAAAGTGAAACATAAGTTTTACCCGTTTATCATAGCTAAAGGCAAATTACCCATAGCCGTAATATTCCTTAGGGCAAGATGCATCAACCACAATTTACATTACGCAACTTTTCATACCATACGATTGAGCGTACGTTTCAACGGTGATATTTTGGTTGGACAATGGTTTGGTGCAACTAATCTTTTGGGAGGGTGGATCAACGCATAACTAATAAACTTTAAATATGGCTGCGTAGCTGTCATCCTATAGAAAACTGTCAAATTTTCCATACAACAATATTTTAAACATAGCGATAACAACTCGTCGTTAGGCGTGTCTACTCCTGGCGCACCGCCTCGCGAGGAAATTGCCGCTCGGTTAGGATGGACGTGCCTCGCCCGAGGCATTGCGGCCGCGCGTGCGTTTGCCTCGGCTGAGGCACGTCCACACGAGGCGGTGCGCCAGGTGTGGACACGCCTGTTAACAGACGGTTGGGTCCATCGGCCTGGAGTGGTATATTGTCACCTGGCTGAGATGTTGACGATGTCCATGTTAGCCCCGCCGTTGTCATACCAGCCGCGCAGCTTGTGCGCCTCGGGCAGGTCCGGGTTGAGTCGGATCATGGTGCTAGCCAGGCAGGACAGGGATTTGCTTCCATTGAACTCCGCCAAGCGAGCTCCCTAAAACATTTAACACTTATCAATATTACTGTCTGGATGTTACTGGATACATCAAGTAATCAATTGGGTTCTTTTATTAGCAGAAATAATTTTGTCTATTGTTTTCTAGTGTGCTTATGTTAAATGATTACTTGACGAACGCAACCGTTAGCGCGGCGCGGCCAGTAAGCACAGCTATCGTCTAAAAGAGGTCTATATATTATAAATTCATATTTTGATCGTACCGCGCGTATCGGCGGCTCCGAGCGACTCGATCAACATGTATAGACTAGTGTGAACATGATTTGGGCGACAGTGGTCGTCGCCCGCTGTTCGCGTGTCTGGTCGCGTGCGTCGAGGTCGAGTCTACGGCCTTACAAGAGAGTGATGAAAATAGTTGTCCTACCTTAGCAGACACTACAGGGTTAGAGCTGCCCTCAAAGCTTTCTGCTTCGCCGCCCCACAGTGTCAGTATCACCTAAAACAGAAGACAGTCGATATGAAACCCATAATGTATGGCGTCATCTAGTAAAGCTATCAAATTTGGAGCCTCAAACAGTTCTTAGACTGCTCCTCTATTTATACATTCTCTTTGCCCTTACCCTTAGCTGGCCTTCGGTAGACCTTATGCCGTTGCAATAGGGATTATAAAATAACAGTGCTGACGATGGTACTTACAGCGCCGCCGGTAGAATCGACGAGGGTGACTTCTCTCTTCTTGAGAAGCTTGCCCGTGCTTCTGGCCGTCAGCTCTTGCACCTCTGAGGCGGCGCGGCACACTCCGATCACATCTACAACAGTCAACATATTTACTACATTCGAGTTTCCCAATGTGTACCTTAAGCCCATACGAATAAGGTTGTGTTCATTTATTTTTGAACGTCCGTGTGTACAGATAATAGAGAACCCGCTAGGGATGCCTACGCCAAGAAGTGTGTGATCACTGCATGCTGCTGTACTCACTTGTGTTTAGTCACGACGCGCGACATGTTTCGGAGAGCTTAGGTCTCCATCCTCTAGCACTAAGAGTGCTTCGGTACACGACACAAGTGAGTACAGCCGCATGCAGTGATAATAGCAGAGATCGAATACCGGTATTATTTTCATAGAAATAAACCGGTATTCATACTCGGTATCTTGGTTTTGTTTTGAATGAGTAGTTTTGAATATATTCCGGATAATCTGCTAATTTTGCCATTACCTAAATTACATTTAAGAATATCATATGAATATTGTGAAAGTTGGGCGCTATTTTGATTCTTACTAATACCGGTAACGATCCTTGGATAATAGTGTTAATAGTGCGTGATAATAGTTTCTTTCCACGTAATGTCACCTAAATGTAAGTACAAGATCTGCAATTGAAGAAGAGTTCAATTAAAGGTATAACTCACACAGGGAAAACAGTATTGAGATAACATTTCTAAAATTAAAAGGCGCTGTTTCATGTATACTTGTTGGAAATGTGGCTCCTCTTCATTATACAATGCGATATTAATAAAAGCGTGTTTCTGTCTGACACAACCTTATTTGTAAAGCCATAAGTGCATGTCACATATCTCCAGCTGATACTTATTTAAGTTTATAACTTACCAAGCAATGAATCTGCATTCTTGTTCCCAATCTCGTTGATAGGCACGAAGTCGTATTTGATGGTGGGCACCGAGGAGGCGTCCTCCATGCACTCGGAGATGACCGTGTCGGCCGAGAACGTCATCTCGTAGTCGTTCTTTAGGCTCGTGTACTGTTTGTTGGCGGTCTTTAGTTGGCAGCGGCTGATGTAGTATACTTTGTCGACCTTAAGGAATGTTTACAATGATTTAAAATGTTTCTTCAAATGACATAAAAGGTGGTTTATTTCACAGATATTTACAGATTTGCCTTTGATTCACATCGCATCACAGAAAAAATTCAGCGCATTGGTAATACTTTTAAAATGTAGAGGTCTATAAGTAAATTGGCAATATTAGCGTAAAAACAAAATAGTTTATTCATCACACAATTTGTTTAAGTGCGCAGGGCTCTCAAATATGGCGTATCGACAATAAATCCGGCCGTCGAGACATTCAATTTTAATGACTTCAAAATTTCTTTGTTTTTGCAATTTGGAAAATTCTTTTCAGTTTGAAAGGGTATACTTGTCATCAGGTCAGGATCTGATGGTGGGATCCAGAAGAAATCGAGGGCACTGCATTGATTTGAGTATATTTTCCTGTGGCTCGGGCATTTGATCTTGGTAAGGTCACAAGGTGTAGCTTAAGTGAAGTCGGTTCTTTTTTATACAATGCAAGTTACCTGTAGCACGTCATAGAAGCGGTCGACCTCGTTCCGGAACGCAGTGGCGCGGATCTCGCCGCTCTCATCGCACAGGTCCATGCTGAACAGCTTGCCCTCTCCCTTCGCGTTGCTCCACGTGCGGATCGGGGACTTGCTCATCACGCGCGCTTTGATGACCCATCTGGTAAAAAAATGTGTATGAATCTTTGAAACATTTTGCAACGTACAAAGGGTTCATATATCATAGGGCTCATGATTTTTAGGTAGGTGTGTATGATTTACCAAAGTTAATAAAGAAATAAATCTTAGAAGTATTTAAAAAACTCTACTTGATGACAAGAATATGTTAAAGTGACATTGGTTGATTAGTTGGTAATTTAGAAAATTGATAGATAGGGAAGACTACTTTAGTTTTGAACAGTATATACTTCTGATACTATATTACTAGGTAGTAGTAGTAGTAGTATGTAGGTCATAGGAGACCATTTCACTGAGTAAATTTTGGGTCTGAATTAATAATTTATTAAAAGATCAATCTTTATTATTGGAAATAAATATAGTATCTACAGATGTAATATTTACTTGTTCTGATATGGGCTGAGACTTGAAATTGGATGTGTCATTTGTGAAGACAGCATGCTAGAGTCCATGGACGGAGCAGCCATTGGCTTAGACACAGCCATGGGAGCTGGAGACGGTGCCGGCCGGGGCACAGGCACAGCCGGTTGTGGAGTGGACCCGGCACTGTCTTCCGTCCAGGTCTGAGGGTTGCCAAGCTTCTTGCCCACTTCCGAGCCGGGGGTCAGTATAGTCAGGTCTAGGATGATCATGACCCTCCTGAAATAGAAACAGAAAGTTGCAGAACAAATTGTCAGGTGACAAACTCACAAAGTACTACCACAAGTTCATAGCCATAATGAACAAGGTTGTTTTTTTTAAATTTTTTTTTGTAAGTGCGACAGCAGCCGGCAAAATCCACCAACCAAAAAAAAGTTGATTAAATGTGATTGGTGGATTATGACAGCTGGCCCTCTCGCTACAGTGCTGTCATCTGGTGAACAAATCGATTCAGGAAACCCTCATTGGAAGAACATGAGTGTATTGGTTTAAACTCACACGATTTTCACTCATTATTTTAACAAAAACGGGACTTCGTGCTGTCCGCCGCACCGTTCACACCGTCTGTCTGCGACCACGAGCGATACGACACGCTCGAAACGTCAGGAAAATAATAAAAGCAATTGTACGCGAATAAGTCCCGTTTTTGGCAAAATAAATAGTGTTTAGTTCAATTTGGTCACCTGGTCGACTCAGCCACTTCTCTGCCTCAAATATAAATAAATATTCAAAATTAACTCTGTTTGTTGTTTAGTTGCAGGTAAAGTAGCCGAATATAACAAAAATACCATTTAGAAAGTTGACGCCTCAAGTCCATACTTACAATGTTCATACAGCGATCTTTTTGTTTGAAATCTATTCATCCTTTTGAGTTGAGGATATCATTAAAGCAGGTATAAGCCACAGTAATAATAGGGTAAAGCTGTTTAATTATCATTCCATGCATTTGTTTTAGTTATTGTTATTACTTATTATTGCTTACACCAGGTAGCATGTGATTGCATACAAATATGTAAATAAACTACATATGCGGCATATCGATACCTATCTAGATGCTGATAATGTATATAAGTATTATATTTGTACTCATATACATATAACATAAACTTCAAACCTGTCAAAACCTGTTTCAATACTTTTCCCACTGCATCATAAATACTCATTAACAAAATCATTATACAGATAAAAACAATTGATAATACATTGAAACAAGAGAAAATGCTTACTTCTCTCCCTTCCCCGTATTCTTCAGCAGAGATGTGACAAACCGGTCAATCTGCACAACGGAGTAATCCGACAGCTCCCCGGTGATCAGCTTGTCATTCAGCTGAGTTGCCAGCATCGCGAAGCTGTGCGAGTGCTTCCCGTCCGACACCAGCAGGCGGAATCTCTCATTAGCACCACTGCCTTGAATTTTCTTGCTACCTAGCACCTGCATTATTGGCTTGTCATAGTGACCGCCATTCATAATAACCTACAAAAAACATGAGAGACGTAGTTAAACAATTGAAATTATGGAATTTGGTAGTAATATCTTGTTTTATGATAAATACCTCGAGTGATCCTTGCGACAGTTGGTTACTCATTTTTGAAGAGTCACGGTTACAACGTCGCAATATACAGTTAATATAAGCGATATCACCAAATCATTGATCAATTTGGAAACAACTTGATATATTAACAAAGGAAGGCGTAATGCAATTTTAATCGAAAAATCGGAAAAATATCCACAGTCGCTTGCCGGATTCAACAAAGGTGTTCGCGCGATTTTGGCAACTTTGACACCTGTCACTGTCAGACAATGGTCACATGCCGTACGTTACGATCAGTTCAGAAATTTAATAACTTTTTGGCATCTTTTTGGTGATAATTATCTTGCCACACTGTCTCTTGTTAGCACTCGGAGCATGTAATAGTTTTAACAAAATTTTGGTCCCTTTTTATCTTAGAGCTTTAAACCAATCGGAGTAGCCATTGACAGGTGTTCCCCTCTACCGAATCAGTATGACCAGTGGTCATACACATTGTATGGACTGACGTTTATTTGACGTGGCTATTTTGACGTTTCGCATACATTTGACATTCCCCTCCCCCGCAAAAAACGGCAGACTTTTTCCGATAGAAATGAGAGCGCGTCTCGCATCCGGACCATCCGGTTGGTTTAATAACCAAAGCTTTTTATACTTCGCCGTCTTCGCCATGGATTATTCTTTGGCCATGGACGTCTACGATAACGGCAATTTTTGTTTTTACCGTCAGGATATTTGCAGGATAGAGCCAAATGATGTGCATTTACTATCGACGGTAAACTTAAAGCGCCTTCATCCAACTCCAAACATTTTGGCTTCCCTTCCCTTCTTAGAGCTTTAAACCAATTGGTTTAATAGTCAAAGCTTCCCTTCCCCTGTTAAAAGCCTGACGATACGTTGACATCCACGGAAAAATATACAAGCGACCGATACTTACCATATCTATTAGTTTTCCGTCAATACTTATTTAATTGATCTGATACGCGATACGCTGCGATCCATCTGAGTTGGATTTTCGCCGATCAAGACGGCGATCATCAAAGGAGATAAGGATACGCTATTAACAAGTTTGTACGTATACAGGACCGATCACCGATACCGATCTCATCTTGTTTTCCGTAGGGATATTTGGAGTTTATAATGGATAATTAAATTGTTTTAATGTTAATAGTGGCCTATAAGGCCAAACTAATTTTATGGATCGCCTGGTGGAGGAACTAAAAGCTTCGTACTGACGAACAATCACCGAAAATGATACGGTGTTAAGATACGATGCTACGATACGATGCTAGTGATACGGTATGCCAAAGTGAACGTCCATACTTAATGATACGGCGTTACGATACGATACGCTGATACGCTACGGTTAGTATGGACGCATTTTTTCACGTCACGATGCTAGTGATACGGCATGCCCAAAGTGAGCGTCCATTGGCGTCCAGAGGCGTCACCCTAAGGCGCAAATATAAAATAAAGGATGTGGTGGAGAAATTCGCAGCCATCAGGTATAGTCTCAGTAGCTCAGTTGGCAGAGCGATGGGCATGTTTCCCAGAGTCGCGAGTTCGAGTCTCGCCTGAGGCAGTGGATTTTTCTACTTTTCCTTTATTTCTAAACTAATCAATTTCTGTATTAAATGTTAAGTTGTTACTACTAGTCCTACTAATTCTGCAACTTATGATCTATGTGATACAGTTTTATATTACTTACTTTTGACTTCATCACCTAAGACGAAAAAAGTGGCCGCCATTTGCCGTTTAGGTAATGAAGCAAGAAATACGCAAAACGAAACTATGTGACAAAGACCAAAAGTAGCGTAATCAGAAGAACTACAACGTCATGCTCCCCAGCAGCGCCACCATAGCTTTTTTGTATGTAAATATATAGGAAAATATCTACATAATGTCTATAAAATTCTAGACTAGTTTAAAAAATATCTATATCGCTAGTTTTGTCGTGAGGTTTATTTTATTGTGGCGCTGCTGGAGAGCATACTCCACAGCAGCGCCACCATCAAACCTCTATTCCTGTTTATCGTAAAGACACGTATTTGGCATTAAATAATTCTATAACAATTCTATACCAACCTAGCATATGAAATCCCTCATTTTATTTTGAATGTACGGACACACGGTCCTTCAAACTTTTTGTGAATGATAATTTTACAGCGCCTGACTTAAAAACCTAGGCAATGACACAAGAAGTGTAGAAATAATTACTCGCACTCAGGCGTTTGCTCACGTACGTACTATTTTCGATCCCTACTACCCTCCCAGTTTGACTTTAATCCGTAACATAACCGAAGGTATTTTTAACCGACTTCAAAAAAGGAGGACGTTCTCAATTCGACTGATTTTTTTTATCATTATTTTTTTATTATCATAATTTTATTCACTCGATATCTCCGTGAATCATGAACCGATTTTCAATTTTTTTTTTAATCGAACGGGTATAACCCCTAGATGGTCCCATTGTCACCACGTCGGGGTTTGATCATGGGATCCTGGAGAAATCGAGGGAACTCTTCAACTATTATAGGCACACCTATAGTGATTTCACTATTCTTTACAGCAACTCGGCCACTTCCTCTTGGAAAAACGGATCCTAAGTGAAGTCGGTTCTTTTTTATTTAAAACTATTACCATAACGCCTGAGAGTAAAAATACAAAAATACACTTTTGGTCGCACAAAATGTTGCCTAGATTTTTAAGTCAGGCGCTGTAAGGCACAAAAAGTTTGAAGGACCGTGTGTCCGTACATTCAAAATAAAATGAGGGATTTCATATGCTAGGTTGGTATAGAATTGTTATAGAATTATTTGATGCCAAATACGTGTCTTTACGATAAACAGGAATAGAGGTTTGATGGTGGCGCTGCTGTGGAGTATGCTCTCCAGCAGCGCCACAATAAAATAAAGCTCACGACAAAACTAGCGATATAGATATTTTTTAAACTAGTCTAGAATTTTATAGACATTATGTAGATATTTTCCTATATATTTACATACAAAAAAGCTATGGTGGCGCTGCTGGGGAGCATGACGTGAACTACAACTTAAAACTAAGGGATTATACAGAAATTGATTCGTTTATTAGGAACAGCCCCCCCCCCCCCCTATGAGGTCGCCACTGGACGGTCGACACAGTCTTAAGGCAAATGAAAGCTTTTATAATTCATTCATATTTTTTTTATTAACAAACAGTTTATTATCTTCATTAATATAAGCAACAATTAATATCAAATCACAGCAAGTTAATGAGTAGGTAAATAAGGTAACTATAATTACACATCACATGATTTCGCGCGCTAACGAAGAAAAGGATACCCAGTAAACCTTTAATTTATTATGTCGACGGTACCTAATGTATTTTGCGATTTGTGGGTAATCCAGCCAACAATTGAGCCTCCACAAAATTATAATAAATAAATAATTGGGGACATCCTTACACATATCAACCTAGTCCTAAACTTAGCAAAGCTTGTACTATGGGTACTAGGCGACGATACCTACTTATATAGATAAATATATACTTAGATACATAAAAAACACCACAACTCCGGAACAAATATTCGTAATACACACAAATATATGCCCTTACCAGGATTCGAACCCGGGACCTCCTGCTTCGTAGGCAGTGTCACTACCAAATTGGGCTAGGAGGCCGTTAATGGTATTCATGTGAGTAAAATAAATAAGTGCTTATGTTTCGAAACATGCAAGCGAAGTTTGTAGGGTAATATTATGACACTGTGATAAGTTGACAACCCTCATTACACCTGAATATACCTATGGTAGATATATAGTAGACATTAACTATACCAAAAATAAGAATATAATTTACAATGTTAATAATATACTACTGTGTGAATGTTCCATAATCTAGCAATAAACACAATTTTCATTCATTCATTTATACCACATAATTAAGTAGGTAGGCAACGTAACGTAACGTACACATTCAACTTCATAATTTATACAGAATATAGACAAAGGAATAAAGAAATGGACCAAAATAAAAGGGATGATTTGCCTTTGCTTCGGGCAAGCAACAATCTTATTTTCTAGTCCACACCATTATACCGGGAGATGAGAAACTCGATAGTAGGTTCATACGGAGGCGGAGATATGCTTTACTTGTAGGTTTAAAGTATAGGTACTTATACTGCTTGTCTGCTGTTCCAATTTTTCCGTTTCAAAGAAAAGGCCAACACGCACGACCAACACAGAGCCTTCACTGCTCTGCCGACTAGTAAAGCGTAATAGGTAATATCATTATTAGTCGACGTAAGTTTAGAACCCGTCGATGCTGCCAACTCTTCGCCTGTCCGTCTTGGGAACGATGTAGCCCTCAGCGTCTCGCTGGGCGCCGACCATGGCAGCGAAGCCGGCGGTGCGGCCCAGCTCCGTCGTCGAGTGGTTCCTCATTCGGAGTTGTTTTATTATGTCCTGTGAAAAATATACACTTTTGTACTTGTATTTTCTTTATCTCGAAAAACTTATTGGGTGGAGGTGCTTACACTGCCGACCAAGTGTGTGAGAAGCTGAGTAGTTTCAGTCACGAAAAACCAGACGGTTTTCAAAAGTATGTAGAGTGGTAGATGAAAGGCGGTCTTATCGCTCGAAAGCCTTCCAGACAACTTTTGGGTGGTGAGAGACAACGCAAAAAAACTACTCAGAACTTATTATTATTAGTCTGTCAATTTTGTCGAAGTAATAAGTATTATTTATTTTTCTAACGTTTGTTACTTTACTGGTTACTGAATTTATGAGAGAAATATACCAAGACATTTAGCGATGGGCAGGTGTCATAAACACGAACATTTTATCACTCATTGTTACACACCAACTACAATGAGATTTTCCTATTCATATTACAACAATGGCTTTTGTTGGGCATCGCAATAGTCATCACACTCGCGATTACACTATTATCCAATTGCACGGGTTGCTGATAGTTATTAACAGAGATGAGTGAAATAACCATTTCATAATCAATAGGTCGGTACGGTGATTTATGTGCCAATTTCCCGTCCGGTTCAGTTTACCGTTTATAAGGTTAATACATTCTCTATGTATAGTTTATTATTTAGATTTTTTTTATTTAAATCTTTTATTTTGGGGAAACTTGAATATAAATACGTACGTGGACGAAAATTAGCACAATCACTAAATACACGGTATTATTTAGTTCGGAAACAAAACTGTACATTTTGATGGTAACCATTTGCAGCATTACTGCTAGCTCTGTATTATCATTTTATAAACCTCGAGTCCAAAAAGTTTAAGTATATAGGAATGTAACTAGGTATCTTGCCCATCGAATTAGCCTAGCAATCTAGCGAGGAAAATGCTGATGTCTTCGGCGCCCATTTTTATAGATAGCTATCATGTACTGATTTTGGATGTAGGTATGTGTACCCTATTTATGTACAGTCAAGGAATTTGATTCGCGTACCGTCTTAAGTCTAAATTACTGATGACAATTAATAGTACTAAGGGCTATATTTCTTCGCTTGCTTAAAGAAATATAAGCCTTATGATATTCTGACATTTCAAGCAATAAATCAACGAAACGGTACGCGAATCAAATTCCTTGACTGTACGTAGATGACCATATATTATATTGTTGGTGCAGGAGCAATGGTGACGAGTGAGTCATAGGTGAGCCGTGGCTGTTTATAAAATGTCACGGCCTAGACCTACTTATAAAAAAAAGAATTAATGTCACGACGACCAACCTTGATCGTTGACATAGAGTCGAATTAATTGTAGTCATAGATAGAGACATTTAGTTTCTCACTCGAATACCTAGTTCATAACATCATTAACATCATAACATATGTCTAAGAGTATCTAAAGTTATATAGGTAATTCTATCTTCGATATTATTTATTTATTTGCTGTTCGGGTTCACGTAGCAATACTTGTAAGGTTTTCCGTCTATTATGCATTACTTAACCAGTCATTTAGTTAGCATATGCCAGTAATCGAGTTAACATTTTCCGCTTAACGTATATTCGGAATAATAAGGCTCATTTAGATAGCTTCGAATGATGACTTTGATGACTATCCGAAAATGACGAGAGCAGTCGTAAGAGTTTCGCGCTTGTCAGAACGTAGGTAATACAAAAGGAGTCTTGCGAGTCCTTGAGCGCAGCTACTTGCTAGGCTCAGTCGCCATCAGATATTTCGGAGCGTCCAAAGTGGTCACAAATATCTGAACAACGCCTCTATTGTCAAGGCGATAAAGTGCATGTTTTGATATTTTTGAGTGCCCTGGCCGCTCCGATATATTTGATGGCGATTGTACCTAATTGCCAAAAAAAGTAAGTACCTAATTGCCTCTCGCTCTCTGTGTATGCCTATCCACAGAACTCATTATCATCATCATCCCCCTTGATCATGCTCCCATTTAATTCAAGTCAGCCTTTTTTACCTTGTCCTACAAAGTAGGTACACGGTTCTTTGCATGATCCGCGTTTCATTTTAAGTCATTTTTGACTGTCGGCAGCCAAGTGGTGGGTGGGCTTCCTGGTCCTCGTTTTTGTGACGGTAAGTTGATGGCTAATTCCACCTTCCACCATGAGATCTTATCGGCGTCGTCGAACATAGCATAGCCTATCCAAAGAACTGTCGCTCGCATTACGCTCGCTTTTTTATTCCAATCGCGTCTCTCTGATGGTCGATGATCGGACAAATGTTTAAAGTAAATAGTTACCGGATTAAAGTCGTGTTCATGTTCCACTTCCATCGGCATCAGCTGGTGATGTAGTCGTGGCCGGTTCATGACTTCGGGGAGCGAGCTGCCCTCGAGGATGGTGTTTATCACAGTCTGAAACGTGGTAAAGTAATATTAGGGTTCTGTCTATATTATTTTCGAACATGTAAGGCAAATGGAATTTCACAATTAACCTTTTCCACGCCAAAGACGTATATATCGGCACCGCAGGTCCAACGCCAAAGACTGATATATCGGTCACTGACCACAGAGCAAAATAGACCTCCATGCACACGCATAAAGTATAATTTCACTTTTGACATTTCGATGGCGTGGCGTCTGAGTGGTAGCTTTTGCGTTTGACATGGCGTCGAAAAGGTTAAGGAGCATTCTTATTACCTACGAGTTGTCGGCTTACAGAAAACCTCAATCAAATAAAAATTAATGTGGGTGTAGGTTTTGTAGGTTGTGGTGACTAAGGTTATAATAAGAGTTCTTGGGGATTCGTTGGATGGACGCAGTTGTCCTTTCTTGGCAGTTTACACGCATAATGAAGATGCATTTTCTTCTCGATAAAACGTGCTAAAGGCCACATGACATGTCCTCCTGTAGTATCATATATAGTCAGCCATTGTCTAATAACTTTTAAGGTTCCAAGTCTGTAGCGCCATCTAAACCAGACCAATCCAAAGTTTCCGTAGTAATACCTTAATAATAGCAACGCTAATTACTAGACGCTACATTGTACGGCAGCTTTGGTCGGGCTCGTTCAGATGGCGCTTCAGACTTGGAGTCCCAAACAGTTCTTAGACTGTGGAAATCTACATGTATAGTCTCTGCCTTTACCTAAAACTATGAAACGCTTCGTTACCTAAGCGTATTCTTTTCCGACTTTGAACACAAACAATGTATCCAGCACGGCTAGCACATCTTACGTTGTTGCGCGACTCTCATACTTCAAGCGCGGCTCGAAGTATGAAGTGACAGGCGACAACGTACCTAAGATCTCGCATCACATCCCTAGCCCATTTACTTGGTTTACTGCAAAACACGGGTTTGGCGTATGAATGAATGCTTTGACATTTGTCAAAGCGTTGAAAATGATAACGACATTTTACTTAGCAACATTAGAACAATCAAGGGTACTGGCACACAAAATTCACAAATCACAATAGCAAATAGCATGAAATTCATAACAATAACAAATAATTCGAATCTTTCAAATGACATTATACTTACGCCGAAAATCCATACTGATGAATAGATACAATTTGGTACGACCTTCGCGACATTTATTTTCGCATACCTAGCTGTTAATTGCGATACAAAGCGAGCAGTTTTTGCTTGTTGATGTCATTAACTCGTAAGGTTCCATGCAGCTAATCGGATGAGAACCCGAATAATAATCAATTACCAGTCCAACTTGCGTCGTGATCTTAGTCCCGCCGGCGGCTCCCAGAACTAGATCAACATCGCCTCACTGATTCCGCACGATGCTTAGAGGAACCATGGAACTGAGCGGCTGCAGGCCCGGCGTTAACATGTTGGCAGGGGACGGCGTACCGAACTTAAAGTTAATAGGATTTAGAACTCGCATAGAAGAATCACTTACCAGGCCAACTTGCGTCGTGATCTTAGTCCCGCCGGCGGCTCCAAGCACCAGATCAGCATCACCTCGCTGGTTCAGTACGATGCTAGGAACCATAGAGCTGAGCGGCTGCAGGCCCGGCGCTAACATGTTGGCAGGGGACGGCGGCATGCCGTACGCTGACTCGTGACTCGGGATCGCGAAATCGTCCATCTCGTTGTTCAACATTATGCCGAGAGTCGTCGAACGGCGCTGGCTTCCCCAACTGTGCAAAATATTTTTTTAATTATCCAGGCAAGCATTAAAGTTTTGGTATAATATATGTAATAGAAATTTGGAATTACTCCTTTAAAAGACAGACAAGATGAAATGAAATTAGAGCGGTGTCTTTTCTTAGGTAATATATTTTTCACTTCTCATGCTCATAAAATGTTACTTTAGTCTCTGCAGATCGGGACTAAAACTCTTTATTAATCTCTAGGGACTAAAACATTTTTTTTCAATTTACTTTGGAAACCCCTAAACAGCCAATCACGTGTTTATGAATGGACGATTACCGCCCTTTTTAGTGATTGTGCATAGACAATTTTTGACCACGCATATAACATCAAAATGACAACTGTGCGAAAATATTAAACAAACTCGATTAAAAAAAAACATAAACCGCCTAACAAATTTTATTGATAATTTAAATTTTTGCCATTATAAATATTGAGATTTTGTGTAGAATGTCGTTATTTTTTCCTCGCATTCAAAGTGAAAAGTAGAGTGTTTAACGCGAGACTAAACAACCATAATGACCCTCGAACTATATCCACCCTCGCTACGCTCGGCTCGGGTGGCTAAACATCTCGTGTAATTATGGCTTGTTTTAGTCCCTTGTAGAACAATCTACTATTTTCTAGGTACTTATAGATAGGCACTACTCGCGCAACAATGCTTATGGTAGCGGTTTTTTTTCAGTATGATTAATGCAACTCACATGTAGTTGATGGTGCTAGTGGCAGCCACAGCGCTGCCGTCTGGCGCCACGACGACGATATGCGCGGTGCCGTGATCGTCCGCGCCCTCGAACATCGCGCCGTAATGCCTCCAATCATTGAAAGTGTGGTCGTCGTTCACTTCAGCGCGGAAGCCACGGGCCCATTCGGCGCTGGATAAATTGCGCTCCAGCTGAAATACACACCCAGTTCTGTATCGCTCCACACGCATATGACCTAATTAGAAAGAAAAGATTTAGAAAAAATAATTAGATGGAGAGCTAGCCAAGCCACGTCAGATATGACACCCCCCTGGCCAGTTTCCTATATATGCTTATTTATAGATCCGGGCATCTGGCAGCTGTAAAGTGGTGGAGGTCAAACAATGCAAACCACTACAAGAAAACAAATGTTAGCATTGCAGTTGTAGTTTTGATACAATAGTATGAGAGATTGCATAAATAATCTGATTGTATCATTGCCAAAAGTTTCTATTGGGGGAAAGTAGTGCCACACTTTGTGGCCTACTGTTTCCGCAATAGTATGCAATGTTTTTGTTCGAATATGAAAATATAGGCCCTGTTCTATATAACTGAGATAACTTCGGCAGTTTTTACCTATTTCGGTAGCACTATTTTCCTATTCAAGAATTTTCCTACTCTGTAACTCTGGCCTCTACCCATTAAAGGCTGCCAGATGCCCGGATCTAGCAATAAGGATAGTACAGCAATTTAACCAGACAGGTTTTGTTGCTCTCATTATTGTGTCATACTTATCTGCGTGGCCAGCTTTTAGTCCATAGGTATCTTAACCATCCTAATAGTGTTTCGTATGAATGAGACAATAAATCTTTGAAAAAATTACCTACTTATACAGTGAGAGTCTATTCTCAGTATAATTATACTTAGTAGGTAGGTACATAATATGTATTTCACACGAATAAATCGATTCTATTACGTTCTTCATTACCTATATCATACTTGTTCTGCACATCCTTCACATTCAGCAGATCCTTGAGCATTAGGTAGCTTCGGAACATAGAAACATAATTATATATACTACCTGCGCGAGAGCACGTTCAGCAGTATGTTGAATTTATTTATCATTGCTATTAAAGTGGAACTAACAAAGCAATACCTACACAATCAAACAATTGACTCTTGTGTGCATGCCGAGGATACGAGAATAAAACCTGTTGATAATTGTACGTGATATTATGCAGCAAATAAATGTTTTGGTTGTCTATATATAAGTCATGCACCGCGTTCAAGTGCAAATACGAATTAAAATTAGAGTTTCCAACTCTTATAGACATAAAACAAGGTTCCAAATTCAAAACACGCTAAAATTGCCATTGGCTCTTACGAAGGTATTGTATGCTAGTGTTACCTCAGTGATGGAGTAGGTCTGGTTAGATCGTGAAGCGTCCCCGAGGCCTGTGCGCTTTGCGTACGCGTACTTGAAGGCCTCGATGACGCGGTGGTAGTAGAGGCCGGAGGCCCGCGGCGCGGCCTCGCCGCCGATCCACCCGCCCAGCATGTTGAGGATGAACGCAAGCACGGACCCGGAGCCGGGCAGCGGCACCGAGTAGAGCGTGTGCTGATCGGAAAGCTGCACCGAGATTGGCTCCTGCCACTCCGCCCTACCAACAGACCATTTGTATATAATTATAACCCTAGCCACTGCTGAACTGTTCGGAAACGCCACCTTTCCCAAAATTCTCATCATTCTCATTCATAAGTGACCGGAAATCCAAATGTCGATTATCGTACGCCAGGGTTGTCTTTCATCTGAAAGTGGCCACCACTACGACAACATTTTAGTCCAACTGCCATCACTCTGCCTAGCAAAATGTGCCACCCCACCCACCCCTTGTTGTTGTTGCGCCAACACCGCCATTTGATAGTTTTAATTTTATACTAGAATTCCAAGCACTCAAATGTTTCACCTTCTTGTGACGAAGTAAGGTTTACCAAATGGTAACATCAAGTTTGTTGCTATTAGTACAAACATTAACCCTTGACCATTTGTTGCGCCCTAATATCTGTATGTTTCCGAATTGTCATCCAACAGTGTGGGTGATGGTAGGTACCTGTAGTCCCTCAAGTCTTGCTCCGTGATGATGCCACCGAATTGCTCGATATCGCGGACGAGCGCGGCGGTGAGGGACCCGTTGTGCATCGCCTCTGGACCCTCCTCCGCGATCACGTCCAGCGTCCGCGCCAGGGTCGGCTCCACGATCATGTCGCCCTCCTTGTACACCTCGTTCGTCGCTGGATTGATATACAGCTCGCTGCGAGAAAAGAAGCATTTAATTAAGTGTTGTGAATGGTTTGCATCAGTTATGTTTAGTTGTTCAAAACATCAGACATTTATCCCCGGTTGGACACACTTTACTTGTGCAAAAAGATTAAGTTGTTTCACCTCATCGAAGGCTCTGCCTTGATCCTGTCGCTGTAGGTCACCAACACTCTGGCCATGTACTCGGTCACTCGGTGGCCGCTCCGGCAGAGCTCGGCTGTTGGACGGACCAGCTCGGCCCACGGCAAGCGGCCGTATTCCCGATATAATTCGCCGTAGCTGAAAGATAATTGTCACTTCAGATAAGAACGGAAAATTTGAGCACACTATAGCTTAAACATATATGGCGTGGATGAGACATTAGCCAGAGAAGAGAGGTACGATACCTGCCTATAAAATGCCATGAACTCTCTTGCAAAGTGAGAAAAACCTGTACCTACTTAAAACGATTACTTTGGTCGGTAGAGGTATGTATGTAAAGCTACCTTACTAGGTATAGTTCCAAATTTGGAATAATACCTAGTAAGGTATAGTTCCAAATGTTTCAATTGGTATACCTAAATCACTTAATACTTTAAATATCTTAACGTGGTTGTAATTTCAATCAGCTTGCGCAGAGGATACCTGCAAACGGGTTTTACTGATACACCAAAATAATATGGCTCTCTGCTATATATGGCGTATCATCGCCTACGCGCATTTTTGCATTGTATTGTAATCTTAAAACAATATATTAAAAAAAACTAGCTAGCTAGCTCTCTGATGCTCCGTCGTCTAGTTTTGGATTAAATTAGAATCTGACAAAACAATCTAATTATAACAGAAATCTGTCAATAGCTGACATGGGTGTTAGGTTATTCGCTGCTAATTCAGGACGTGTGCCTTAACCAGATAACTATCCAGTACCCTGTATTACAAATCAACAACCACACAGTTCTGACACAAATGACAAACGCTCACCCTCTCAGCTCTCCCGGAACGGCGATCGCGAGACCGCCGACTGTGGAGGACGCGTTGTCGAACATGTTGAGGGTTGTAGCGAGCGGCGCGCGCTCGCGGGCGTTCAATACGCGCACGCGGCGGGTGCTCGCGTCGTACACCGTGGCCAGGAAGCCCCCGCCCAAGCCCATGCATTGTGCGCAGCCTAGACCCTCGCAGAACAGCGTGGCGATTGCTGCATCGACGGCGCTCCCGTTCTTCTCTAGTATTGAACTGGAGGAATAAAATGGTTTAACAAGATTGACATTGAGGTGAGTTGCAAGCTCTTTAATTTTGGCAAAGAATAACCATATGCAAGCGAAATTTTTATAATTAATTGGATATTAAAGTTGTTTGTGGTTATTCTAAATATTCTGATGGTGATGAGTAGTCCCGCAAATGTAGGTAGATGGCACAAATATTTACAACGTGCGTACTTGCCTAAAATAACAGTTTTCTAAAGTAAGAATGGGCGCTTTATAATTTTAGAGCAATAGGAAGAAAAGATTTTAAATGCGCTAGATCGATTCACCAGCACCGCGGGTGCGTAGCCAACGTGTCAATCGTTAACGCTCCGTAGCAAACAAAACGCAACTATCACTGTTGCACTAATATGGAAGAGTGATACGCTAGGGAGCTTTAACGATTGGCACGTTGGCTACGTAATGTACCCGAGTGTGCATCAGCACATACCTACCACATAAACAGCACTCACCGTCCGGGCCATCAGGCCCGCCGCGGCTCACCGTGACCCGCAACAGACTACAACACACCCGACACCATCGCCGCGGCAGGGCCATCGGGCCCGCCGCGGCCACACCAGACGCGAGGTCGTCCCCAAACAGACGACGAACGACCACAGCGACCCGACAGGAGTCATAGCAGCAATGCGGGAACTCCAACCCCTGCCCCCATCTATATAGCTAGGAGCAGCGGATGACACCACCACCACTCACCGTCCGATAGTGGCGCATTCATGTCCATTGGCGGCGACGGCGGCGCGCGCGTACCGTGCGGCGGGGCTGCTGCCGTCCTCTGCCCACGGCTGCACCACCAGCACGGCCACCAGCGCGGCCACGACCACCGCCGCGATCACGACGCAAGCCCACCAGTACGGCTTTCGACAACTGTGCAAGACAACATAACAAGTAAGTATACTAGTAAGTAAGTATAGTAGTAAAGCAACTAAGAACTTAAGGAAATAATGAGGTACCAATCAGGCGCGGTCGCAGCCTGAAATGTTGAAACATATATAACGCAAAAATAATTTTTTCAATGTTTGACGGGGTCAGTAAAATTTTTTTCCATTTCAAATGTACAATTTTGGGGAGGGGGGGGGGGGGTCATGTCTCATGTGACACACCCCCCCTTCCTCCTGGGACCGCGCCTGGTACCAATATTGAAGAAATAGCTTTGATGGAGTTTGATCGCTTGTGGTGAATAAAAATGTTATTAAGACCCGAGTGGACAACAATTTCAAAAACTGCTTTATCCAATACTGATTCTGAAATGGCATAACACTTCCTATTAACGTCTTTACAAAAAAAGATATTGCTAATCATATTCATTAGGAAATAATGAGTACCAATACTAAAGAAAAAAGAAAAGTGGGATTATCTCGAAAATCAGAGGACTTTTACTAAACCTATAAGTAAGTACATTTTCTGGGCTAGTCTAAGGTGCGGCTGTCGGTGGTTAGGTTAGGAGGTTGTTCATTATTTACCGGGCACCCGGTGTAGGACTCCGGGCCCCGTCAAGGTCGAGAAGCTTAATCCTTGGAGCTGGTTTCGTTTCGTACTATCATTTTTTAGGCAAGGTTCATAATAATTAAATTAAATCCATTTGTAATGAAAATTAAAATAAGTACTGTATAATCAAGGTGTGATATGTTCTGTACGACTGAACACAGGATAAAAAGGAATGGAGGCCAAGGCCGCTGTGTTAGTGCAATTTTACCTGTTCAACATTTTGTTTGAAAACTCGTCGTAACTCACTTGAAAACAAACACTATCAAATGATTTGTGTAAACTAAACTGTTGACAAATACTTAAAACCGCGGAGTGTATGCTATATGCAAACTAAAAACTTTATTCTACACATAATTGGGGGAAATACCCAGAAGCATAAAAAAGGAGACTTCGCACGAACATGTGATACCAAACTGGTTGTATGCACCGTATGAAAGCTACTTATATGTATTGAGTTGTAAACGTAACTTCTTCACTTGAGTAAGGTAAGTGCGTCAATTATAGGGTTTTCCTAAATTGCTGCGCCATTGTCATAGTCATAGGGGCTGATAACGGGCATGTTTTAGCCGTAACGTAAGTTGCCTTTGTTCAATCATCTATGGTTATGAGTGTGTGACTAGTCCGGAGACGTTTGTTTAATTTTCAAACTGATTCACAAGTATTATATTTAAGTAATAGAGTTTGAATCGGTTGTTTTTGGTGGATGTACAAAACATCGTAACTACCTTAGGGACAATCACCTACTTTTCAGTAGAGCAAAAATAACATAAAAACCGACCTAAGTATTAGATAATTTTACTTAAAACAACTTCATCGCCCTGCCGACAGCGAGTGGTTTGGTGGCAGAAAGTGGCGGTCGGCATCGTGTCAAGGCTCCTCTGCACCATGGACCATCACAGGCCGGTGTAAGGGACAGCTATGCGATGGAATGAGATCGTGCTTTCTTTAAGGCATAGCTGCGTCCCTATACTCCCTATGATGGCCTATGGTTCGAGGAGTCATCAAACAATTCTTCAGAGCACAATCCATTGTACAGTCGACGTCAAAGATATCTTTACACTTTTGGACCGTATTACAAAGGTGTAAGGTGCAAAAGTATACCTAAACATATCTTTGACGTCGACTGTACTTGCAGTTGCAAACCGGGATTGTTGAGCCGCTTGCCATTGTTCGTTATTTAGCCATGTAATCAATGACCGATGTTTACCGACTAGCTTTCAGCTGTCCGTTTAATCGGTACTTCATTGCGCACTGCGCGGCTACCGCACAATAGCTTTCTACTACCCGGCTCAACAACCCGGGTTCCCGATGGTACAGTCAGCCAAGAAAGTGGTCTACCACTTTTCAACTCTATTACTTGATGAATAGAGTCGAAAAATGGTAGACCACTTTTTTGGCTGACTGTAGAAGCAGTAGAAAACACATAAAATAATACTTATGTAAAGACTACAAATTTAAAAGTTCAATATTGCTTGTGAGTTACGATCATATAGAGAACAGGAAACCAATCATATCACTTGGATACCTAGCTAAGTAAACATTTAATAGGTTTAACTTGTTGAAATTAAGAGTCTTGCTCCCTAGTGCCATGTTTTTATTAGATTTTCCACTGCGTTTTGATAACTTTATTGAGTTTACAAGAATGACAAGATCTACTGACAAAATCGTAAGTACTAATTCGAATTTGACTGAATATCCGGTCGAATATTCGCATTCGTTATACATGTTTCTGAGTAAAATTTGCCATGCAATTCTGCAATAAAATGGACGACTAACTACATATTTTAAATACCTACATAAAAACAATCCGCTCACATCTCTTATTCCTTAGTGTAGATCGTGAATTCGTGACTAGTTGACTACTAAAACTTCGACGGCGAGTGATAAAAAATTGTTGTTGTTGTTGAGTCATTCATTGCCTTTACGAATCCTGTTTGCTTATGAAGTCAATGAGAATTTAATAAACAAACGCCCAAAAGTACCAAAACCTCATGTAAATGGTTCTTAAAAAGGATAATTAATAATCGCCCACGAAGGTTTCCGTATCATTATCTAGAAAAATGGCAAACGGCCACCTTAAATATTTATTTTATTCTGTTTTTTATTATTTGTTGTTATAGCAGCAACAAAAATACATCATCTGTGAAAATTTCAACTGTCTAACTATCACATGAGATACAGCCTGGTGACAGGACGGACAGCTGAGTCTATGTAACAGGGTCCCGATTTAACCCTTTGGATTCCGAACCCTAAAAAATACCGATTTTTGGTACCATTATAACCTTAAACCATAAATATTTCACAAACCAAGCACTTCTTCAGGGAGGGGAGGACAATAGTGGTTCCCTCTCCCTTCCCTCTACCCCTTATTAATCTAATCACCTTCAATATTTCGAAGGAGGAGGTTCTCAATTCGCCTGGATGTTTGTTTTTGCTATTTTTATTTTTTATATTTTCATGTATGTATGGACCGATTTGGAAAATTCTTTTATTGTTGGAAAGAGTTAGGCCCATTGTCACCAGGTCAGGATTGAAACGTGGAGGCTATGTGAAGTCGGTTCCTTTTTTGTTTAAAATTATTATTATTTTATTTGTTGTTATAACGGCAACAGAAATACATCATCCGTGAAAATTTTAACTGTCAAATCATCACAGTTCTTGAGATACAGTCTGGTGACAGACGAAGGACAGACAGATATATGGACGAACAGCGGAGTCTTAGTAATAGGGTTCCGTTTTTACCCCTTAGATACGGAACTCTAAAAAATACCGTGTTTTGGTACCATTATTACCTTAAACTTTAACCATAAATATTTCCCAAACCAAGCACTTCTTCAGGGAGGAAAGGACTGTAGAGTATCCATCCCCCTTCCCTTTACCCCTCAACACACCTCCCACCCCTTATTATAGCAACTCGTTTTGTTTTAAGACTTTTATCAGGGCGACAATATATTTATAATGATTCCGAACATAGATAAACATATAGGTACAGAATCATTGCTGCATTATAAATTTCTATACCCAACAAAACTCAAAGGATCAAAATCTCTAGCCTAGTACTTACGTTTACTGATAATTGCAGTCTGAGCAATTAATTTGGCGTCAGCTGTTTATGTCATTAAACAGCATCGCCTTGTGGTAGGTAATATACTGTTAACACTAAATTTTGCTGAAATTTCGTTATACTAGTTCAAAGTGAATTTAAACAATTTTTATTTATACACAACTGACATTCCCGAGAAATATAAATTAGACAAATCGACTGTCAAAGTAAATGAGCATATATTTGTGACAGTTCTGTGAAAACAGGTCACACGTATTGTTGCTTTGGTAATATTATTAGCGATGCAACGAATAGTTGTTTGGCCGGATACCGGATACCGAATAACCGGCGGATCCCTTGGCCGGATAGCCGGATATTCGGCTAAAAATTTACCTGAAGTTAAGCTAATTCGAGCACACCGGTGCCACTCCGTGCAGGTTTCAACTTGTTGAAGAAATTGTAAGCTACCTAAAGTTATTCCCTTTATTGAATGGAAGAATCACGTGACGTAATAAACTAATATTAATAGGTAAGTAAATTATTTAGTGGTTTGCTATATTTTCATGCCCTTTTTAAACTTAACCATGTATCATTATTTTACTATCCGGTATCCGGCCGGATAGGCCGGATATCCGTTGCATCTCTAATAAGTATTAGTTATTACCCTTTATTTACAAGATTTATTGTTACAAGCTTATTAATTTATGTGCATCAAATTTTGTATGTTAAATTTCAACCACTTCCCGTTGTCCGATTGAGCTGAAATTAGGTATACCTACCTACCTTAATACTACCGTTAAGTTCCGTAGTTTACATGACAATGCTATCTACTAGGTACCTACAGCAATAAAAGTGTGTACCAAAAAAGCTTTTTGGGAGTGACTTGTATTTATTTTACCTGTCCCGTAGTCTATAATCTAATCTTGCAAGTCAAAATATGATCTATTTCTACTTTTCCGATCGAGTCGAACGATGCAATTTATTAAGACATGGAGCTGATCTGATGATAGAGCTGGAAGGTGTCCATAGCAACTCCTCAACTATTCAACATTATTGCGTCGTGCTTGGGTTCGTTGCATTTGCCTTGATTAGAGATTGCACAGTTAGCTGCAGAAAAAACCTCTGCATACAACCTTGGATGCAGCGTGGGCCTTTGTATCTGCAGCTGACTGTACAAAGAAAAGTACAGTTGGCAATAAAAGCTTGTTTCAAAAGTTTTTTTTTTAATTTCACCTGGTAAATTGTCTGTAACCAAATCTTGCAAGTTCAATTTGACTTACTTCCCGCATTCCGGTATTGGCCACACAATTGTGACTAGGATTTGTAGAATCGTACCTACATAGAAGTAGACCATCAAACTCCGTATGTTTGTGTAATGACGTTTTGTTTCCACTCAGGCCGCTCAGGCAGATCTCATATTGGCGCCGCGTCCCGCTCCGGTGAACGAGACAGCGCTTATAGATATGTTACACATGCAGAGAGCGATATCTCGCTGGCACATCGTCGTCGCATGTGAAAACCGCAGCAGTGTGAAAACCGCCTTAGATGTGAAAACCCAGGCCTCACCCAGGCCAGGCTGCATATTGACATAAACTAGCCAAGTCCTTGTCAATGTAGAACCCTCCATTCGGAAACAAAATAGAGCGACTTTTTTAAGATCACTAAAATTGATGCACGCACGTTAGGCGATTAAGACACATGCAGGCGCCGTAACCGCATGCGGCGACGGTGTGCAAGCGTGACAGCGCTATCTCGCTCGCGCACCGGCGCCGCAAGCGGAAATCGCAGCATTCTGAAAGCCGCCTTATGTATTTGGCGTGCAATTCTGAAGTGGTATTTACTAACAATACGTAGGTACTTACACCGATTGGAGAATGTCATAGACATGACGTAAGTATAGTAGGTTCCTATACATAGGTATGTCATGTCATAACACTATAGTAGTTCTGTGAACCGTAGACTTCGGAGCATTTCCCCCCTTTCCCCCTCCCTCGAAACTTATTTTTATAACAACCTATAAGGAAGTGTGGGCTTGACCTTTTACCCGAAAATTATTGAAATCCGTCCATAAATAACGCGACAGCAAACTTCCCCCCTTTTCCCCCTCATTTTCCCCTCAATCAAAAAAATGGCTCGACAATTTTTGGCAAATAAATCAAGGAACGTACATGCCAAGTTTCATTGAAATGGGATGAAAAATGCGACCTCTAGACCGACACTGACCAACCAACCAACCAACCAACCAACCAATACACACACATCAATATGCCAAATCGTCGTACCAGTGAACACGGAGAAGTTCGTCGCCTCGCTACGCTCGGCTCCTCAGTCAATAAGGTTCAGTCGCCATCAAATATATCGGAGCGGCCACGGTACTCAAAAATATCTGAACAATGCACTTTGTCGCCTTGACAATAGAGGCGTTGTTCAGATATTTGTGACAACTGTGGTGCGTAACCTGATGGCACTGTCTTCTCTAAGTAGGGTTTTCAACCGGGATCCGAAATGTATGGAATTATCCGGATCTGGATCCGGATCCACAGATCTTCCCATATACCTATCTCAATTCCGTCGTACGAACTTTTATATGAAGGTATTGTCTCTACCTACTTAATGACGACTTTAAAAAAGACCACCCTTATTACTCTTATTACTAATAATTAATCGATTAAAAGCTAAGCTACGTTAGACTAGGTACTTACTCTAAAACTAGGACCTCTAAATTATAAATTCAGCTGGGTAATATTTCATACCATTAATACCATTACCCTATGGTATGACTATGCTATGAGCTGGATAAATGCACCGATGGTATAATGCATCTACGCAGAACTAATTCATTAAATAAATAATTGATTATTTACCCTCAGTAAAATATTCTTGGTTTCCCAATTAGATTATTTATTTTCTACAATAAAATGAAAATAATGAGAAGCTACAATGAACAATGGAAATCATAACTGTCTCCTACGTGATGACTTGAAGTATTTGTTATCGTAATTCCCATACCTTAGATAAGTAGTACGTAGCGAATAAAAGCAAATCCCCGTCATAAATACTAATCGCGTAAATGACGCGTAGAAGTAGGTATTAAAGTACTAAATACTTAAGTATTTTACTCTCACGAGTCGAATATGAAAAAAGATGAAATATTGATGATATACATAATAACTTTCCGCGCTATTAAAAAATAACTAAGTAAATAAGTGGTAAGTACGTAAGATTATTAATTTATTCAATAACACATGTCAAATCTTTAAAAAATAAACGTATTGAACAATTTATAATATAGGCCAAGAAAATAAGATCAATAAAAAGCGTATACGATAGGCTGGAAATAGTTTTTGCTCTCTTGTTGCACAAGTATCTATAATACCTGTACGCTTACCATGAGTTATGACATTGACGTTATCGAGAACGAGTATCGAGTGTTCTTTTTGTGCATCTTGCTTGTAACATATTAGTGTAAACGAAATGCACAGATGGAAAATTCGTTACTCGTTAACGAAAAATGATAATGTCAAACTCATGGTAGCCGTACTGCATGTGGTCCTAAAGGTAAACGTACGGTAAGGCATAACTTTTGGCAGCAAAATAACTGCTAATTGTTTGCTCTTTTTCAGTTGTTGGCTTGTCGCTCAAACACGATAGGTCTGTCTGAGAAAGTCAGTCCATTCAATATTAAAGAGGGTTAAATTCGGCTGCATTTGTTAGGGGAAAGAGACCAAATTGAAAGTCGGCTTAATGAGGAATTTTGAGAATATCTCGTGGCGGATTTTATCCAAGGATGTCTCATTGGGCTCAGGTAAATATAGGGCTGCCAGGAATTGCCGACATGCTGAAATGAGGTCCTATGGATCAACATAGGAGCAAAAACTTCCCTAAAATAATGCACACCTCCTGGGATTGGGCAAACTCGGATGACACGAATTTAGGACCAAATGAAGGTATTAAAAAAAATCCAGCCTGCTGGGGATTAATTCGAAAAAGTCTAATTTTATTTTTATTGGCCTAATATCCGCAACACAGGCATTGTCGGGTAGGAAATTATTAAATTAATTTATCATAATTATCGTTATCTAATATGCTCAACAATCCACCAATGTTATCACATCTTGATTATTGTGTGAGCTGCAATTATTTCGTATGTACCAACCTAATCTAAAACACAATTATCCAGGCACTTTCGCTGAAAAAGTAGGTATCATAAAAATCTGTAATATGATATTATGTATATGACCGGTTTAGGCTGAGTCTCTGCGTTGTCTCATTGTGGCACTATTTAATATTATGATCGTTAATTCGTTACGGAACTGTTTTAAACTTATATTTATAGAAGATTATGGAAATGAAGCATCTAAAACTGGTCACGTAACTTAATGTCAGATTATGCGAATTTTAATATGTGCTTTCATGGATGTAAATCGAATATAATTAATTAGGGTAGAGCTAGTCACGTAATATGCATAAATTATGAGGAATAAGATTGTAGTTTAGTTGAACATTGAGTCCAATAACGTATTTTACGATTTCGTTCAACTTTTCGATACTTTTTAACAGAAGACTACTAATATACTTATTCATTTTTAAAGATCGTTTCTTTTAAGGATGTATCAAGTGGATTTATTGATTTGTTTTGTGTTTCATTAATAAAGCTGTTTTAGACTTGTTGTTACACTTTTCATATATATTCTATAAGCAAGAGTATGTTTAGTTAGAGGAAAATTAGGAAAAAATGCCTATTATAGGGAATGTATTAGTTAAAGTATTTCTTATAAATAAAAAACGCCCTCACCAAACACGCTCTGTAAAAATAGATTTTTCGGGTACTTATTAAATAATAATATAGTTTTATCATCGAAAAGTTTTTCAAGGTGAATTCATTAATAGCAAAACACTTTTTTATCGAAAAGTTTTTCAGATGAATTCATTAATACCAAAACACTTTTTTATCGAAAAGTTTTTCAAGATGAATTCATTAATAGCAATACACTTTTTTTAAATGCGATGTAACCATAAGTAGGTACCTATATCAAACAAGTAGGTACTCTTATTTCTTTACGTATAGGTACCAGGTACCTATTATTTTTCTCCGTAGCATATCGAAACGATTGAACTGGTTTTGATAAAATAATTGCGAATCGATTTGTCACAAAATTTCAGACCTCACTTTTAGGTATATTTAAAATTGGGTTCACCCTGTTTTCGCATAATAATTGTAGTAATATTTATATTGTGCATAATCGACATGATCATAATTAGCTTTACCCATAAACTGTTTTCGCATACTTATGTTGAGCATAATTGACTTTGGCAGATTGTTATTGGTCCGAATATTACTGGTTCATATAGTCAATATTCCGAATCGTATTTAGGCATAAAGTGTAAGAGCATAAAATTTATTTGACGAAAATTATATTGCAGAATTTTGTTTGGCAAATAGTATTAGGGCCAAATTGCATCATTCAAATGTCACTCCCACTTTTTCGTAACAGTGCGTTTCTGGTGATAGCACTGTTCTAACCCAACCTAACCTAACCCACTTTTTCGGAGCAGTTTTTTTTTGTTGAGGGTGCAGTTCTAATCTAACATAACCCAAACGCAGAAGTATTACATTTCCCTTAAAATTGCCATAATTATATCCTTTAAAGAGACCGGTAACGAGTTGAAAACGAAAATCGTTAATAATGATACAACGGACATGAATAGCATTTAGATAAAATAGTGTGAAGTCTTGTTATTGCATAAATAGTATTTTATACAATCGTGACACAATGAACAGCTTTTCAGTCGAGTACCGTGTTTATTAGGCCACGAAGTTTGCTGAGTGGCTTAGCTATGTATAAGGCACGAGATTGAAAAGCTTAATTATGCCACTATTGTAGACAATATTTTTTCTACGCATGCTCAAAATAAGCAAGCCGGTAAGAATTGAGTTCGAGTTTTATTTTGGGAAAACTTGAAAAAGATATAAATAAGTATGGGCGGAAAACTGACACATACCCCACTTATCCGAAAAAGTATTTAGTATGAAAATGTCCGCAAGTATGATTTAAAATCGGGTAATATTAACCTAATTTAGGTCTATATACTATAAGATGTAGAATGATAATTACATGTAAACTTCAAGATATTATTTTTGCATCATAACACTGGAAAAATCGACAAGTGGACGAAAACTAGCACTATTACCCTAAATTATGCTTAGGATAGGTACTGTTGAATAATATCATTATTTAAATTCTAATTAATAATTAATTTTATTAAAATCTAAAACCCTCTAAATCACGCTTTGACCCACTGCAGTATTATTGTTTAACTTTTTGCTCAATAAAACATAAATAGCAGAGCTCGAATTTGTAAAAATTGTGCGCATCGAGAAAAAGTTGTGAATTTTTGACCATGGATAGAATGGCCCACGATAAATATTTTTTAGTATTGGAGGTCCGTAAAATTTTTGGACCTTCACGTCAAAATCAGGGGTCCTGTGAAATACGTTATTACTCTATGGTTAAGGCTGCTAGGGGTTGTGTGGTATCATTTCCGTGTAAAACAGACATGCGGAATTCATTTGTGATATTAAAAATGTAAAATTTCTTATTAAAAAAAAAGTTGTGTGGCCAGGAAAAACACAATTTTTTATTTTTTTTAGAACGTCATATAACTAGTATATATCTTTTTTTTTTCTAATAATAAAAAATATTATAAAAGAGCATATTTAATGTAGTTTCTAAATATCTAAAATTTTTAGGCTTATAGTATACAAAAACTACGCGAAAAAAAATGTTTGCTTCGTGGTGTATATGTTTTCTCCATAGTAAGTTGAGTGAAGACCTTTTAGCACAATTCTGTTAATCGAAATGAATTTATGTTTGATGTATTAGTTTAGTTTTTGTGCTAATAAATATTTCTTATTCTTATTCTTAAGTATCGATAATCAATGTGAACGTGAACATCCGTAGCATATTGACCTTAAAATGCATGTATTGCTTGTTATTAGTAAATTTTATTCATAATAACTTCACAAAATGCAGAAATAAAAAAATACAATAAATAAAAACATATTTTTCCTCCTTAACTTTAACATAAACCGTCACTATTCAAACGACGCGACGTCTGTTTTCCGTTATTCAACTTAAGTAAAAAAAATTACAGAAGTTTTTTGTATTAAAGGTGTATAAAATGTATATGTTTCTATAATCTATATTAAATATGCTTCTTTATAATATTTATATTAGTTGAAATAAAGGATATATATTAGTTATATGACGTTCTAAAAAAATAAAAATAAAATTGTGTTTTTCCTCGCGGCACAACTTTTTTTTTAATAGGAAATTTTACATTTTTAATATCAGAAATGAATTCTGCATGTCTGTTTTACACGGAAACGATACCAAACAACCCCTAGCAGTCTTAACCAGAGAGCAATAACATATTGCACGGGACCCCTGATTTTGACGTGAAGGTCCAAAAATTTTACAGACCGCCAATACTAAAAAATATCCATCTTTGCTCACTCTATCTATGGTCAAAAATTCACAACTTTTTCTCGATGCGCACAATTTTTTTTGCATTTGTACTGAGACAAAACCCTACTAAAACATAACTCTAGTTAAAAATATATATATATAAAATAAAAATTAACTAGGTACTTCCCCCATTCACAATATTCCTTGGCATAAATAATGAAAATCCAATCACAAAACAATTGAAAACACACAAATGTAATCTCACCTAACCATAGTGACACTTTGCAAATGCGTGAGGTGTGCCGCAGTCTTGCTGGCCGCGGACTGACTGAATGCTAAATCGCGACACAAGGATATCTCTATAGTAATTGAGCAAGATATAGTATGTAATAGCAGAAAGGTAATAATTAGTGACGCCAAGGCATTAGACGGATAAAAGGGAGATTATCTGCATTGATTTGTTTGAAATTTCATCATTAATCTATTGGAAATTACTTCATAATGTATAGTGTACAGTCATTATTCACATCTCACAACACAAGTCTTTCTGACTAAATCACATTTGTAGAGCCATAAGAGTGTGTTACATTTTATGATCTGGAAAATACTAAACTTCCGTTGTTAACTGATGTTGTATTTTGTAACAAAATTGCACTTAGTTAGAAGGATAAAAAATAAGGAATCTACATATGCATATTCCAAAAGCCTAAACAATAAACAAAAAAAAAACTGCGCGCGCCAACCCGCCTGCCAAGCGTGGCGCGTATAGGGTTGCCATATGGAAAAATGAAATGTCCTGATAAAAATCCGGACATTACCCAAAAAGTCCTGACATTTGTAATAACAGCGATTTAGCGTAGCTTTTTTTAGAAACTACGCCAGTGGCAACCAAAAATACAGCCCGCCTGATGGTAAGCAGCTACCGTAACATATGGACACCTGCAGCTCCAGGTGTCTGATGTGCGTTGCCGACCCGATCCCTTAGAAAAGAGGATTCACTGTGTTGACGGCTATTTAAAGAGAAAAGATAATCCCCCATCGTCAACACTCCGCATCCTTTTAGAGCTCTCTAAAGTCGCCAGAGAACACAACACTACGAGTAAAGAGTCTAGTGCTATTTGGCTGTGGTTTTCTGTATGGTGGACGTACTTCCCTAGTCGGGCTCTGCTCCCTATTTGATCGAGTTCTCATTAGCTGAGCTGTGCCGCAACATATGACATATATTCGCAGTGCCCATACCCTCTTAAAGCTTAAACAAAACATCACTTAGAGTTTTTTGGTTAGAAACGCAGTATTAGCGTTTTTTCACTTTTTTTTACATTTAGAAACATTATAATTTTTGAAATACACAATATTTCTATATTTGTAATAAGAGCAGTTAATTAATTAGTTTGTTGATGACATTCAATAGTTGTCATTAAGTTGTAGAGCTACTTATTTAACTTTCGGTTTAAAAACCTTCCAAAAATTGCTTTTATATTTTGCTAAACTAAATATTACACTATTTGAATACGTAAGTACAGTATATTTAATCAAAACATTCAATACGATTTTAATAACAAAATAATAACAAATTCATTATAGTTTTGTTGAGAATTTAATACTTACACTTTTGTTTTCTACGTATAAATAAGCGTATAATGAGGTAATTTCTAAAAATCCGGACACATGCCAAGTCCGGCCGCAATCCTGACAAAGGGTCAAAAATCCTGACATGTCCGGACAAATCCTGACGTATGGCAACCCTAGGCGCGTATGGCAAACCCCCCCTTTTAAAGGGGAGGCCTATGTTCAGCAGTGGACGTCTTATGGCTGAGATGATGAAGATATGCATATAAGTATATGCATATCATGCCCATCACTCTGAGCTACTGAGACTTGATGGCTGCGAATTTCAGATTTCTCCACCATATCCTTTATTTTTCCTTTAGTGGATCTTTCTACATTTTCTTTATTTCTAAACATTGGTATCGTTAGCAGACGTTCTGCTTAATACAAAAGTAAAGTATTTAGTAATGTGATAGACACAGACGGTGACACCATAAGGGTTATCTTTTTGGTACGGAATCCTATGATATATATAATTAAGCATTTTGTCTATGGATTGGCTTAATTCGGCGAGGAATTCCGCTAGGTCTGTTTTGACCCTTACTCAGCGATGGTTAGTACCTACTCGAAAAGTTATAATGTCGTATGTGTTTGGGACAAAACACCTGAGCTCAATTCAGCAAATTCATAGACAAAATGCTCAAATTTGTCTATGTTTTGTCTATGGTTGCTTAAATTTGTATGGAGGGCATAGACAAATTTAAGCAAACATAGACAAATTTTAAGCATTTTGTCTATGAATTTGCTGAATTCAGCTCATGTGCGTTTTGTCCCTTTTAATGATAGATATCTGAATTATAAATAGATATGGTATGACTGCTAAAACATTGTCCCAAAATCCTGATCGACTCGATCTTAAAACTTGATCACAATGTCAATAACGTGACAACCGGTGCAGCATAAAATATACAAACATAAAATCAATGTTTTCGCCTTTGTTACATGTAAGTACAAATCGCAGTACAACTATAAATTCAAGTAAATGTGGTGTCAATTATCCAATTGAAAGCTAATCTTGGTTTGTTTTTGCCAGAAAAATCACTAAACACAATTAAATACGTTTTCCAATGCGAGATGTCAAAATGGCATCCAATGCTTGATTTGTGTGATTATTTCTTAGGTGCTTACTAAGCTGACGCTCAATGGACAGCGAACGTCTGATATTTGACATTAGTCCCAAAATTGAAATAATACGTCAATATAATTTGGCACTAGTGCTGCGGGTCAGTCGATATTCTTAATTTTATCGTATCGATATTTTTGCGAAGACGTGCGGATGTCATAAGTAAGTATTCGAATAACTAATATAGGTATTGATTATTTATAACTATCGATTTATGGAAAATTATTGTAACAAAGCTACACATCGAAAATAAAAAAAAATGAACTCCCTTCATTTAATATATCAGTTTATTTTTTACAGATTACTGCTAATCTTGTGCACTGACATGCGTACTAAACTTACGTTTTAGAGATATTTTAATGGAAACTTTTAACTCCGACAGTACTTTTCTGGCAAACGTCATATACTACTGAACGAGATGACTCTAATCGGTCTAAATACACTGATCCTCTTCCACAAATCTGACCACCCCATAGCAAAAGTAGTTCAGTATGGCATGGTATGGCCTACCTAACCTAGTTAACCTAGAGTAGGTTACAAAGGTAAGGTAAGGTAAGGTATTGGTAAAGCAATAAACCGGTTTGCAAAACTTACCTATGTATTATCACAGTATATTTTTATAAAAACTTTACGTATGAATAATTATAATTTGTTTTAAGTATATTCAATGTATCGGTCGGAACCGACTTGCATCCAGCGTCTTCCGGCGACCTTTATAAGGTCGTCTGTCCATCTTGTGAATGGACGTCCTACGCTGCGCTTGCTAGTCCGTGGTCTCCACTCGAGCACTTATGGTCTATGGAGGTCCAAAGGGGAGGCATGTTCAGCAGTGGACGTCTTATGGCTGAAATGATGATGATGATATTCAATGTTGCATAAAATTGGATATTCTCGGTATGTAGGCTGCATCTTACAGTATGCATGTAAAGGGCTAAACTAGCTTTTCCTAAATTCATAATTAACTAAACCATAAAGCATTAAGGACTGTCAATTAAAATTCGTTGAAAAACAATTTCATTTGGATTTATTTTAATTAATAGTAGTAATATATCACTCCAACATTCATCGTAATTCATTGTTAGATCATTTAATACATTAAACTCAAAGTTGCACTTGGTTAATATTTGTGATGTGATTTATATAAATTTCTTAAGCTAATATAGTAAAAAAATACCTACCACACTAGGTCAATCTTAAAAACTATTTATTTTCTACAAGCTATTTACTATACTTTTACTTTTGATTATTTATTTTGGCGATACAATAATATAACTGATTTAAATCAGCAATTTGTCAAATTGAAATTAGCAAAATATAGCAGCATCTTATCTTCCGAAAGACTAAACAACAATAAACAAAAAAAAACTGCGCGCGCCAACCCGCCTGCCAAGCGTGGCGCGTATGGCAAACCCCCCCCCCCTTTAATGAAATAAAAGGGGAGGCCTATGTTCAGCAGTGGACGTCTTATGGCTGAGATGATGATGATGATGATGATGACTAAATTTACTAAAACATCCTGAAAGCTGTATACCAGTGGCGGAGGGTCAAAAAATTCTTAGGTAAGCCGGTGCTTTATTTTATGGCTTAAAATGTCTTCATGAGCTGTAGAAAAACCACTCAGGCGCCGGAAACTTGGGCAAGCCGACGGAAATCGTGTTCTATGGACGCCCCGCCACTGCTGTATACTATACCTCGTTTTTTAAACACAAGAAAAATCATGCGAAGGCTGTCTAGCGACTTCTAAGACTATTTTAATACAAGAAAACTCTACATTCTCCCATATGCCTGAAATAAATTGATAGCTCGCCAAACGAAGGAAAACTTAGGGGAAATAATTCGTGTATAGCTGAATTTTGGTGAAGTTGTAGATAAAGGTGTCTTACACAACATACTAAAAGTACTCATGGGTAGGGGTGCCGCTAACGGGGAGAGGGGGGTGTAAAGGTCCCCTTTTTTGGCTTTTCGTAAATAACTCAGTAGCGGTGGCTCATACGAAAAAATGTTCTTCTACTTAATTAATCCACAAATGATTTTCTACAAAAAAGGTTCTTTACACTTTTTTGCTGAGATCAATGTATAATGAGATTTCGAGGAAATACGATAATCACTTTTAGAAACTTTCGGAGCTATTATTTACGAAACTATTAGTTTTGTCTAAAAATTGTTTTAGAAAACCCATATTTATATTAAAATACCTATCCAACGACACCCCACACATTAGGCGTGGATTAAAATACAGAATTTACCTCCCACTTCATGTGTTCGGGAGGTACCCTAAAAAATAATATTTTTTCAGATTTTGTTTTAAAACTTTGTCTGCGTGTTCAAAACACATACTCATACGAAGTTTAACTATTCTAGTACTAACCATCACTGAGCAGGTTGAAGAGGGTATTTTTTTACTTTTTATTTTTTATGCCACGACGGTGGCAAACAAGCATACGACCTGTCTGATGGTAAGCAGTTCCCATAGCCTATGGACGCCTGCAATCAACTTCCTACCCTTATAGTTTCGCTGTTCGTTTGTCCCAGTCTGTCCGTTCACGGCTTTGCGCAGTGATGGTTAGTACTAGAATAGTTAAACTTCGTATGAGTATGTGTTTTGAACACGCAAACAAAGTTTTAAAACAAAATCTGAAAAAAGATTATTTTTTAGGGTACCTCCCGAACACATGAAGTGGGGAGTAAATTCTGTTTATTAATCCACCCCTAATGTGTGGGGTGTCGTTGGATAGGTCTTTTAATATAAATAAGGGTTTTCTAAAACAATTTTTAGACAAAACTCATAGTTTCGTAAATAATAGCTCCGAAAGTTTCTAAAAGTGATTATCGTATTTCCCCGAAATCTCATTATACATTGATCTCAGCAAAAAAGTGTAAAGAACCTTTTTTGTAGAAAATTATTTGTGGATTAATTAAGTAGAAGAACATTTTTTCGTATGAGCCACCGCTACTGAGTTATTTACGAAAAGCCAAAAAAGGGGACCTTTACACCCCCCTCTCCCCGTTAGCGGCACCCCTATCCATGAGTACTTTTAGTATGTTGTGTAAGACACCTTTATCTACAACTTCACCAAAATTCAGCTATACACGAATTATTTCCCCTATCGAGCAGTTAGTGGGCTTCCTTCGGTGAGCTATGAAAAAAATGCGCATTAACCCTTTTTTTATTCGAAAAACGAGGTATATTTTTAGATAATAAATTATAATTCGCCAAATATATTTTAAAACTAGATACTATAGTTTGGCCAGGGTTTATTTTACTTCAAACATAGACAGAGAGAATCATACTGTCTCTTTCTCATGCTCGTACCCTCGCTACTGAGAAAGGGATGAGTATAGCTTATTACTTCCACTGTTACTGCACTTTTTGGCCAGCCAGACTATATAGTACATAAATAATGTAAAGGGTCTCTTTCGTCGCGTAGTTGTGCTGCGAGCTACAAGTACCTAAGTTGTAGCCGTCATATTTAAAGAAAATGTCTCGTAGACACTTTCAGTCATATAATATTAATCAATTATATTCGCTTGCTGGTGCACTATTAGAGACAATTGTTTGAATTCACTCATTTTAAGCGCTTCACTTTTGGAGCGTGCATAAACCTATCTGTCGTTATTATATATCATAGCTTATGTACTAATATATTTTGGTGTTCTCATTATAGACGGAGAGTTAGCCACATCAGATATGACTGAAAAAACTTCGGCAGTTTTTACCTATTTAGGTAGTACCTGCCTACTATTTTCCAATAATAAAGTTTTGCTAGTCTCTAACTCTAACCTCCACGCATTAAGAGCTGCCAAGCATGCCAGATGCCCGGATCTAGCAATAAGGATATTACAGCAATATATAGACGGGTTTTGTTGCTCTCATTATTGTGTCATCTTACGCGGCCAGCTCTTGGTCCATGAATTTATTGTAAGGTATTCAATATCATTCACACCATTCACACGACGTAAAATGTAATAAATAACATAATATTTAATGTGCTAATCTAAACAGTACTTACCTACAGTTTTAATCAAATTATCAGTAACTAGGTACATAACATAAGTATGATATATTACACTAAGCAAGGTCTCGAAGTTCTATGTAAGGCGCATTGTATTTCGTTTGGTTATTATCTTTTTTCGTTAACTAACAACGAAATACAGTTTATAACTCAGTGTTTACGGCCCCGAGCCAAAAACCCTTATACAGTACCGGCCAATAATAAGTATATCACCTTTGTGTTTTTTCATGAGTATGTATAAAGTAAACAATATAGGTTACTTTGTAGATTGCATATTTTACTAGTCATTTTATATAAATATGAGATGAATACTGTAATGAAATACTGTGTGATACAATAGGAGACTAAGCATATTACTAAAAATGCTATTTTTCTTAAATGTATTAAAATCCAAAAGCATTACATGAGATCATTTTTTCTCATCGCTCTCACAACAAAACTACTAAATTGCCTAAAGCAGTGAAGTGGAAATCGCTTACGAATATATAAATAATTTAAAAAAAAAAAGAACCGACTTCACTTAGGATCCGCTTTTCCAAGTGGAAATGCCCGTGGAAGTTACTGTAAAAAATACTGAAATCACTGTAGGTGTGCAGTGCTTATAATAGTTGAAGAGCTCCCTCGATTTCTCCAGGATCCCATCATCAGATCCGATCCATCAGACCTGGTGACAATGGGATCAACTGTGCAGTATACTCTTTCAAACAAAAAAAGAATTTTCCAAATCGGTTCAGCCTTCAGCCGTCTTCGAATAATCGGTGAACATAGTTAGTTACATAAAAAATTAAATAATAAAATTGCAAAAAAAAAACAACCAAAGATCACGACGAATTGAGAACCTCGAAATCTTAAAGTTGGTTGAAAAATAGTTTTACCGTAAAACATGGAGGTGATTATTGGCCGGTACTGTAGTTTCATTATAACCGTCTGTTCGGCCAAAGTGACAGATAGGGGCAAAAAATTATCAAGAGCAAAAACATTTTAAAATTATAACTAAGGCTCACCAGTCTCACCACACACCTTGAGCGGAATGAAGGCAGTAATGTATGGAGGCCATAGACAAATTTAAGCTACCATCGACAAATTTGCCTACGAATTTGCATAATTCCGCTCAGGTGTGTTTTGAGCCTAAAGCTGTAATATTTGTCGGCCGGGTTTGAAATTAAGAGGATAGAATAATTTATAAGTGCACAAATTATCTTTTATCCTTCACTATGTAATGGCGCCATCTTAGTTCAGTCATTATAGATTTTGACCCGTGAATAATTCGTTCTTGGATCCTATCATTGGGTTACCCTATCGAAAAGATTAATCAAATGAAGGGGTTTTCCGGTCCCTACCAAACTTGTAGAGAATCAAATTTCCTAAAATTTTTGTCCTCACGGTTTTACTGTTTTCGAATATACGCAGGAGCTTGATTCAGTCTACTTTTTGAATTTACACTCTCAGTGACCCCCCCGATGGAACTACGAAAAAAAAATCCAAGAACTAATTATTCACGGGTAGGGTCAATTTTTTGGATATAATGACTGGACTATCTACAAGAATTACGAGGCACCCAACTTTGTAACAAGGTAAATGGTATTTTTTATTGTTTGCTTGGTAATTAAATTAAATTAAATAGACTTATTTACTATGAGTTCATTACTTTAAACTGAAGTTATAGCAGTCAAAAATCACCCCTCAGTCCAACTTTGGCAAGGACATATTTAAATGTTATTATTATTAACTATCCTAACAATATTGCATTAAATTATACTACTTAACGTTTTCTCTAAAATAAAATTTAGGCGCACATAATTTAACCTAACCTAATTTGCTCTTTGAAATAGCAATACCATTTTACAAAGAAAAAAAGAGATGCGAGTATCATTTCAAATTTAATTTGCATCGTCTAACAATCTGAATCATTAATCAATGGTAACTCTAAATTACTAATAGTGTATACCTAATTCATCCTTACTTGTCTTATCATGTAAAAAAAACTTGTGTGAAGCTAGGCATCGAAAATTGTATTAGAAAGGATATTTTTTCGAGGTTAGATGGTTCAATTCAATACTTTGTAAGCTTCTTTAAGTAATAATCCGATAAAAAAGTGTGATAACTGATAATGTCCTTAAGAAGTGTTTGTTTACATGATAACAAGTAAAGATGAATTCGGTATAGCATTTCATATTGTTGCACTCTCCCGATGCCTTTCTAAATAAAAAATGCAAATACTAAGTACATGTTATCTGAATCGCGTTACTAAATACGTTCTACAACTCCCCTGATAGGGGTTTTCAAAACTAGGCAGCTTAAAGAGATGACGTGATCAGTCATCTCTCTAATAGTAATAATTATCATAAGTTCCACATTAATTTAAACGAACTTTAAATTAATAGCAAACTAAAGCCTAAAAAGTTTGAAATTATTCAACAAACTGATATCCATTTCTAATAAAATTAGTTGCAAATGGCCACTGGTGTGTTTGAATATATTACTGCCATCTAGTGAGTAAATTCGAAAACACTCAACCGCAGAATACGGCAAAATAAACCATAAGATAAGGCTAACCAACTGTTAGTCAGGGCTCCTGGTCCCCGGAGGCTCGTCTCCGAAGCAGTGCTTGTGTGTGGGGTCCTTGTACGAGTTCTCGTGTTGCACGCTATGGGAGCTGGTGCGACATTTGGTTAGGCACAGCTCGAAGTCGTCTGATAGTGACCGGAATAACACATTTTCTTCTGCCGATAGTTTCGATAGCACCAGTTCTAGCATGTCTCTCTAAAAAATTTACAATAGTTAAAATGAGTAAGCAAACATTTTAAAATGGTTGGTATTGGTAAAACATCAACCTATGTATACCAGTTTATGTCCCTGCTTAGTTGCATTGTAACTTCAAATACGTAGTTTTGAACATTTATTAAAATGTAAAAACTAGATTCCGTAAGCAAATTCAATTATTTGATAAATATTCTTCTTCCTCCTAGCATTTATCCCGGCTTGGGGCCCGTTTGACAACCTAATCCCATAAATTGGCCTAGACACTAGGTTTTACGAAAGCGACTGCCATCTGACCTTACAACCCAAAGGGGAAACTAGGCCTTTTTGGGATTAGGTCCGGTTTACTTACGATGTTTTCCTTCACCGAAAAGCGACTGGTAAATATCAAATGATATACCGTACATGCTATACCCGTAAGGGATCCACACAAGAAAAATTAAATCAAAATATGTAACTTAACTCTAATAATATGTAACCTTTAAAAATGTGAAAATAAAAAGCTATTTTATTTATTATTTATATACCGTACATAAGTTCCGAAAAACTCAGTGACCCAAGACCCCCGGGTTGAAAGTTGGACGTCTTACCGCAAGGCTACCAGCGCTTCAATTATTTCATAAATATATGGTTCAGATTTCAATGTTTTACCTTTAATGATTTCAACTGTTTTATATATTAAGATCAGCAACTGATAATAAATATGGACGGCAAGCTTCAAACAAACCGTCAGCCTGAAACTGGGAAACAACTCGATATACGCATGCTCACTACACTACCAATCAAAAGGCGTCAAAATATTAGTCTGTTTTCAATTACAACAATTACTTAAAATACGATTGGTCTGTGTCAAAATAATTTGCGGTTATTCGTCGTAGCACTGACACTTGAAAATGACAAGACAGCGGTGTCATTGGAAACGCATTATCAGTGAACGATTTCATAAAATAAAGAACAATCTTCGAATGTATCTTTTTTGTTGATAGGTTTGAATTTTATTTTTAAGGAAATAAGGTGATACTAACGTTATCGTGTTTTACTGTAGCGTTAAATGATGTTATCACAGAGTGCGTCTCTATCATACCTCAATAACTGAAAAGCGTGCACACGCAGTGAGTATTATTATAGAACGAGCGGAGCGTCGGAAGTGAGTTCTTACAAACAGCTTCTGGCTCCTGGGACGTCTCTGCATTTCGATGACTTTCTGATTTTGAGATATCGATCGACGATTGAAAGACTGAATTTGAGTAACGTTTTCTTCATCTTTATGAAATTTGTTGGGGTTATAGTAGGGATACATATATGTAGTTTGAGAGTTCGTATATGAGCTATATTTTTTTTCATACAAAGTAAAAACTATTTTTCTTGTACACCAATCAATCCAATCAATCCAACCAATCAACACCATCCAATAAAGCAACAGATGATTTTGATGATTTTGTACATTGCTTGCTCAAACAAGTTGGAACTGTGAATTATTTTACAAATCCAGTTATTTTTAAAAGTTCTGATTCAGTTTTATAAGCAAAATCGATTCTTGCCGGTTGGATTGAATAGCGATAGCGGTACTACTTTTATACAAATGAGCCGGTATATAATTTCGGTATTCCGGCTACTAATTGATATTTTAGGATATTTTTTGGTTAATCATAATTTATTACGTTTACCTAAATTACATTTCAGAATATCACGTCAACAATGCAAATGTCGGCTATTTTGATTTTAAATAATACCGACAACGATCCCTGCTCCGAAGCAATTGTATATTACATAATCATAAGACATTTCAATGGTTGTTCAAAAGTGGGCATAGCACCATCCCCATATAAAATTATTCGGTAAAAGAAATTTATAATAATGTGGTTTCGGCTTTACTTACGTATGATAAGTGATGTCGTCTTTTTTATTATTTTTACCAGATGAACTCTGGCACCATTTTACGGCGCAAGAAGGCATTTTTAATTATTTATTAGATTTTTTTCATAAACGTCACTACCTACCGTGTCATAGGACCGCCATTTGTTAACTAACGGGCCTCGTGGCAGAGTTTGCAAGCACCGCCCCTCGCGGCAGACTTTTTGTAGGGTCATTTTGCAGCTCGAGTTCATAGTCTAGGTATATTACCAGTCGCTGATTAAGATGAATGATATTAGAAATTACTTAACTTTTCCACAATAATTTTGTACAGTTGAGGTCAAAGATATACTTTTGCACCTTATTACAAAACAGTAAGGTTCAAAACTGTAAGCATATCTTTGACGTCGACTGTACAGCAATAAGTAATTAAGGAGGAATTGGTAGGTACCTTGCCTGGGTCTAAGCAACATGAAACACAAAACTCATAGATCACACAGCAATGGTTCTCTTTGCAGCTTTGACAACCATATCTCTTGGTTGACTCAGCATCTGAGTCACAGCAGCCATTCTTGTTCATGTGGTTTCTTTTGCAAACATAACCTGGAATTTAAACCATAATTTACATGAATACGGGATTAGATAAAGCCATGTTTTTTACTATTTGTATCCTTTTGTATCAGGGGTCTTTAAAACTTGTTACCCAATGACTTTCAGACATCAGCATTGAGAGAACGAAAAGAGAAATAAGGTCATAAGGTGTAACTTTAAGAGAGGCACTGACCTGCAACACTTTTATGCTAAACTGCACCTAAATATTTTTTTCTCATAATAATAAAAATATAATATAATAAGTTGATACATAAATACAGGGTGGAAAAAATTAATTAATCTTAAAATGTAAATAAAATGGAAATATTCTTTTATTTTTCATAAAACGTAAAACAGCATTCACAGTTTATTTTTCATTTTTACTTTTTCTTCATTACCAATTGTATGAATAATCTTTTTTATTGACTGCATTTTATATATATGCCTCACTGTTAGGCACAGGTACCATCATTTTTTTATGGGTGTATTTGAAAACCTCAAGATGGAGTGTGGATTTTATGGTGAACTAAATAACTGTAAGATTTAGATTTTTATGTCACTCACCTCTATCATCAACTATGAAGGTTTTCCCCTGCACGGAGTTCCTGCACACAATGTTATCAGCTGTGTCATTGTGCTCCTGCAGTGTACGCCACACAAAGGGCTTCCTCTCTATCATGATGTCCTGGTACACCATGTTTCTGTTTCCACCCTGTAACATATTGTTTTTCAATCTACAGCCATTTTACTACTGTAAAGTGTATGGGGACATTCAGCAGCATACAATGGTTCAGTAATGATTTAAAATAACCAAAACATTGTTAATAACTGTAAAAAATATATCTTTTTGAATATTTCCAAGCCCATTTAAGTTATTAAATGTTAAGAGAGGTTATTTTTTAATGTAAAAGAATAATCAGTAATAAAGGCTTATTTATTTTTATATTTTGTTTATAAAGCCCAATTGGATCTTTCTACCTATTTTTTATTCGGTAACTATTTTATAATAAACAAATTTATAAACACACATAACTAAAACAAGCTATTTCTATTTGTATTAGGAAAGTAACTGTTATTGTATTATTTCCATCAATATTTAAATAGGTTTTTTTACGCAAATTCCTAAAACAAGTGATGAATAAGATAAATCACGAGTTTCTTTTTTTTCTTGATTGTAAAACTAGAGGAATTAGTTGAATAAGACTTAATTCAATAAATCATAAGTTATTTTTTTTTCTTGTTTGTAAAACTAGAGCAATTAGTTTTTAAATGCATGAATGAATTTAGCACACTACTGCATACTGCATACCTAATAAAACTAAAACCAACTTATTACGATAATGATGATTTTACGTGCAATAATGAGTGACACAAACTAACCTCTCTCAACAAACTGACGATGCAGTAAGTCAGTGAGGACGCAAATATTATTCCCAAGACGAGCCTTCTTCTGATAAACCTTACTAAAGCCGCGTACCACATCTTGAATCTTCCAAATCAGATTTAAAACAAGAATTTATATTAACAATCAGCGTCCTCAATACCATTTTTTAAGGCTTATCACGACGGAGAGTGGTGCGTAAGTTTTAACGCTCTCTCTGAGTTCGTCATTGCTGTTAATTCGATGAGGTGTTTGTTTTCGCCTTGTCTAATTTATAAGCCGTGGAATTTATCACGATCGCGAATGAATGTTGTGTACAAAAACTAAAACTGACGTATTCATTTCATTAGCGATTTTACGAAGTGACACTGACAATACTGACATTGACGTAATATGACGAGAGTGTTGTCAGCATTAAAATTGTTATTGGTGCGTTCGTATTCAGGTGCAACCAATGAGGATTTGAGGATTATCGCGTATGAATTTACCGCTAGAGGCGCTAGTGTAGTGGAAACCGAAAACGTATTGCATATGGCATTGTATTTCATGGGTTTATTTATCATTTAATACAATTGACAGTATTTTGCAACACCTGAAATAAATCATGGCAAATCTTAGTTACGGGTCACTAAATGTGAATACCTACTTTAAACAACAACACAACAAGAACAACACAACAACAATATAGAATTTTAAACAAAAAAACCATCTTCAGCCTCCACCTTTCCAAAAGCAAATGCCTGAGCTTTTGTAAAAAATACGGAAATCACTATAGGTGTGCTTATAATTTATGAAGACTTTTCCCACGATTATTCCAGGATCCCATCATCAGATCCTGACCTGGTGACAATGGGATCATCGGCGAAGTAGGTATAAAGCAGCAATTATTTCAATTAAAATCACTATAAATAACATAAGATTTAACTTTTTAAATAAAAACAATGCGCGGATCTAACTGTCCGAATTAGTCTAAGGCTGTTAGAAAACTTATAATATGTAAGATAACAAATATTTTCAGATTATAAATAATAAATCGGAAATCAGAAAACGACCGAGGGCGGCAACGGGAGAGCTTTCTCGCGCAAAGACTCGCCATAGCGATTCAGCGCGGGAAATGCTGCCTGTGTGATGTATAGGTAAGTATGTGTTTATTTTTTAATTAAATATTAGTTTTATTTTATAAGTACTGAAGTAGTTACAATTATGTTTGTATACCTTATCTTTGTGAATACACCAGAGTTTGCCATACGCGACAAACTGAAAACACGCCAGCCTGCTACCATTCACTACCACTAAGTGGCTCGTGTCCTCGCGGTCGTGCCCTCAATGTGCACGGGGGTTTACCTCGAAGATCGGCTACGTCATGGCTCCTCTACATGATGGGCCATCATAGGGACGCAGCTATGCGTTAGAGGGAGCTAACGATATTGCGATCTCGTTCTGTTGTATAGCTGCGTCCCTATGATGGCCCATCATGTAGAGCCAGCCTCAGTCATCTTCCATCTTCGGGCGCACAAGCGCCGAACTATTAACTAGGAGTTGAAGTGGTCGCCTTGGTCGGAATCGGCCGGAAGGATCATTCAATCTTGTGAATAATTAATTTATTAAAAAAAATATACAGTGTGTAAATTTAATACGGGCGAACCTTTTAACGGTGGTTTACATAGGTCATACCATACTGAACAAGTTTCACTATGGAGGTAAGTCCAAAATCTAAAAAAAAAAATTGAGTGCCTCATAAAAAATGTCGACACCCAGTCACCCATCCATGCGACAAAATGTATGAGTCTGGCAAAAAAATAAATTACAAACACCGCGAAGCAAATTTTTAAAACATTAGTTTGGTCACCGGACCGCTGCGCTGGCGTACCTACCGGATAACGGAAGGGTCACCACACACCTAGCGGAATTCCTCGCGGAATTAGCGGAAGTAGCGGAAATTTGTCTATGGTAGCAGAAATTTGTCTATGGTAGCAGATTTTTTGTATGGAAGCCATAGACAAATTTCCGCTACCATAGACAAATTTCCGCTACTTCCGCTAATTCCGCGAGGAATTCCGCTAGGTGTGTGGTGACCCGAAAACGGGTAGCATGCGTTATGAGTCCTTATTTTACACTTGAGATAAAATTAGTACCTAACTAGTAACAATATTTTTTTAGTAATTAGTAACAATATTGTTGTAAAAAACTTTGCGGAAAATACATTATTTAACCTCATTTATTGTGTCTAAAATCTAGGCATTTATTTGTTTGAAAGTCAGAATATACGATTTTAATAAACACACATGGTAAATACCCCGTTTTAAATAGTTTTTTGAATACAGTTGCTCAAAAAAGTGCTTTTCTTGTAGTGGTTTAGCGTGCGGAAAGTTTGATATCGCGCACTAGTGCTTTTTACTTTTCCAGTCAATCACAGCTAATGACAGTGACAGACAGCCAATCACAGCGCCGCACCCTCAAAGCAAGCATTAACTAGAGACCGCACACGTGTACCCCCGTATGGGATAGATATATAGATGCCCATAATCACTTCTACAGCATAAAACAGAACAATTTACCTATCTTTTCCTTAGCCGACACAACTTTCTAGGAAAACTAACAGCTTTTCTCGTAGCAATCACAGAAATTCTTGAAGAAATCGCGCATTATATCTGTTTGTTACCCTCCACTGCTAGAAGTAACGCGTGGAGGGTAATAGAAACTATGACAAGGACCAACGATAATAGCACCTCTCTGCCGTATCTATTGAAAGTGTAATAAGACCATCCCGTTCTATCTTGGTATTATTAGTTCCGTGTCAGATCTATGGGTGGTATATCTATGGCCGCACCGCACCGCGCGGAGCGTTCGGATACATGTACTAAAGTAACCTCAAAGTGAATAATTGACAATTTTATATTTTTTTCGCAACTGTATTAAAAAACGTCGTTATACGTGATACTCGTGCGTAAATGTCATTCTTCACTTTCCGCACTAATATCGAAATGTACTATTGTTATGGTTTAAACCAATGGTAACATAAAAAATATTTTCTTGGACTAATTTTATATCTTTAGGCCAAGATATATTTTACTTGAATAAAGATCACTTTCTAGGCAAATTGTTATCGTTATATACAAAACAATATCGTTTTGACGAAGAGGGTTTGTCTTCGAACTCTTCGACGAAGATACTTTTTTCCGTGCATAGTCTTACGTAATAAATTAATGACTAAAAAATATGCTATCATAAAGAAGAATAAAAATTACCTAATAGGGAATATTACGCAAAACTCTGCGTAGGGGGCGGCACTAGCACATCCAGAGGGCCTACCACGAAACACGAAAATAAAAATTTCGTTACCTGGTTCTCTGTCACTCTTTCATACTTGAGCGATAGAAAGGCACATGTCAAAATTTCGATTCTCTCGTTTCACGATAGGCCCTTCGTAAACAAACCGCCTTGGTGCACAAATGACATATTTATTCGTTATAAATTGTGTATGAAAACTTGTAAAAAACTGTTTAAGGCCTAGTATGTATTAAGAACTCTATGGTTTACCGGTGTGCTAGTGCTGCACTCTGGTGGCAGAACATTGCAGTAATATCCCCTATTAACTTCATAGAAAAATCATCAGCACGATTAACGCCGACATCAGCGGCGCCGGCGCCAATCTGAATACGCAGACACATTTAAAAAAAAAAGATAACAACCTGTGTTTAAAATAAAAGATAACAAAATATTTCCTCTTCATTGGACTTGGACACTTGGGCAATATGTGCTAAATGTGTCCTCTTCATTGGACATATGTGCAATATGTGCTATAATGTTTCACTGAATTTGTACGAAAAACACAGTCTGAGACAACTAACTACACAATTTGCGGTAGATATAAGTTATATAGGGTTAGGTACCTATCAACGAAAAAAGGTAATCTGCGGTAGAATATTTATGAAATAGTCAACAGTTCCTCTGATCTATCTAGCTGAAGCCATTTAAAAAAAATAGGTAAGTACTCACTGTACTCAGGCTTCTTACTAACTACGTAATGCCTTCCGGTTGGCGGTCCTACTTATTGTACCTAAGTTGTTTTTTCCTCCTTATTTATATAATTGATGATTAATAATTCATACCATGTCCATGTCACGCATTAATTGAAAACACATTTCACGCAGAACAATACCTCAAACCAATCAATACTTAGGTAGTACGTGAGTACTTCATATTTATACGGATTCAAACTAACATACCTCTAATGCCTAGTAATGTTAAGCGTAGGTAACTACTATCATAAACGGAGTATTCACCATACCTTTTGTTTAACGGTATGAGAATTTGTTTTGTCCCTCTCCTAGGGCCCGAGGCGTGCCCAAACAAACGGGGGACACACCGGCGTTTCCCGCATTGTTTCCCCCCCATATCCTGAGGGACGGGGAAGGGGAATGCACAGCAGCTGCGTATTGGCTCGCTTCCTCCCCCGCTGTCTTCGTCGTAGCCGGGATCTGCTTCGCGCGCCCGTTCCGCTTCCTTTATGATATTAAAATTTCACAGAAGGCCATAACCGTATTTCAGCACCTCCTACTGCGCAACAGGGCAGTGACAACGTTGCGAAGCGAGAAGTCCCCCCGAGAGATCCCGCTGTCCGCTACCAGGACCCCTCGTTCAGCAGCCCAACGACTGCACACTTCGAGAGTGTGCTGGCTTTGTCGGCGGGGTTGCCAAATTCGTGGCAGACGGACGTTGGTTAGTTCCCGCTATTTCCCGCTCAATTCTGTAAAGGTAATGACCGAGACATCCGTGTCCTATCAGCACCTGCATCACCTCTGTCAGTCTAATGTCTATAGCTTAAAGCCCCGTGGTTCCTCTTTGAGCCATTGGGCAAATGACTGTAGGGGTATACCCCCTATAGTGCGGATAACATAGGTGAGGTCCTCCTGGTGATTCGATTATCTTTCTCGCAGCCTTCAGTTCAGCCAGCAGTTCACAGAACAAGTTATGAGTAATTGAGTATACCGTATTACTTATACCATGACTACGGACTTGGTCACGGTCGCCAGGCAATTAGCCGACACACAGTACCGACCATTGAGTAACAGGAGACGAGATGACATCCCTAAGAAATATCTTGTCTCAGAAGTTGTAGTGAAAATCACTACAGGTTACAGCTCATTAGAGCGCCTCGGACCCCGACCCACACCGCCTCACCTCGAGCGGTTAGGTATTCTCTAAATGAATGTGTATGGCCTTGCACTCACTACATCAATTCGGCGTCCACTCGTTGTCGAGGACCGCTCGAGGTGAGGCCTAAGGGTGAGGCGGTGTGAGTCAGAACTATTATATAATCTGGTCAGAGGGCCTACCGCTAAGTTCGAAAATCGACAAAACGATGGTCCCGTCTCTATCGCTCTTGCATATACGAAAGAGAGTGATGGAAATATTCGATTCGATGAACGAAGTGGTTCGCGGTTATAGGCCAGGTGCCGTCTGCCGAGGCGCTCTAATGAGCTGTGATCTTGTGATACTGAATTACTGATATTGTACAAGTATCGATGATTCTGTCACAGCTGTCAACCGCCAAACATGGCGCTATAGGAAGGTAAGGGTACACCAGGAGATATTTTGAATTAAATACTGAATAATAGTTAATCACTTTTTATTTCTTTTTAATTTAATTTTAATTTTACACTGGTAAGTTTAGAGCACGTCTATTCGCCGTACGGTCTCGATCAAGAATGAGGGCATGGCGACCGAGTAACTACTTCAATCAAATGAACATAGAACGAATCAAATCAATCACTCACTCAGTCAATCAGTCTCATTCATTCCGTCAAGAAGGTAATCAAATCAGTTACTTTATATTTGTAGGATATGTTAATTTTTGTACAATAAAATAACAGAAAATCAACACGCCCCCTCAAAAATTAACAATTATTTACAATAAATTGCCTCAATAGATCGTGTCTAACCTCCAAGTGTTTTCTGGGACAATCACAACTTTATGACCCAATATTCATTGCATATGGATTGGGGAAACCCAGAAAAACCCAATCAGGCCATTACAGTTGTTTTTAAACAAAATATAATCTCAATGACATTATTGCAAACCCATTTCACATCGCAATTTTATAAATGCAGCTGTAGGCAGCTGTTTTGTTAAGGTGTCAGCGATCTGATTACCTGTGGGAAGATAACACAATTTTATAATATTTTTCTCAATCTGTTCCCTAGAAAAATGATATTTAATGTCGATGTGTTTCGATCTCTTGTGGTTAGTGGGGTTGTTGGCAATACTTATACATCCGTTGTTATCCTCATAAATAACAATCGGCCGTGTGATATTTAAATTAATGCTTGACGCTAGAGACTTTAACCACAAAGCTTCACGAACAGCCTCGAATAATGCCATGTACTCAGCTTCTGTCGATGAAGCTGCAACTGACATTTGCCTCTTTGTGCTCCATGTGATAGTACATTGATCAAATAACTTAAATAAATAACCTGTGGTACTTTTCCTATCACTTGAGTCACTGCCACCCCAGTCTGAATCTACATAACCGCATAGTACATTATTAAAATCACATCGTTTGTAAGCTAATTTTAAATCTATTGTACCTTTTAAATATCTTAGCACCCTTTTTAAACATTGCCATAATTCTTTATTGTTTTTATTTGTATACCTGCTTAAAATGTTGATGCTGGTGCTCAAATCTGGACGAGTACATAGCATTATATACATTAAACAACCTATGACACTTCTACAGGGGGCATCGTACGTCTCTTCAGAGTTCAAAGCATCATAGTTTAGTTTTACTTCTAACGGCGTATTAATTGGATTACAATCGTACATTTTAAATTTATGCAAAACTTTTTCAATATATGCACTTTGATTTAATGTGATTTCATTTTCAGACCTATCAATTTTTATGCCAAGAAATAATTTTATATCTTGCAAGTCTTTCATTTGAAATTTACTCATTAAATACCTTTTGAAATGATTCATTGTTTCTATTTCCCCACACGAAAGAACTAAATCGTCCACATACAATACTACATACATGTTTTTATGTATGTTTCCTCTATCAAGCATGTATATACATCTGTCAACCGATGAGCTTACAAATCCCTTTTCGACGAGTGCTTGCTCAAATACTTGAAACCAGCACCTGGCAGCCTGTTTTAGTCCGTACAATGCCTTATTTAATTTACATACGTAATTTTTATTGCATTCTACCCCTTTTGGAATTTCCATATAAATCTCTTCTTCTAATTTACCATTTAAAAACGCAGTTTTAACGTCCATATGGTGGACGAATAAGTTAAATTGATTTGCAAGCCCAATAATAAAGCGAAAACTAGAAATTCTAGCAACAGGTGCAAAAGTTTCATTAAAATCAACTAGGTATTCCTGACTGAATCCCCTAGCAACGAGTCGGGCTTTGTATCTTTGAGGTTGACCAAATTCATCATACTTGACAGAGAAAACCCATTTATTATCAACAACATTTTTATTTGGTGGTCTCGGTACCAAGGACCACGTGTTGTTTTCAGAAAGAGATTTTAGTTCTTCATCTATGGCAAGTTGCCATTTAGATTTATCAGCTCGAGTTTTAATTTCGTCATAACTTTTAGGAACATCATCTAATAAAGACTGCGCACTTAAAATGCACTCATCGTCATCTGTTTCATTATAATTGACAGGTGGCCGATTTTTAATCCTGTCACTCCTCCTCGCGTCTTCTGTGTTTTTATTTGCATTCGTACAATTATTATTATCAGAGGCACTGCCAGATTGGGGTTCAGTAATGGTTTCATTTAATCTGCGATTTTTAGCAGGTGGGCCTAAGTCATCAGATTTAGAAGCATCTGATTCAAAATTGTCACTAGGTCTGGACGTTAGAAAATTAGTCTCATCAAAAATAACGTCCCTAACAGTGACAAATCTACCGCTTTCAGAGTTCCAAACTTTATATCCGTTTGGTTCATAGCCTACCAGTATTCCTCTCCATGATTTATCGTCAAATTTAGATTTACTGGTTTTATTGTGTACATAAACTGTGGCACCAAAAACCTTTAAGTATTTAAGTTCTGGTTTTTTATCATGCCACAGTTCATATGGAGTTTTTGATTGCAAAAGGGCTCTTGAAGGCGTTAAATTTATTAATCGAACCGCAGTCAATACGGCTTCACCCCAAAACACTTTATTTAACTTAGCACCACTGAGCATAGATCGCGCCTTTTCAGTAATTGACCTGATCATACGTTCCGAGACACCATTTTGCTGAGGAGTTCTCGGAACTGTCAAATGGTAAGTTATTCCCTTTTCTACACAATAACTTTTCATCTCAGCGGATATATACTCGCCCCCGTTATCGCAGTATAAATTTACCATTTTTAAATTGAACTTTGCCTCGCATTTATTAACGAAATCTTTAAATGCAGTAAATACCTCTGATTTGTACGTTATCAAATACACAACACAGTAGTGAGTAAACTGGTCAACAAAAATGACAAAATAATTTTTATTATCTATTGTGGGAGGAGTGATCGGACCACAAACATCAGAATGTACAACAAATAAAGGCCTTTTAATGTGATCTTTATTTTTAGCCTGATTAAATGGCAATCTTGCCTGTTTTCCGTTTATACAAGCTTCGCACAAATTATCATTTGGCTCAACACATTGGATTTGATTAACGTCTTCAATCATACTATTATTTTTCAATTCTATAAATTTGTTTTTACTGATATGACCCAAACGTTGATGCCACAAATTGTAGTCGTTATTATTATTCGCTTGGTATAAACGGGAATCAGGGATTACCATATTTATAGACACGTCAAATTCAACAAAAGTTAAATTGTTCAAAGACTTACCAGTCATGACGGTTTTGCTACCTTTACATACTTGGCATCCATCATATTCGTCGAAGATGATTTTGTAACCAGCTTTCTGCATCTTCCTCACTGACAGCAGGTTGTAAGGGGCATCCGGGCAGAGCAGCACGTTGTCCAAAGTTCCTTGCTCACCCACGTCGCTCGTCACCTTCATTGATCCCTTTTGTGTAGCTAAAATAAATGCACCTTTTTTCGCAACCCATATTTTTGAGGGTGGGTTGAGAATTGTGAAATTATGAAATAGATTCGGCTTGTTTACTATGTGGTCCGATGCTCCCGAGTCCAGAATAAATCTCACTTTATTATCTTCTTGAACATCATCTTGATATTCGCCCGTCATAAAGGCGAAACCAGCAAAATCATTCGGAGTTTCTTGATTCAATTCGACTTGTTGAACTGTACGTGTCCTGTTTGTTTCTGCCTGTTTTTCTTGAATCATTTGTTTATAGTAATAACAATCCTTCTTGACGTGACCTTTGCGCCCACAGTGATGACATTTGGAAAAGTGAGCATTTCTCCAAGTCTTGTTCTTGAATTGTTTACGATTGTTATTAAAGTGATTTGACGGGTTGGGTGTATCCAATTTTCTCTTCTTGAATGTGCGGGGTTTGTGCTCAACGTGCAGTACCTTAGAGCTTGTGTCTGCACTGTCGTTTTTCAACTTAACCTCGTGGTCCAATAACCTTGTTTTCACAAACGCCAAAGTTAAACTATCTTCAGATAACGTCTCAATTGCAGTGATTACGCCATCATATGCTGCCGGCAATGTTAATAACAGATGGGCAATTTTATCGGTCTCCTCTAATTTTGCTCCAGCCGCAAGTAGTTCCGTGATCAAGTCGTCAAATGTGGTGAAATGTCGCACTAAACTTGTATCACCTTGCAATTTTAATACTAATAGCTTCTTTCTCAGTGCTAGTTGAGTGGCGATACTTTTACGCTCATAAATAGCGTCTAGATTTTGGAATATTTCTCTGGCGGTAGACTCGTCGCGCGCGAAGCCGAGATAAGAATCGGCTAGATATTCGACTATAATATTTTTAGCTATCCGGTTGTTCTTATTCCATTCGTCGGTGTGCAGCAAAAACTCTTCGTCGACTACTTTTAATACTTCCAGTTCACTTAACAAAGCACGGACACGAAATTTCCAAACACTATACTTTTCGCCGTTGAATGGTTTGATATTTCGTTTTGATTTTAGGTTATCCATTGCAACCACGTGCTTTTGTTTCAAAATGATTTATAATTTTAAACCGTTAAATGCGAAAATCTGGGCCCATAACCTATAGGAAGGTAAGGGTACACCAGGAGATATTTTGAATTAAATACTGAATAATAGTTAATCACTTTTTATTTCTTTTTAATTTAATTTTAATTTTACACTGGTAAGTTTAGAGCACGTCTATTCGCCGTACGGTCTCGATCAAGAATGAGGGCATGGCGACCGAGTAACTACTTCAATCAAATGAACATAGAACGAATCAAATCAATCACTCACTCAGTCAATCAGTCTCATTCATTCCGTCAAGAAGGTAATCAAATCAGTTACTTTATATTTGTAGGATATGTTAATTTTTGTACAATAAAATAACAGAAAATCAACAGGCGCCCACGAGATTTGTTCTAGTTCTAGATGTCACATAATCATAGATGTAATAAATAAATGATACCAACATGGTTTATTGACCTTTTAACGATTGACCTTTATCACCAAAATATTCTTATCTCCTAACAATAAAATCCATTCATGGCAATCATGGCCAGCTCCTAGCCAATAACAAGAGCCCACGAGCATATGATGATATGAGAAATAAAACATTGATAAGAGTTTAGTAGTAAAGTATAGTAAGAGCAGAGACTATAGAGATATAGACGACCACAGCCTCAGAACTTTTTGAAGCTCAAATAAATTGCGCCCTCTGTCCGAAAGCCGCCTAAAGATACCTACCGAATTTGTAAGAAAATTCAAAATGTCAAGCTTGCGGGAGTTGCGGGCTAATAACCAGTTGTATGGTGTGAGAACTCTATAAGCCTTATTATTTCTCTATGATCTCTATAGTCTCTGGTAAGAGCCAAGTAGGTATAAAGATTACGGGATGTTTGCGTATGATGTAAGAATGATTTGTTGATTTGTTGAGCGGGGCATCGTAGGCGCTGGTTGTAGTTGTTTGTCGTAGAATAAGAAAGCTTAAATTGTCACATTGTTTCATATACGGATTTAAATAAGCACAAAAAAATTACATGTTAGCATGTTAGCCATGATGCACTATCAAAATTTTATAGTACTAAGGATGTCCATACCAGGCGAGGTCGCAGCCTGAAAATTGGCGCAGAAATTAATTTTTAAGAGGGTCAGTATCAGTAATGAATTTTTCAATTTGACGTGAACTACGATTTGGGGGGGGGGGGGGGGACCCATGTCTCGTGTGATCTCCCCAGAGTAGAGTTATTTTGTGATAAGCAGACTTGAAAGAATAACTTCATGGTTGTTTAGGGTGCGAAAACGTCGATTTCTCGCACTAGAACTTTTTATTTTTTGAGGCTAACGCTATTACGAGGCTATCGACTCTGTTTTGGTATTACAAAGAATATTTTCGCATTGGTAGGTATTCTTGGCTGAAGATATCCTTTTTTTCCGTGTGGCCATCTCTAATTTGTTTATTATGAGGGGAAGAGGAATTTTTAAGAATACGAAACGAAACAGATAGGAACTTAAGATCACAAAAATGCACTCCGCTCCGATATATTTGATGGCGACTGTACAAAATCGACTCTTTAGTGCGTTATGTAGCCGCCGCATGCGCGTAACTGATCTGTGGTACAAAACAACGTTTATCAACCAGTTAAAAAATACAACTACCTAGCCGTCTCAAACTGTTCCTTTAGATACTTTATCATTACGTAACAAATGTTTTAAATGGGGTCTGGGGAGGGGGTCTGTCAATTCTTATATTTTCTTACATAGTAGGGGCGGAAGGGGGTCAAAAATTGTCTTACGCAATAAATTAATGGGGCTATAAGTACATACATAATACTATGTGTATTATATATTGTCGATGTCCGGCCACCGGTGAAGGTTTTTATTGGTCTGTACGGCTACAATCTTAGACTATTCAACCCTTAGAGCTTTAAACCAAGCGGAGTAGTCATTGACAGGCGTTCCCCTCTGCCGAATGAGTATGACCAGTGGTCGTACTCATTGTATGGACTGACGTTTATTTGACGTGGTTATTTTGACGTTTCGCATACATTTGACGTTCCCCTCCCCCGCAAAAAACGGCAGACTTTTTCCGATAGAAATGAGAGCGCGTCTCGGATCCGGTTGGTTTAATAATCAAAGATTCAACCAACCGGACCAACGGATGTCTGTCATTTCATTTCATTTTCTATACAAAAAAATCTGCCGATTTTTGTGTGGGAGGGCAACTTCAAATGAATACGTAACGTCAAAATAGCCACGTCAGATAAACGTCAGTCCATAGGATGAGTATGACCTCTGGTCATAAATTTTCGGCAGAGGGGAACGCCTGTCAATGGCCACTCAGGTTGGTTAAAAGCTCTAAGGCCACAATAACAAGTTTGCAACATTGTAACAAACATGAATGATAATTTTAATCCTCAGGGTTTTCGAACGGCGTAGTGAATGTCGTCATGCTTTATATGCATATTATGTATAAATACCTACCAATCGGCAGTTTTTTGGGCATGCTTTGTCGTAGATATGTTTGGGGGTATATACAAGGTGTAACAAAAATACTGGTGATCCTTTTAAGGGCATAATTGGTGTCACATTCGTATTATAAAAAAACTAGGAATAATTTTTTCACCTCACTAGCTCGGAAAGCCCTTTTTGTTTGTTTAATATCTATTGTGAAAATCGCTTTTTATCCACATGTGGTGAAAGAGTTTTGACATAAGTGACAAGTGGCTTAAGTGACATTTGACAGCTAACAAAACGTAAAACGTTAAAAGTGCAGAATTTTTAACATCGCAATTAATGAATTGCATCGAGTAAAAACACTTAATACAGTCTTACAACTTTATTTTAATTCATAAATATCAGCATTCAACATTAATCTTCATTCTTTTTGTAAAAACGGATAAATTGTTCTGACAGCCGAATAAGTCTACGTACGAACAAAACGCATCTGACATTTAATAAAACCTTTTACGTCAAAACTTTTCATTTCAATTCATCCATCATATCAACGTTAAATATTCGCATGTTTTTCTAGGTTGTTTTGTTAAAAATTAGTGATTCGAGTGATGAAGAAGTATTAAACACCTGAGGAATTACGGGAAACCGAGCAAAATGCACCCTTTTTCTTATTTTCCTCGCTGTAGTGAGGTGAAAAGTTTTGTGTTATACACGGGTGAAAGTTATTTTACGTCTCGTGTATTAAAGCACTCGCTACGCTCAGGATTCTATTTTTGAACCACTCGCTTCGCTCGTGGTCAATAATAGAATCCTTTCGCTAGCTCGTGTTTCAAATAACACTCGCACGTAAAATACAACTTTCACCCCTTGTATAACAAATAACTATTTTGTTCGCGAAAAAAATTTTTGGTTTTGTATGGCTGGGCCGACGTGTACCTAGAGATGTGCCGTTCTCGAGAACGTTCTCCTTTTATTATGGGAAATATTCTCGAGCGAGAACGTTTCCCATACAAAACTGGAAACGTTCTCTAGAATTCTCGGGAACGGCACAACTCTGCGTGTACCTACTACTTTTTCTTACTCGCAATACGATACCAATAAAGCCCTTAAACGGATCACCAGTATTTTTGTTACATCCTGTAGGTGTAGGTTCTATAGGTAGGTATAGGAAATAAAAAAATATGTGTTTCTACTACTGTACCTACAAGAAAATAAGCATTATATTTCTGACATATTAAATAAATCACGGGTTACTCACGTCTTTTAAGTCGAATATTGCTCGACATGTTTCGCTCCATAACAAGGAGCTTATTCATGTGCTATTCGCGTTGGCTAACCGACGCAGATATGATATACCTGATTCTCACGGAAGTTTTGTGTTTAAAATTATATTTCTGCTTTGGAAATTTAAGTATGATTGGTACACTGTAGGTAGGTACTGAGCGTGTTGGGATTGCGTTTGAAAATAAAAGTTCACGCGCGAGGTTGAATAGTCTTTAATAAATCTACACAACTTTAATTAACTTATCTAAACGAATACCTTGTAAATTAACACGTAAATTAGGAGCGATATAAAACTATGATGAAACTGGACTAACTTAACGCGGAGTCAGTATAATTGCTGCTACACGAGCTGGACCTGCGAGTCGGTCCAGCCAGGATGACTTGTCGGTTCGAAAGTTGGGTACTAACTGAACTGATTAATGTTTTGCGATTCCTCTGGCTCGTTACCTGGCGAGCTCAGGGGGGATAGCAGTTCAGGGCCGATAACGGTCAGCCAGATGGCGAGATGTTCTCACGCTACAAGTACTTACAAGCAAATATCTTTATTATCCTAAATTAGACAATGTTAGGCATTGTAAACAATAAAATAAAATAGATGTACCGACAAAGAAACAAAGTGAAATAACTAAATCCTAGGGTTATAAACCAGAAAGGGTAATATAATTATTTTACAAGAATTTCGTCTGAGCGTACCGACAAAACAATAACACACAATACATAATAAATAATAGTGTACCGGCAAAGGAACAAAGTGCAACACATGTATCCTAAGGTGAGATACCTAGAAAAGTACCATAATAATTCTTTAACAACGTATAGAGATACGTACTTAAGGTCAGATAACCTTATGGAATATTAAACAATACTTACAGTTTTTACGTTAGTTGCAAAAACTCATCTTTCTTACAAAAGCACAGCAAGCAAAGATAATCTTTTGTTTTGTGTGAACAATTGACGATTCAGGTTTTGAAAAATCAGGAAAATCCTTTCTTTAGTAGCCACGTGGTAATAAATAAATAGGCATTAAATGAACCATTCTTCTCCTTATTTATCTATGCCTTTGGTGAATCCTCGCTTATAAAAGCATAGCAAGCAAAGACAGTCTTTTGTTTTGTGTGAACAATAGACGATTCAGGTTTTGAAAATGCAGGCAAACCCTTACTTTAGTAGCCACTTGGCAATAAATAAATAGGCTCTAAATTAACCATTGTTTTCCTTATTTATCTATGCCTTTGGTGAATCGACGCTTATAAAAGCACATCAAGCAAAGGCAATCTTTTGTTTTGTGTGAACAATAGACGATTTAGGTTTTGAAAAAGCAGGCAAACCCTTTCTTTAGTAGCCACGTGGTAAAAAATAAATAGGCATTAAATGAACATTCTTCTCCTTATTTTTCTATGCCTTTGACAAATCCACGCTTATATAAAAACTTTTTTCAAAAAAAAGATAAACCGACTTCAAAAAGGATAAAATTAATCATTATATTATTTATATGCGTTACCAACTGATATGTTTGAAGTCGGTGCCAAGCCAAATTTGGAAGAGTTAATACGAACGAGGCGAGGTTTCAGTGAATTGTTATTTTTACTAGATAACTAATCTAATACGGTATGAATCGCACGTAGATATACATTCGTTTCGACCATGCGTTAACTGTTAGGCAAGTAGGTACAGAAAGTATAATCATGCGTCCTGTTTGTTTGTTAACACATTGTTACCTATCCGTATGTCGAACGAAGCCCGTGGTTCGCTTTGAATTATTTATCCTTCTTCATCTAAGGTTTAATCCGTAGTATAAAGGAATTCAATTGCTAGATTAATTTTTCTATACTCACATATACCCAGTATACACGCCGTGTCAGTAAAAAAGGCACGATATTAAAATTTTCTATGGAAGTTCAATCTAACGCGTCTACATTTTTTTCTATTTGCCGCCTTTTTCTGATTATTGACAAAGCAGACATGTATCAGAATATATATATCGTTGTCGCATTTCATCAAAATAGGATTAGTAGTTTAGATATGAAAATGTGACACATGAAATCGCATTCACCTTTGCATTATTAGTACCGATGTTTTGTGATGTTCACACTTGAAGCTGATTAGACCTGTTTTGTAATTTGTGGCTTGGCACCGACTTCAAACATATCAGTTGGTAACGCATATAAATAATATAATGATTAATTTTATCCTTTTTGAAGTCGGTTTATCTTTTTTTTGAAAAAAGTTTTTATTTTTCCATTTTTAAGTAGTTATATATTTAACAACAAGTCTCGGAATAATCGGTAAAGACATATAAAAAAGTTCATAATACACCCATTCTATCTAAGGAAAGGTCCACGTATCATAATAATATGTGTACTTCATCATTAGGTCCACTCTATCAAATTGGTGGTTTTCAAGAGGAAATGCTCGAGTTGCTTAAGAAAGCACCCAAATCAACATACATGCGCCTTTAAAAATTGAGGAGTTCTCTCAATCCCTCACGGATTCCATCATCAGAACAGCACCAGATTAATGTGGGACCTTCTTCGAGGTAGCTCCTATCAAACAAAAAAAGGAATTTTCCAAATCGGACCATGGGTCTCGGAGTAATCGCTGAACATCCTACATTTAAAAAATCTTCATCATTATCATCAAAACAATCATCATCATCAGGTCCACTCCATCAAATTGGTGGTTTTCGTGAGAAAATGCTTGAGTAGCTTAAAAAAACACCCAAATCACTATACAAGTGCCTTTAATAATTGAGGAGTTCCCTCAACTGCTCATGGATCCCATCATCAGAACAGCACCAGATAAATGAGGGACCATCTTAGAGGTACTTCCTTTCAACCAAAAAAATAATTATTCAAATTGGACCACGGGTCTCGGAGTTATCGCTGAACATCCTGCATAAAAAAATCTTCATCATTATCATCAAAACAATCATCATCATCAGGTCCACTGCATATAATGGTGGTTTTCGTGAAAAAATGCTTGAGTTTCTTAAGAAAACACCCAAATCACCATACATGTGCCTTTAAAAATTGAGGAGTTCCCTCAATTCCTCATGGATTCCATCATCAGAACAGCACCATATTAATATGGGACCACCTTGGATGTAGATCCTTTCAAACAAAAAAAGAATTACTCAAATCGGACCACGGGTCTCGGAGTAATCGGTGAACATACATAAAAAAAAAAAACACCAAACCGAATGCAGAACCTCCTTCCTCAATGGAATTGAAGTCGGTTAATAACCATAATTTTAAACAAAAAAAGAACCGACTTCACTTAGGATCCGCTATTCCAAGAGGAAGTGGCCGAGTTGCTGTAAAAAATAGTGAAATCACTATAGGTGTGCCTATAATAGTTGAAGAGTTCCCTCGATTTCTCCAGGATCCCATCATCAGATCCCGACTTGGTGACAATGGGACCATCTAGGGGTTATACCTGTTCGATTAAAAAAAAAATTTTGAAAATCGGTTCACGATTCACGGAGATATGGAGTAACATACATACAAAAAAAAAAAATTATGATAAAAAAAAAAAAAAAAAAAATTCAGTCGAATTGAGAACCTCCTCCTTTTTTGAAGTCGGTTAAAAAGCATAGCAAGCAAAGACAGTCTTTTGTTTTGTGTGAACAATAGACGATTCAGGTTTTGAAAAAACAGGCAAACCCTTTCTTTAGTAGCCACGTGATAATAAATAAATATGCACTAATTGAACCATTGTTTTCCTTATTTATCTACGCCTTTGGTGAATCCCCGCTTATAAAAGCGCAGTCAGCAAAGAGAATTTTTAGTTTTGCGTGAACAATAGATAATTCAGGTTTTGAAAAAGCAGGCGAACCTTGTCTTTTGTAGCCACGTGGTAATAAATAAATATGCACCATTTTTTTCTTTATTTATCTATGCCAAATTTGGTCATGGTGAACCCCCGCTTGAACGTGAACGCTTTTGCGTGAACAATAGACGGTTCAGGTTTTCAGGTTCTAATATTAAGCCACTGTTTACTTTATCTACTATTGTTGTTCAGTCGCCATCAAATATATGGAGCGTCCAGGGTACTCAAAAATATCTGAACATGCACTTTATCGCCTTGACAATAGAGGCGTTGTTCAGATATTTGTAACCACCTTAGCCACTCCAATATATCTGATGACGACTGTTCCATAACCATTAGAATAAAAATTGAGCAGAGAACAATATTGATTGGATCTCTCGCACGTTTTGCTATCTCTAAGGTTTTGTCCTTTGGTCAATCCCCGCGTATAAAAGCAATATACCTAAGCTTTTATTTTGCGTGAACAATACATAGACGGTCCAGGTTCTTAAAGGTTAACAAATCGTTCCTGTAACAGACATGTGGGAATTAATAAACGGGCACTAAACCATTGGTTATCTTTATCTATTAATGTTGTGCCAAAATAACCAGAATAATCGTATCTCTCGCACGTTTTGTTATCTTTACTGTTTTGTCCTTTATGTTGAATCCCCGCTTTTAAATCAAGAAAATCTTTTGTTTTACGTGAACAATAGACGATTCGGGTTTTGAAAAGCAGGCAAACCTTTCCTTTAATAGCCACGTGGTAATAAATAAATAGGCACTAAATGAATCATTTTTTTTTCTTATTTATTATGCCTTTGGTGAATCCCCGCTTATAAAAGTACAGCAAGCAGAATGAATCTTCTGTTTTGTGTGAACAATAGACGATTCAGGTTTTGAAAAAGCAGGCAAACCCTTTCTTCATAGCCACGTGGTAATAAATAAACAGGCACCAACTAAACCATTGTTTACCGTACCTATCTACTATTGTTCCAAAACAATGAACACAACTTTGATTGGCCATCTCGCTCAGACTTATATGTTATATCTCTCGCATGTTTTGTTATATCAAGTTACATCGTATCATGTTACCTACATAAAGAGTATAAACAATTAATTATTATATTGAAGCTTATTGGGTGGCCTGGAGCGAGTCATCTTATGCATAGGTACTGATTCTACGTGTGCAGTCTTATATCACATAGGTGTCATGTTTCCTAGGTACAGTCTGACACATATCCTACAACCATCAACCCTGGCGCTGACTCTGCTTATCTTAATGGCTTCCAGAAAGGAACTTTCGAGAAACACACTCGTGGCCTACGTGACGTGACATACCACCACGCATCCCTTGGCGTCCGCACGCGACCCGGGAATATAAATTGATCACCCTCGGCGTTCAGTTGACTTAATTGACACCAGCACAGCTCGCAAGTACTCATCTCGAGTCCGCGACTGCGACGTCTACACCGAGCTCCAAATCGCTTAAGTGTAGCACTACCGCGCTATCATTACATTTGTACCGCGGCTATCGTATAATTATAACTTATTGTAATTATAAGGTACAGAATAGATATTTGTGCAATAAGAGAGCAAAGTTAGTTTTTGCTTCGAGTGCTTATTTTGAATCTTGAGCGTAGTGAGGGACTCAAAGGCACAAAGCAAGTCTTACCTCATCATCGGTGTACTTACTGAAGACAGCCTACAAGAAAACTTAACTGTACCTCAAAAATATTGTCCCTTGAAAGGATCAAGACAGGAAATTTATATATGTATAAAACACCACGCCGAAAACAGGCATCCCTTGTAATTAACTACCTATCCCTATTGTTCACGTATGGGCCTTGGTAGTATATGAAACGAAGTAGGGATACGATCCTTCCGGCCGATATCGACCAAGGCGACCACTTCAACTCCTAGTTCTTAATAGTTCGGCGCTCGTGCGCCCGAAGATGGCTGACGTAGCCGATCTTCGAGGTGAACACCCGTGCACATTGAGGAGACGTGAGGGCACTGGCGTATTTTCAGCTCGTCACGTATGGCGTCGAGGTAAACCTTACGTTGCTCCTCGAAATCGCGTACCTCCTGCACCAACCTGCGCCACTCAGGACGCTGTGCTGCAAAACCTTCCCACTGAGAGGGCTCGATGCTGCATCTTTTTATGTGCCGTTTCTGCATCTTTGTATCTGAGGAGTTGCCCGCCCTGTTTCCGCTTACCCTCCTCTAGTTATATTACCGCATATATATGCGATCCGCCACTATCTCTTCCGCCATACGTGAGATGTGACTGCACCACCGAAGCTGCCGACGCATTGATAAAATTCAAATCTCCGAGCATACTGGTAGAGGTACAGGGTGGACAAAATTTGTGAGCCCTGGAGGGAAACTAAACTGCCTCAAATTTCACTGAAAGGAAACATTTTACGAAAGTATTAGTTTTATGCAAAAACCCTTATTCTTTTTGAAAGACCTACCCAATGATACTTTACACGATAGAGTTGGGGCGAAAATAATTCACCCCCACTTTCATGTATATGGTAGCCACGACCTAATAAAAATATATTTCTAGATTTTGTTCTACCACTTGTCGGCATGATTAATTCACATACTTACTCATTCTAAATTTCAGCTTTCTACTGCTCACTACGTGGCGAAACTATAAGGGTTCCTAATTGACTATAGCCTAAAAAGGCAAAATTGAAAAATCTGTGATGCAGTTTTACTTTTTAGGAAGAACAATAGTTATTTGTGCAACAAGAGAGCAAAGTTAGTTTTTGCTTCGAGTGCTTATTTTGAATCCTGAGCAAGCGAAAGATTCTATAATAATTTAGAATCTTGAGCGTAAGCGAGGGACTCAAAGGCACGAGGTGCAAATAACTTTGGTCTCATGTTGCACATACAACTTTTCACCTCAGCAGTGAGAAGATACCGATAATAATACAGATACGAATACCAATACAAAAAAATACTCGGTTAGAGCAGAAAAGTGATTTTATATATTTTTTTTACTTTTGAACTTGTATGACTTTTTGTCGTTTCGACTTTTTTCTGAATTTTTTTTTGTTTTTTTGACTTTTTTGGGCTTTCCTTACTAATTTAACTTTTTTGAATTTTTGAAATTTCTGAAATTTTGAAATTTATGAAATTATTGTAATTTTTGTATTTTTTGTAGTTTTTGTTATTTTTGAATATTTGAAATTTTAGAGCTATTGAAATTTTTGATACCTACTTTTGAAATTTCTAAATTTTTTGCAATTTCTGAAAATTTTGAAATTTTTTAAATATATAAATTGTTGAAACTTGAAATTTTTGCAATTTCTGAAAATTTTCAAATTTTAGAAATTTGGGAAATTAGAAATTTTAACATTTTATAAATTTTGATTTTGACATTTTTGACCCTTTTGAAATTTTTTGACTATTTTTAACTTAATAAGAGAGGAGGAGCTTCGTTTCAAAACATTGTAATCACATTGATTAGAAACCAGTGCCAAATCTTGTGATTAGGTTTCCTCGGGGTCCTGCTATTCAAAAAGCGACATTATGACGTTTGAAATATTAGTTTCTCTTTCTTTTTACTGCAGAAATTTCAAGGTCATTTTGTCTCACTCAGGGAGCAAAATCGAATTTTGCTCACTGAATTTAGGCAGCAAAGAACCCTTGTTCGAGCTGCTGAGGTGAAAAAGAATGTTTACTTTCAGTGAATTGAGCTATCTCAACGTTTTAAGGTAGTTTCCCTCCGGGCCCATATATTTTTCTAGCCTGTATACAACAAGTACCTACCTACCCATGCTTGGAGATTTGAGTTTTTTCGTAATTCGAGCGATTCGTAAACTTACAGCGATTGCGCTAGGTTGTATAAGGCGGTTTCCGCATGCGGCGCCGGTGTGCGAGCGAGATAGCGCTCTGCATATGTATAGCGCTATCACGCTTGCACACCGTCGTCGCAAACGATTGCGGCGCCAGTGTGATAATCGCCTAAGGCTGGCAGAGGCTTCCTTTGTACGATTTCAGTGCTACGCTTTCATAAAGTGCACTTTATTACACCCCAATCACAGATGGTGACCCCAATAAACCCTTCGCTCGCGCTCTTCATTGTTCTGTCGTCGACTCTGAACTCTCTGAAGTTTCATTGTTCGTGCCACACCGACTCGGGCAGGTACAGACCAACATGTACAATCGCCTACAGATATATCGGAGCGGCCAAGGTGGTCACAAATATTTGAACAACGCCTCTATTGTCAAGGCGATAAAGTGCATGTTCAGATAATTTTGAGTACCCTGGCTGCTCCGATATACTTGATGACGACTGCACTTGAGCGAGTGCTTATTGTTTAAAACTATTTTATATCAACTATTTGTTGTGTCATAGTCATAGGTAATCAAGCAGAGTTAATACAATTCTGTGAGATGAACATAAGAGCCTTTATGTATGTTTAGTACATATTAATACATAAATTAATGTAAATATTTAAATAAAATTATTGTTTTTAGTTTCACTTAAAATGATTCAACTTGCAAGAATGATTGTTGTTAACAAAAACCTGCTCCTAGTCCCACATTCCTTTTAAACATAAGTTATAATACTAAGAAAAAACGTCCACTAAAATTTATTGCCACAGTTCTTGCGATCATCCTATTCAAAGGAATTTATTTGTTAAAGTATTTTATTTTTTTCTAGGTTGGTATTTTAAATGCAAAGTGTTTTACAATGTTTCTTATTTGTAACTTAAACAATAGCTTTGATTTTTTTCTTTGCAATGTAGGTAGAAGGCCATAAAATACTTTTTTTTCCGTGAAAGATAAAAATAACCGATTTTAGGCAGCGAAGGGAATGCTCAATAAAAACTTTTTTAGACTTTGCTTGACAATGAAATCTCTCAGAATACCATTAGGGGAGCTATGGATAGTAGAATGTATCCATAAGGGGAGCAAACAATGAATCTGACAGGTCCTCACACGCCTAACCTTACCTACTTGTAGCAACGTGTACAGACACGTTGGTGCAGTTAACAGGTAAGTTAGTGGTTCAAGTCCAACCCCACGATCCCCACGGCCATGAGCTTTTTTTCCAAACGGCGCAAATCAACGTGTCCCAAGATGGAAAATGGTCTGGTCAAAATAGAAATAGAAGGAGGAGGTTCTGTATTCGGTTTGGTGTTTTTTTTAATGTATGTTCACCGATTACTCCGAGACCCGTGGTCCGATTTGAATAATATTTTTTTGTTTGAAAGGAACTACCTCCAAGGTGGTCCCATATTAATCTGGTGCTGTTCTGATGATGGGATCCATGAGGAATTGAGGGAACTGTTTAATTTTTAAAGGCACATGTATATGGTGATTTGGGTTTTTCTCGAAAATTACCAATTTGATGGAGTGGACCTGGTAATGATGATTATTTTGATGATAATATGTTTTTTTTAAATGTAAGATATTCAGTGATTACTTCGGGACCCGTAATCCAATTTGAATTAATTTTTGTTTATAAGCAAATAAACTACGAAGATGGTTCCACATTAATTTGGTGCTATTCTGATGATAGGATCCGTGAGGAATTGAGGGAACTCCTCAATTTTTTAAAGGTACATGTATGGTGATTACGGTGTTTTCTTAAGCAATTGATTTCCTCTATTGGGGACCTTGTGGTCCTATATTAATCTGGTGCTGTTCTGATGATGGTATCTATGAAGAATTGAGGGAACTCCTCAAATTTTAAAGGCACATGGTTAAACATGCAATGAAATATTAGACTCGGAAGTATCCTTTTTCGGATGCAGTAACACGTTGCGGCCTGCAAAGCGATTTCATACAACTTTTCAGACCTAGGCCTGCAAAGTGGATTACTGATGTATTACCAAAAATTATTTGCCAGATTTTCACTTCCCAAATAATGTTTCCCAAAAACATAAATACCAAATAATCATTTCCCAACTAAATAATACGCAAACATTTTTTTGGCAACTCAACAATATGCAAATAAATGTTTCGGCAATTCCTTATTTTGACAATTTTCACTTCACCAATTCTTAACTAACTGAATGCATTAGTTGCCAAAACATACGAAACGCAAAACAAGTCATGGCAAACGTATCATTCAGCAAATATATTTTTAGCAAATGACCCGTTTGGTAATTTTTCATTTCACAAAATTTCATATGCCAAATCATCATTCAGTAAACTAATTTATCCCAAATCGACATTATATAGGCAAATTATTTTTTAAACAAAAATCCGTTTGGTAGTTTTTTCATGTTACAAAAAATCGTTCAATTTGAATTGATTAATGATTTCAAACAAATTACGGCAAATAATAAGTCAGTTAATGTTATCGTTTACTAGGATTTATGACAGAAATTAATTTCCGTGGGGTCGCGGTTCTAACCTAACCTAACCTCCTTTTCTGACAGAAGTTCATTTCCGTGGGGTCGCGGTTCTAACCTAACCTAACCTACTTTTCTGACAGAAGTTCATTTCCGTGGGGTCGCAGTTCTAACCTAACCTAACCTACTTTTGTGACAGAAATTCATTTCCGTGGGGTCGCGGTTCTAACCTAACCTAACCTACTTTTCTGACAGAAGTTCATTTCCGTGGGGTCGCGGTTCTAACCTAACCTAACCTACTTTTCTGACAGAAGTTCATTTCCGTGGGGTCGCGGTTCTAACCTAACCTACTTCTCTGGCAGAAGTTCGTTTCGATGGGAGGTCACAGTTCTAATCTAACCTAACATACTTTTCTGGCAGAAGTTCGCGGGGTTCTATTTCCGCTCTGAGAGGCAAAAGGTATCTAACAAACCTACATCGGTGATGGCAGGGACGTCTTCGTCTGCTTATGCCCGCCAACATGTCGACGAAGCCCCGCTTCGCGGGGTTCTATTTTCGGAATGCGCCAAGCATATCCGCCAGACAAATCCGGCCGGCAGATCTGTGCGTTATACCCCTAGCTATTTGACTAAACATTGCTTTGGATTTAAATAATTTGTCCGGTAATTTATTTGATAAAATAAAAGTTGAGTAAATATTGTCTGTCCAATTAAAACATTTAACAAACAATATTTGACTAAACTATGCTTTGGATATATATCATTTGTCCACTGATTTATTTGACAAAATGAGGGTTGAAGAAACATTTTTTGTCCAACTAATACTTTTGATAAACATTTTTTGTCTAAACATTTATTTGGATAAAAATCATTTGTGTAATCATCTATTTGACAAAATTAAAATTGTGAAACATTTTTTGTCCAAGTGAAACATTTGGCAAAACATCAGTTGGTCTATTGAAAGTTGCTTGAGTAATAATTTGGGAAATGATCATTTGTCGAAACTTTAATTTGACAAATAAGTATATGGGAAAGATTGGGTTGACAAATGTGCGGTTGGGAAAGTTTGGTTGGGAAATGAAATTTGGTCAAAAATATTTTGGTCAAATGGCAGGATCCCCTGCAAAGTACGTAACTTTTTTGTCAAATATGGCGGCAGGGTGAGTATGGGTATGGGTATACATGCGTATGGGTACTAGTAAGTATGAGTTTTTCATTTTATTTCATTGCATGTTTGAGAAAAGCATTATAGATGGCGTGAAAACGGATTCCCGACCTCGTATTTTATACCAATTGTTTTCCCGGGCTCTGATGTAAGTTTACCCGAAATGAGCGCTTTAGCGCGCGTATTTGACCAACAATGTAATTAATGTATGTAGAATTAGAATTCAATGCCCCAATACATTTCAATAATTCTTTATTGCACAACTCGAACAACATACTTAACTGTGTGCTTTTAGTGAGGATGTTTAGAACATGGTAACTCATGTAACACAAAGTTTCAAATGCGGAACAGAAACCTGTGTTTGCAAATAGTATTTTGTGCAACAGTTACATAATGAGGGTTCTTAAGATTCGAGGGTCGAAGTTACAAAATGAGGCGAAGCCGAATTTTGTAAAAACAGACCCGAGAATTTTAAGAACCCTTATTATGTACCGTTGCACACAATAGTTTTTATACGAGTGCTTAAGCAAGCCGGTAAGAAATGAGTTCGACGAAAGCCGTGCACAACCTACTGCTTCTATGTAATCTCGTAACGTAACGTTCGATCTCCCGGTGGATTGTGCGGCGACACGCAATGCGGGGCCCGACAACAGTTTCACAATATTGTATGGAAATCCTTTCTGTGATTGTTATGGATGCTACAATATGCGACCATACAAGCTCTATCAAAAAGTATGCGCTAGTAGTTCCGCCACCACAATCTCAATTCGAGTATTACAGTCGCCGAGTATAAAAAGATGCTTTGTTTTACATTTTATCGTTGGGCAACTTTGAAAACTGAGCGTAGCGTAACAATTTCAAGCAATTTAGGTACTTGCTTTCCTTATACATATTTGTTTACATGAGGTCTGGTGTAGAAGAATAATCTAGTCGACTTCGATTTTATTTCTCAATTCTAAGGACTAACAAGTAGAAGGTATTCATCGGTACTAGCCCCGCTCGCCCGGGCTCCGACGTCTGCTCAAGACACGCCCATCCGGACGGCCCACTTCCCTATGGCCCACTTTTTTGTTCGATGGTGTTCATCAGCCTAAAAAAACGTCGACATCTGCGATTTACAAGGGAGGCAAAATTAACTTTATTTTGAGCTACTGAACGTCCCTATATACTTGCAGCTATGGAGGTTCTATACACAACTAGCCTACGGTTCCTCCTACAACAACGCGTTTCGGGTGTTGGTGGAGCTTGCTTGCTTCTTCAGCGCATCGGGAATATTTTCAAGCGCGCAAGTGGATTGTTTTTATGCTATTATTTATACGCAACATTGCACATCGCTGTTGCGCCGGATGTGGGCCGGCCCCACCCCCGTCCTACGTTCAATAGCAGACCGGGGCAGTCCGTCATTATGTGTCAATGTCAATCCGTATTTGCAAGCGACTTTCTGGGGTGAGAACTATTTTTATTACCTTAGCCAAACTGCCAGACTACATAATACATACATACATACAATCACGCCTATATCCTAAAAGGGGTAGGCAGAGATCACGGATTTCCATTTGCTACGATCAATGCAGCAAAACGGCTCTCCGTGAGCCACTTCTCGCCCCCGTGAAGAACGAGACGTGATGGGTGGCGCACCGTATCGCCGCCATGCGGATGCGGAACTGCCAGACTAATTCTCACTATACAGGGTGTTTTGCAGTGGGTTGGACCAAAAAAAAACAGTAGAGAGGTGGGCCATATAATACTCACTTAGCCCTATAATTTGGGCCAAGGCCCCAAAATTTAGGAAAAATTCAAGTCACCAGTTTTGACCACTATATGTAACGCAATTTCTAAAATGCGCGTCATGAAATAAAGTACTACATCTTTAGACAATACTTTAAACATGTATATTAAACAATTAACTCAAAGAAATATATAGGATTTCAATAATTGTTTTAATTAACAAATAGGAAGTACTTATTAAGTGACCTGACACAATAAATTGTCTTGATAAGTTTTCTAATTAAACCCCTTCTTCCTAAATAATAATAATAAAAAACTCAATTCAAAGGTGAAAATGGCCTAAACTGGCACAGTGGCCAGAACCGGCGGATCTGTCCTACTGGCATTTATTGTTACAAAGGTTAAGCTGCTTTAAATACGTCGATAATGGTTTATGTTTTCCTATTTTTTCAAAGAGCGTGTTTTTAGCCCGATTCTTCCCCAGCCCTTTTAAGGTCATAATTTACTCTGACAAAAACGTCCTCTGAAATTTATTGCCGCAGTTCTCGTGATCTCAGATAATTTGACAAAGGTTTTGATTTTTTTTAAGTAGGTACAGAATCTGTTATGCGGTTCGTCTTGAAACTGTGATTCATTGTTATAGAGGGTCCTTCGTTATCAACATTAGCTTCGATATTTTCCTTTTAAGAAGGTTATAAAATACATGAATGTGAATGCACAAAAAACTGTCGTTTAAATTCTTCAAATTTTTTTTAAAAATTAAATCTTTTGTTAAACCACTATTTGTTACTTTGGCTACAAAAATGGACAGGAGCTTACCTACACGTTCTCAAATTCCTGGAAAAGGCCTAAATGGTTGCAAAATTATACCTACGCGTATTTGTTTAAATTTATATTTAAGAGAAAAATACAGATAAATAAAACAACATAGATAACGTTTGAACGTTTATTCATATAAAAATAAAAAACCTTTTAAAAGTAAAAGGAATAAGTACTTAAGTTTCAGAAAAATTGCTTTTTCAATTTGCCTAAAATTCTAACATCCGGGTCGGTTACTCGATGCACTAGCCACTAACATACCTCTAATTTAAATTTGTCTATGGAGGCAATGTACTTTTAATGTCATACATTTTTCAATCGTGATCGTAGATCAAACTGCACCACTAAATTAAGAATTCTTATAGTAAGTACCTAGTCCACATTGCAAAAAGGTCTGACAGTAACGATTTATTTTTAAATTTAAGGCACTTGTCAAAATGCTTTCCAAGAGTTTACGACACCGCATTTTTTCTGGGTAATGGGGCGCCGGTTAGTAGGTAGGTACTCGAGTTTTTTTCGCTTGCTTTTGAAATGTGACTCTCCATATCGCTAGCCCAATATTATGGAGCCCACCCACTATCAGTCGGCCTGACGACATTGGCCTGTCAATTGTTCGGAGCTGTCAAATTTTTGTTCTAACTGACAGGCCGATGTCAGGCGGACTTATAGTCGGTGAGCCCCCTCACACTTTTATGGAATCGAACATTGTCATAGTGACACTAAGGGCCGGTTGCACCAAACTGTCCGATAACGTTAACGTCATCATTAAAAAATCTTGTATGAAAAGTTTGACAGTTTTCTATAGGATGACAGCTCCTTCGCCATATTTAATGTTGATGAGTCCGTTAATTGTGCGTGGTGCAACCCACCCTAAGTATAAATTTAATTACCCTGAAAATGTAACATAGAAACCTGTAATATTGGGACAGCGATATGTAGGTGAGCTTACAATAAAAACCAAGCTACAGTTCGTGAGCTCTAAAAAGAACCTTCGGGTTTTAGAAAGTACCTTTGTGTGTCATCGACTCATCGCCAATTCCCAAAGGTTCTTCTTAAAGCTCACGGACTGTAGGTAGGTGTCTAATTCTTATTTACTACTGTTCTCGTAAAGTAACTTATGACAACGACTATAAAAAACAGATTATTGCTCCCCAAATCATCATAACACTATGACTAGCGAAAATTCTCCCACTCATTGGTCGCATTATTGATTGCCGTGGAAGTTCACGACTCCACGAGATCACGATATATCAGTGATCTAACATTTTTGGTCTCGTATTTGGCGATATGAATGCAGTTTGCCGAATAGACGGAGAGCTGGCCACGTCAGATATGACACAATAATGAGAGCGACGAAACCCCTCTAGTTAGTTTGCTATACTATGCTTATTTCTAGATCCGGAAGTCTGGCAGCTGTAAAGTGGTGGAGGTCAAAGAATGCAAATAACTTGAAGAAAACAAATCCTAGAGTTCTGGGTTTGATCCAATAATATGAAAAATTACGTAATTAATTAGATTATATAATATCCAAAAGTTTCGGTTGGGGGAAGTAGCGCCAGATGTATAATGTAATTTTTGGTTACTCGCCTACTGTTTTTGTTTCCGCAATCATACACAATGTTTTTTTCTAATGTTACAATTACAATATAGGCTCTATTCTCTATAAATGACAGAACTTCAGCAGTTTTTACCTATTTCGGTATTACTTTTTTCCAACTTAAAAACTTTGTTGGTCTGTCACTCTGATTTACACCCATTAAAAGCTGCCAGATGCCCGGATCTAGCAATAAGGATGGTTATGCAATCTAACTGGACTGGTTACAAAACTCTCATTATTGTGTCATATCTGACGTGGCCAGCTCTTAGACAAGAACGTTACCAATGTTCAGTCAACGCCTAAATTTTATAAACACTTTGAACCTTATTACACTGGAGTAAGGTGCAAGAGTGTATACATATTTATGGCGTTGTCTGTGCATGTAATGTAAGTGCACCATAATATGTGACATTATTTTGGCAAAGGTGCCGTTTGGCGGCTAGAGCTTAAGTCGTATGTACAGATTCAGTAGCGTATGAGCAATGAAAGCGTAAGCGCCGTCCGTCAAATGGTACCTTTAGCAAAATAATGTCACATCGTGAGGATAACGTGAAGGTCCATGGCGAAGTATAATAGCGACCATTCTTCTTACAAAGTCGCCTACGTAGGAGTTGATTGACCTTTTCCCCGCCAATGATTTGATATATGTTAAGTCAGTTCAGTACATTCCGTGCCCCACACGTCACGACTTCATATCATGTCGAGGCGTTTTTCAAGGTTTTACACGTAAGCTCAAGTTCTTTATATTTTCTACTTTAATAATTAGTATATACGATAACGCGTGTAAACAATGTTATGGCAGGTGTCCGGACAACCCGGACCTCTTTGCAACAGCCCAATCTTTGACCCAGCCAAACTTTAACACCATACCATAGCCCATTAATCTTTCCATTTCGTTTACAATACCTCCAACGCCTGCTGGGACCGTTTCACGGGATCACGGGTATCTATCGATATATATGTATATTATTATCTTTACCCATGAATGTGTTCTAGCAGGTCTACTACATAGCAAAATTCTCCAAAGGGTCTCTAGAGAGAGGCCTGTTGGATCTGTATCTCCAGGCAAGCCTATCAAAGACCGAGATTTATAGGCCCATGAATCCGTTAAGTATAGTTAAATCTTTGCTTAGCAAAAAGTTTATTAATTCGGTATTCAGTACCGCTTTCGAATTGCGATAACTATAATTATTGTTTCTTAACCGACTTCAAAAAAGGAGGAGGTTCTCAATTCGACTGATTTTTTTTTATCATTATATTTTTTTTTTGTATGTATGTTACTCGATATCTCCGTGAATCGTGAACCGATTTTCAATTTTATTTTTAAATCGTACAGGTATAACCCCTGGATGGTCCCATTGTCACCAAGTCGGGGTCTGATATATCTTCTTGGAATAGCGGATCCTAAGTGAAGTCGGTTCTTTGTTGTTTAAAATTATGTTTACGTACATTTGCTTTGAGTTGATGACCCGTTATTACTTCACTGACGTGGCGGTGAAAAGGTTAATACATTTACTTATATATGTCGGCGGCCGATCGTCGAGTCGATGTTCCTGTGTAACGTTTTAACGATAGTCACATTAAACCAATGTATAGGTAGGTTCGGTTCGTTAGGTTGCTTTAGATGCCCAAAGGGCAAACTGCCCAGAAATTCCGTCGACTCAGGGAACGAGTAAAAGATTTTCACGTTTCACGATGTGCCTAATTTTACGATCGACCGCCGACATATATATTAAGCACACATTGGTTCAAGCCATCCCTTTATCAATACGGCTGTACTCATAATATAATATAACGTTAACAATTTTTTATCATATATACTTTCTCGGTAGGGCTATTTACAAAAACTATATAAACTTAACGTAGTTGCATCAAAAATAATAAAGTCTAGAAAATTTATTTAGTACCGGCAACTGTAGTAAAACCATAACCTCTGAGAGATTCAGATTTTAGAAATAGTAATTGTTATAATTTAATATCACCTATCACTGTTTCTAGTCTTTAATATTCTTATTTATACCGAATTCATTCTTACTTGTTTTATTATGTAAACAAACGTGTGTCAGTCAATCTAGACATCGTAATGTCATTTATTTTTGAGGTTATTCCTTCGTCACTTCGACTATTGAACAAAATTTTATTAGAAATAGATATTTGTACAACAAGAAAGTTAATATTTGCTTCGAGTGCTAATTTTGAGTCCTGAGCAAGCGAAAGATTCTAATTTAGAATCTTGAGCGTAGAGAAGGACTCAAAAGCTTAAAAATATTCTAAATAGAGAAGGTATGATGCCTTATAAGCACTTCTATGAATTTCTTTGGATCCACCTGAAACCAAGAAAATAAAACTTTTGGTTTCAATTTTTTTTCCAGAGCCATATTTTTCCCTGACCTTTTTATAATTTCCCTGACTTTCCATGACTTTCCAGTGCCATTTCGAGCTTCCCTGACTTTTCACTGACTTTCCCTGACTTTCCAGAAAGTGGACACCCTGGGCTCTGTGTCAGGGTTTGTTATTGAAAATTCAGAATACGAATTAAAATTAAGTAAAATTAGATTGAATGACATTTAAAATATTTCTGTCTCTCTCTATTTACTAACGACGTGAAAAAGACAACACGAACAGACCCTAATTTTTCGAATTTGTATAGATCTCGCCCACGTAATTGGCATTTTAATTCCAACGTCAGTTCAAGGTCATTTTGTCTCACTCAGTGAGCAAAATCGAATTTTGCTCACTGAATTTAGGCAGCAAAGAACCCTCGTTCGAGCTGCTGAGGTGAAAATATATTTTTCATTGGTTACTTGGTTGAATTCGAAACTCTATGAGTTTAGTAATAACAAAATTTAAAGGGATGATCCCAGAGAAAACTGTGATAGTGCCTTTGAGAAGTGTCTGTATGTACGTAATACGACAAGTAAGGATGAATTCTGTATATTTCTTAACTTAAAATGCTATACAGTCTTTCACATTTGTTAAGGCTCCGTCAGACTAGCGCGTTTTGTTAGCTGCGCGCGAATTGCGCGATGAGAGCGACGCGCGTGGCGCCCGCGTCACTCTCGCGGCCCGCTGCGGCGCCACCGGCCGGCGTCTAGCTCACAAATTAAAAGTCACAACCTCACAACACGCGCGTATCGCTGCGCCTACGCTTCCGCCCCGCTAAAAAACATGTCAGTATGACGGAGCCTGTAAGATATTTTAAACCATGCCATCTACGAGCCATAGTTAGTATTTTGCTGCGAACAGTAGGGCGCGTGCGTGGTCCAGTGGAGCGACTAGAATAAAAAAAAACCTTAAAAAAAGTATCAATCAAAATTTCTAAGAGAAAACGTTTCTGTGCGTAGGTACAGTCAGCGTCAAAAGTAACTACGCAAATGAAGGTGTCAAAAGTCCTTATTGCCTTTAAATAAAGACTTTTGACGCCTTCATTTGCGTAGTTACTTTTGACGCTGACTGTACTAGCCAATATGGCCAAAGTGGAACTTTTTTCGTCATGTCTATGTCTGTCTTTGTGTTGCAAAGGTATAAATAATAAAATACATAAAAATGTCGTTATTGCATTAATTATTATAAAATACCATACCTGACATTGATAACTGCAGTAGTAAATATTCCTGCAACCCATACACACTTGTCTGGTGCTCTTTACGCACACTACGCATTTGCCGATTTCAACCAAGGCGGCTTTGTCACTTAGGGATGTGACGTGTACTATCATTGGCATGGCAGTTTCGGGCTCTTGAGGTGTAGTCGGCATCTGTGCACATAGTTCAATGATGAGTGACGGCAGGACGGAGAACTTGTAACAGCTCCAAAAGAAATGATACTCCTTACGTAATGCTTTAGAGGATAATTAGAAAAGACGGATTCTTCTGGCGTTGCAGACATCAGAAGCGCTTCGAATTATTTGGCTAAGTTGTAAAAATTAAACTATATCTTGAGCACTCGGAAAGTCGGTTAGATGCAGTGTGATGTAAAAATTAATTTCGACTCTTGAGTGATCCGTATTTCTAATTATCTACGTACTATACGCCATAAAAGTTGCATAAATCCATTACCGTTTGTTCTGATCTAGGTTGGTCTGTTGCCACGTTGAAATTCAATGGACTTATAAAACCGCTATCGGTGGAAGCAGAACGAGGTGACCCTTTTTGAGTCTGAGGAGGGATCTGTCCTTGGTAGACCTGTCCCTGGTGCCACTCCGTCCCGTATGTTTGTGGTGGTTGGGCTTGTTGAGGTAGTCTTGGCTGCCATTGTCCAGAAAATGTTCTTGGTTCATTATTTGACTGATACTGAATCTGTGGCGTGGATTCTAGAGGTATAGACAGGAGTTCTTCCACGGTTGGCCAACTTTCCGCCGGGACTTGGTCTAGTTGCTGATGAATTTGTTCCTGCTGCGATAGTCCCACTTGTGATTGTCTTGGTTGGTTATGTTGTAGTATTGGTACAGACGATTTGCCTAACTGCCCTTGTGATTGCCACGTTTGCCCGTATTGCGTTCTCGGCTGAGCTTGTAAGTATTGTAATTGTGTTGCATTTAACTGCGTTTGCAATAATTGGGCTTGATTGTATTGCGTCGGTATTTGCCGCTGTTGAAGGGACTGTGCTTGTAAACGCCGAGACTGGTCATAAGGCAGAGCAGATTGTTGCTTTTTCACCTGTGCTTGAAAATGTATTGAGTGTTCATATGAGGGCGGTGCTGACTGCGGTTCTAATTGCTGTTGTAAATACCCAGATGACAACGGCGGCTTTCTTAATTGATTCTGTAGAACAGGTGCTGGAGTTCTTTGATGTGACAGAAGGATATCATTTGATATGTTACTCGTAGAGAATTGTTGGGTGTTTAATGGCAATGCAGTATGCTGTTGGATTTGAGTAGTCGCTGGATTAGAGATTAGTGATGCTGTTGGTTGTATAACTGGTGGACGGTGGTGAACAGTTGAAGCTGAGATGCTGTTCGACACAAATCTTGTTAGGCACTCGACGGCTGTATTTAACGGAGCTGTGGTTTTATTATTTTCACGATTATGTGCCACATTTTCATTTGTATTATTTGGTAACCGGTTGGTCGCTTCAATGCTGTTTTGAAAATATCGTTTTAAATTTGGATCAACGTTGATACTTAATGCTCTTTCGGGTGGACCTGATGAAAAAATGCAAATTTTATCCGCTGCTGTATTGTTCTTTGAATCGGTAACCTGTAATTTATCCTGTACAGAAGACTTGTTTATTTCTAATCCAACTAGAGCATTATTTTGGGTTATTGCTGGTTGAGACTTTTCTGCTGACTGGATTGGTTCCTGGGTCTTCTTCGCCCACATAAGCATTTCGTGCATAAGATTTGCATAATCTTGGAGTGTATGCGTATAATAAGGACCACACTTTTTACGAGCACGTCGTAGAGTTTCATTTACAAAAGCATTTATATAACCTTTATTCTTTTCTTCTGGTAGTATCATTGTTACTAACGTTTTGTGAGATAAATTGAAATATTTTTGTTTGATGTTTTGAAACTGATCTAAAGAAATGTGTTGTTGCTTATGAGCGGCATAAGCTTGCATGACACGTCGCATAATTTCCGATAAGGAAGCTAAGTAGTTTAAGCAAGAGTGCACTTTGTCTTTTTCGCATTGTTCGACTCCGTGTAAGGAAGAAGATAAAACAGATTGATTTGCGGTAGACTCTTTATTGGAAAGACCGGGATCAACTGAGGAAGTCGCAACAGAGTTATTTTTTATTTCTGCACATAGGTTGGTTCGAAGCATGGGGTTGGATTGAACATTATTTTTATTAGTGTCTTTGTCACAGTTCTTTTCATCAGATGTATCACTCACGCTTTTGAATTGTTTTTGTTGGCACATTTCTAAATATTCTGTCTTACGTTTTCTTGATGTATCACTATTTAATAATTTGTTCTTTAGGTTATCAGATTCAGGAGTCGGGGTGTCTTGATAGTTGTTTTGAACGAATGTGTTTTTGAGTTCTTCAGTAGGTAAAGAAGGATTATGCTGTTGAGCCTGGAAAAACGCGGAAACAACAGTTTCTTGGTCTCCCTCCTGATAATCCTCCGCCACGATTTCTTTTTTTATAGGAATTTCATCAGAGTCCTCATCAAAGCTAATGGTGACACTGATCGGAGCCTTAATGTCAAAATCGGAGATTTCCCGCAGAATAGTACCTGGAAGACCAAAATGCGCTATTAATTTACACAGTTCTGAAAGTTCATAGGGCTCTTAACTAACCACTTTTGACCCCTCCAATAATATGAAATGAAAATGGCCTTTCCATTACTAATTTTATGAGTCTTTTCAGACCATCTTCTAAGTGTGCAAATTTTTATTTTGTTGTAATTTTCCACTTTTTTTACTTTTAATGTGATTTCTACTCAGAATAGTGAGCCCTTTCGATCCTGAATATTCTGATAGGAGACAAAGTTTCCATATTTTTTTTGTTAGTATCATAAACAGTCTATGAAAAAATTATAACTAAGTGGGAAAAACTAGGGACATTTATTTTCTCCTATCAGGATCGAAATTCGAAAGGGCTCGCGATTCTGAGTAGAAATTACAATAAACAGTTTCAAATAAAATTAGAAAGTGAAAGCAACAACAAATCGAAATTCAGCCCAAGTTGATTCTTGAACTTTAGCTGAAGACCTCTAACCGATCACGAAATTTAGACTTTCGAAAATCTTTATTTTTACCAGTGACTGACTAACTCATCAGCTCATCAAAGCCTTTGACTACTTTTAGGTGACTTAGAAAGTTGATTTTAAAAATAATACATATTACGGTTTGAAATCGTCATTATTCGTGATCATAATTATATGAGCAAATATTGCAGAAAATACATAGGCAAAGTTGTGAAAGCTTAAGGCCAGTGCACACCGAGAGCGCGGGACGGTGATTCACGCGTATTTAATTCAACATTAAACAGCGCGCCGCGCACGCTCCGCCGCCGCGCCGCTACCGCCCGCGCTTTCGGTGTGCGTTGGCCTTTAAATTATTATTGGGTATCATGACTTACTATCTTCCATAGTCGAGCTCTCATTACTTCTTGACATTATCTGTAACAATAAAAAGAAAAGAAAAATAAATGTTTAGGCCGCCAAACATTTATAAAATACATAATGTAATGGGACAATCCAACTCGTTGTAGACGGAACAGACTCAAACTGGCGATACAGTAGACAGTAAATAAATATCAGGCTTTCTCCATACAAAACCATAAGTGCGCCGTGCAAGGATCGTCGTCTCCTTCTCGTATTATGAGCTCAAATATAACAGAAATACCAATTATTTACTGCACAAAATATATCTTTTATAATAAAACTTCTGTTAGAGCTTGACAAGAGCCTGACGTATAGTGACCAGTAACAAGCAAATGTTTAAAGAGGCTAAGATTTAAAGCTTCAATACCAGACAACACGGAACAATACAGAATCCGGATTGCATTTTACACTATTTCCCCAACCATAGTAGAACCTTATTACCGTGCAAAACAGTCGTACACATGTGGCTAGAAAAAACGGTCCGACAGAGAGTATAATAATGGGAGCGGGGTCTCACTCGCACGCGTTTAAAATTGACGCACATTGACTTGTCACGAGTGGGCAATTTGACTTTTTTTACTTGATTTTTTTATGAGGACTTCGACTCAAAATCACGAGCTCACCAACCATACATTGTCACTATACTTATAGGGGTGTCAATTCGGAGCAAAACTGGAAACTTAACGTGGTCGAGCTCTACGTGTCCGACGCGTACCTTAACATATTTATGCTTACCCAAGCAATTATTTACATGTCGAGATTCATGTGTTTGCTTTTTCTAGACAACTGAAACGTGATTATTTTACCCGATCAGCACAAAAAGGTATGTATAAGGAGGAATATACTAAACGACTTTATTAATACAATATAAAATATATGTAATGGTGGCTTTTATACTTTCCCGTTGGCAGCAAATTATCGTCAAGATATTCTGGTGCGTTCACATGTATGGTTTCATTCTATGAGACAGATACGTGCAGCCCTCCGGACGTGGCCATACATGTGATGTGAACGCACCAGAATATCGTGACGATAATTTACCGTCCACAGTAAAGTATAAAAGTGGCCAATGGGTTTTTGACTAGATTACCAATGCAATAGCTAAATAAACTTTTGTACAATAATGCGACGGATATACCTTATCAGTGGGGCAACGACAGACAATCATGTTATCTGTTTCGCTAATACCTACTTATTACCACCCCAAAGAGATAAGTTTATTTTTATTCTAAGATTGTTTTGTCAGTCTGTTGTACCTACATCATATTCTTTTTATTTGCTTTAATTGCAAGGGTACATTCCTGGGCTTAAGTTAAGTATATTTCTTAAAGACACCAATGTCCTAATTAGTCCAGTTCTGAGATACGTAATCAATAGGTAGTTAATTTTATCTCTATGATTTTTGTAAACCTCCATTAAATTATTATTGGACTCTGAGACACCGTAATAATAATTGATGCACTTTTGTGTACACAAGTCGGTGTCATCAATAATTATACGCCAATAAAATATGCTTTATTTGTATCTCGGGGTATTAATGTACGAAATCATATTGACATGTCATAATTTTCAATTGTTTGGTTGATTTAATCATGATATCCTAATAGCCTAGTTACATAAGTGTTGGATTGGACACATATAACAATTTGTTTCCATAATCGTACCTAACCATATGCTGAAATTAAAGCAAATAAAAACACGATGTGTACAAGTCATAATTGTCATAAAGGTATTAATTATAAACTGGAGTATACTCTTCGACCACAAAGTGAGGCCGAAAGAGAGGTTAATATAGGGAGCTGCGTCTCATTTTTATTATGGAGCTAATGGCATCATCAAACAATAATGTCAACATGATAAGTCAATGCGAGTTAATGATCGTAAGTCTCATGCCATACCAAAGTGCCACCGCTGCTGTAACGCTAAGATGCGAAATATAGATATGTATACCGTGGTTGACTACCAACATGACATGAACCTTATTGCTTATGAAATAAGCCTCACCTTACTATAAACGGGAAACAGCACTGAGAGAAAAAACAACCAGAATTCACGTTCGTTCAACCAAACTCTCATTTTAAAATAGCGCCTACAAGCTCTTTGGTTAAAACTATAACTTCGATTTTGTTAAGTTTAATTAGTTCATTCTACAAGTTACTTGTCATTTTAGTTTAAGTGTTATTTAAATCAACAACTCGATTATACAACCAACATGGCACATATTGTTTTAAACATATATTTGGCTGATTCAATCCAATATCTTTTAACAAGTTTGACCTTGTTGTTCGTACAAATTCGACTTGTATTATCAATATTGGTGATCGATTCCGTTTACTAAAATACTTTAGTTTCAAACTGATAAACACGCAACAAGTCGAATTTGACGATAAGACAGGCCCCAAGCAAGCTAGCTTTCAAACGCTTGCTTCATAAGCACCTACAAGAACAAATCTAGTATTACCTACATACAACCCTTAACGCACGTGTACCAGTATATTTATGTATATATGTATAATATTATATGTATAATTATGTATATATATATATGTATGTATAATTGTACTTATAAGGTATAGTTTATAAGTTGGTAGTCTTACCTCCGTAATTGTCGCTTTTTGAAAGCTTTAATTTGTACCCACCTTCGCGTTTCTCTGTTTGGCTCTATGGTTGACTGGTAGAGAATGCCTTAAGGCATTAATTCCGCCTTTTGTACTTTAAGTTGTTTCTTTTGTGCAATAAAGTTTAAATAAATAAATAATTTGTTAGACTCGCATCGCAAATTTCTCTCAGTGAGCGTTACAGCTTCGAACGCGCGACATGCAGAAGGCAGGCTTAAATATTTGAGGCGATGGAATAAAAGTTTCACTTTAATAAGATTGAACTGTGGTTAGGGAAATAGAATAAAAGTACTGTCCGGTTTACTAGTCCATGATAGAAGTACGTTCGGAAAATGGGGAGAGACTTTAGAATGCTGTTGCAAAGCCGCAGCTCCACCAGCTCCTTTCACATATTTCAAAACCAGATTTGCTCAGATAGGTACTACATTCGCAACACCTTCCAGAACGGATAGGGTCATAACTTGTCAGCGTAAAATATAAGTTTTATTACCTTTACGTGACTTTATGAATAGAAGCGTTCTTGACATCGGATTAGTTAAATTAACCAGAACTCGTTTACACCCGCATATGAAAATTATGTATTTGTGTTAACAATGTTGCAACGCCGTTTCTAAAAACTAAGGACGTGAAAATTGATAACACACTCGTGTATACATAGTTCTGATGCAATTTGCACTTTTCGAAACGAGGATGCAGCCATATTGAATATTGATGACGTCATTACGCGAGAGACTTTCATCTACGTCACCGTCTCCCAGCACTCCCGGCAGTTTTGGGAACCCAGTGCTATTATTTTATTTTCACACATAAAGCTTACAGTATAGATATGAATCAAATTGCTTAAATGGTAACTATTCTTTAATTAGTACCTAATGGTTTTCAATGCCCAATAACATTCTAAAAGTTGGTAATGGTTGCCAGCTCTGAACTATATTTCCCAGGGACGGTACAGTCGCCATCAGATAGGTATATCGGAGCTGCCAAGGTGGTCATAAATTATTACAACGGCTCTATTGTTTTCCTATGTTATAAGCGACCCTATAATTAGAGGCGATTAAAACAATCGTTAATCGTTAATCGTTAACGCCTACTGATATCAATTATTTAATGAATTCCGCTACCTAAAGGTTGTCTGGAAGAGATCGCTCTTTAGCGATAAGACCGCCTGTTGTTTACCTCTAAATTTGCTGTATTTTCTGTGCTGTTTCCTTTTTTGAGGTGTTCAATAAAGAGTATTTGTATTGTATTGTATTGTATTGTTAATATATAAAATATAAAACCTATCAAAAACATTACATGTAATAAAAAGCATATCGCAACGCAGATCTTATACCAGTTATACCTACCGCAATAAATATCGAGTGCTAATGTAAAACCAAGCCAGTGTCCATAGAACTCAAATCCCCACTAGAGTTTACTAACAATACTATGTCATTGTGACCCTTTGCTTTATTTTTAACCGACTTCAAAAAAGGAGGAGGTTCTCAATTCGACTGTTTTTTTTATCATTATTTTTTTGTATGTATGTTACTCGATATCTCCTTGAATCGTGAACCGATTTTCAATTTTTTTTTATCGAACGGTTATATCAAGTCGGGGTCTGATGATGGGATCCTGGAGAAATCGAGGGAACTCTTCAACTATTATAGGCACACCTAAGTATAGTGATTTCACTATTTTTTACAGCAACTCGGCCACTTCCTCTTGGAATAGCGGATCCTAAGTGAAGTCGGTTCTTTTTTTGTGTAAAATTATATTATTACAATAAATAGAATGACCTGGCCATCGCCCGGCTAAATATATGGTACAGTCGCCTTCAAATATATCCGAGCGGTCAAGGTGGTCATAAATATCTGAACAACGCCTCTATTGTCAAGGCGATAAAGTGCATGTTCAGATATTTTTGAGTACCTTGGCCACTCCGATATATTTGATGGCGACTGTACAGCGCTAGCCTATCAATAGGTAGGTGTACATGTATCATATGACGTGATATTATTAGATATATTTAGTTGCATCAGTTGCAAGTCTATTCTGCTCGTATTGCCCTGTGCGATTGCCAAGATTGCGACCCCAGACGTTTGATAGGTACCTGAATCGCGCATTGGGTCAATGTAGACCAAATTTAGGGCGGCCAGCGACAATCAGTCCGCCTACAGTCCGTCTGACGATATCGTCCGGTCAGTTGTCCGGAGCCGGCAAATTATTGTTCTAATCTAACTGACAAGCCGATATCGTCAGGCTGACTGATAGGCGGTTATCACACTGCTGCGGATCCGCATGCGGCGCCGGTGCGCGAGCGAGACAGCGCTATGCATGTGTATATAGCGCTATCTCGCTCGCGCACCGGCGCCCGATGCGGATCCGTCGCCAGTGTGATAATCGCCATAGTCGGTGGCCGCCTTTAAAGGACGCGGCTATGCGTTAGAGGGAGCAAGTGTTATTGTGACCTCGTTTCGTCGTTGCTTTCCTTTAATTACTGTTATAAGTTCTCGGAGACAGTTCGCGTTTTGCATGATTAATTTATTCGCATGGCTAGCAAGACGTTAGTGGTATTAATTATCATATGTGCAAAAGTTCTCTTACAATATGTGGTCACATTACTCGTATTATGTAGGTACCAGTGGTAGGTGCGTTCGCATTGGCGCCGAGGCAAAATTTGAAAGCAGGCAAGCTGTTTGGCTTTAGGTACTCTCTTCGAAAGCTATAGGAAATCTGCTTGACTGTTTGAATAGGTACTAGGCAACTATTTAGTCCTAGTATCTATTGGTCGCTTTTATAGGTGGGTTGGTAGGTACCTACTTACCATAGACGGTAGCGGAATATAATTAATTTACACGTCACTTTTTAGGGTTCCGTAGTCAAATAGGTACCCTTATAGTTCCGCCATGTCCGTCTAGGATAGTCGGCCTGACGATATTGGCCTGTCAGTTGTTCGGTTCTGTAAAATTTTTGTTTTAACTGACAGGTCGATATCGTCAGGCGGACTGATAGTCGGTGGGCCCCCTAAGGGTTCCTATCCCTAGTATAGGGCTTGCAATACCGGTACTTTTTGTATATATGGTAAATTCCGGAACATACCATAAAAAAGACCGGCATTGCAAGCCCTAGACTTCCTATTCGACTACGGAACCCTAAAGAACGAGGTAGGCAACAACTAAATTCAGTCCCTCTCATTCTGAACGCAAGTGAAAGAGAAACACTTGAGTAACAACAAGGGCGCTCACGGCGCTCAGAGTAAAATCAGAAAAATAGCGCACTAATATAAAACAATCTTAATTATAGAGGGCGTACCTATCGTTTTTGTTACTATAAAGTAGGAAGGTACCTACTTAAGTTAATTTTAGTGTGGTGATTTATATGCCTTCCTCTATTATATTATAGGTATTAATATTTATGTTCAAGCGATAACAACACTCGGCGTGGGAAAAATGTAACCTTTCTTGGAACAAACTTTTTTTATAAATCAGGTATTTAAAGGGTACCTACTTAATTGTTTAAGATGTAACAAATTCTTATTTATTTAGGCACATAATTTTATCACGGGTTATTCAAATCTATTGCAAGGCTGCTACACACCGCATGCATCTGTGTGATAACCGTGTAAGATAACCTTGCCAGAACGAGATCGCAATACTGCTCGTATTTAATAACTGCATCCTTTTATTGGCCGACTTTGGTCCAATGACAGAAGGGCATCAGGATCTCAGGAAGTAATTTCTCTCCGATAACTTTATCGGCCTCGGCCTAGTTGTTGTTACACACTAACATTTTGGTAAGAATTTTGAGATATTAAATTCTCTTTATTGTTTTACTTCGGTACCTATCAATATTTTTAGAAAACTGGCCAAAATGTTGAGGGCTAGCCCTCAACATTTTGGGCGCGGCATCCAAAAAATATGAAAAATTTAATGTGAAGTTATATTATTTTATATTATGTATAATACCTACCTAGGGTAGTTTCTATGAAATATACCTAAATAGGTACCTGTTTTCAACATATTTAGGTATAGGTAATCGCCCGAGCCGTTTTTGAGTGATTTCCAAAAAAGGACTCCTGAAAGTGCCGTAGGTCATCATTTCATCAAATATATCGGAGCGGCCACGGTAGTGACGGTAGGTACTCAAAAATATCTGAACATGCACTTTATCGCTTTGACAATAGCAATAGAAGCGTAGATCAGATATTTGTGACCACCTTGGCCGCTCCGATTATATCTGATGGCGACTGTACGTATTGCATTGAAGCACTAAAGATACGGGATATGGGGGGATTCCTTAAGGTAACGCAGGTACCTACTCTGCATGGTTCGACACGCACTTGGCCAGGTTTTTTTTTCATTATGCTACTAATTATATAAAATCAGGAATATTAAGCTTGGTAATTATAAATAACTGATTAACATACCTCACTCCTATTTTCCTTATTTTTAAATCTTTGGTATAAAATTAAAACGTCACGTCAAATTAAAAGTTTCCCAGTAACATTTGTTTTGGTGGGAACAGTAGGTACGTTAATTCCTAATGAAACCTTAGTTTCCATTGTTAATTAATGATGTCTTTTAGCATATGTATTCAGAATGATTGTACCTACTGTTATTTTTGTACGTAAGCCAAAGTTTCTAATGCCTTGTACCTACTGCTTAGTCGTAAACTTACTTGCAACAAAGTTTCACGCGAAATCCGATTTAAATTCCAAGCACAAGTTACTCCACATGTCACTGACACAAGCCATCATCACCATCCCATTGAAATAACTTGAGTGCGCACACAATGTCACGTGGTGATAACAAAATATTAAACAATAACAACATAAACCGCACAAGTTACACAGCGCTCCTTCACACATACACTTGCCGCCATTGCCGCGCGCTGACTGACTGAGACTGAACGAACTGAACGAACGAACTTCGTTTCGTTTCGTTGATCGTTCGTTCAACGAAGGAACGAACGAAACGAACGTATATACGAACGTTGAGTGGAATTTGCTCAAAGCAAGCATTAACTAGAGCCGGCACACGTGTACCCCCGTATGGGATGGATATATAGATGCCCATAATCACTTCTACAGCATAAAACAGAACAATTTACCAATCTTTTCCTTAACCGACACAACTTTCTAGGAAAACTAACAGCTTTTCTCGTAGCAATCACAGAAATTCTTGAAGAAATCGCGCATTATATCTGTTTGTTACCCTCCACTGCTAGAAGTAACGCGTGGAGGGTAATAGAAACTATGACAAGGACCAACGATAATAGCACCTCTCTGCCGTATCTATTGAAAGTGTAATAAGACCATCCCGTTCTATCTTGGTATTATTAGTTCCGTGTCAGATCTATGGGTGGTATATCTATGGGAATTTGGAATGGAATGAATGCTATGAATTGAGTGAATGGGTTAACGAATAAATTAATAGCAGCCCCCCCCCCCTCCCTTCGTACCTACCACGTTGTGTGAATAAATTAGACCGCAGTTTGACTTGTGAATTTGTGATCCTTGTAGTTCCTACTCCTGGGCTTCAAGAAAGTCCATGTTGCCAGGCTGGAAAGTAGTGCCGTTTCCCCCAGCACCCCCTGAATATCCCCATATAAAATGTTCCTAGACTTCTAAAAGCTAATGGTTTTATTTAAGTTTTGAACCGACTTCAAGATTTCGAACCAGGAGGAGGTTAAGTATCAATTCGTCGGGATCTTTGTTTTTTTAACCGACTTCAATTCCATTGAGGAAGGAGGTTCTGCATTCGGTTTGGTGTTTTTTTTTTAATGTATGTTCACCGATTACACCGAGAGCCGTGGTCCGATTTAAGTAATTATTTTTTTGTTTGAAAGGATCTACATCCAAGGTGGTCCCATATTAATATGGTGCTGTTCTGATGATGGGATCCATGAGGAATTGAGGGAACTCCTCAATTTTTAAAGGCACATGTATGGTGATTTGGGTATTTTCTTAAGCAACTCAAGCATTTTCTCACGAAAACCACCATTTCGATGCAGTGGACCTGATGATGATGATTGTTTTGATGATAGTGATTAAGATTTTTTTACGCAACATGTTCAGCGATTACTCCGAGACCCGTGGTCCAATTTGAATAATTACTTTTTTGTTTGAAAGGAACTACCTTGAAGATGGTCCCACATTTATCTGGTGCTGTTCTGATGATGGGATTCATGAGCAATTGAGGGAACTCCTCAATTTTTAAAGGCACGTGTATAGTGATTTGGGTGTTTTCTTAAGCAACTCAAGCATTTTCTCACGAAAACCTCCAATATGATGGAGTGGTCCTGATGATGATGATTGTTTTCGTGATAATGATGAAGATTTTTTTATGTAGGATGTTTAGCGATCCGACTCCGAGACCCGTGGTCCGATTTGGACAATTATTTTTTTTTTGTTTGATAGGAAGTACCTCGAAGATGGTCCCACATTAATCTGGTGCTGTTCTGATGATGGGATCCGTGAGGAATTGAGAGAACTCCTCAATTTTTAAAGGCACATGTATGATGATTTAGGTGTTTTCTTAAGCAACTCGAGCATTCCCTCTACAAAAACCACCAATTAGATAGAGAAGACCTAATGATGAAGTCCACATATGATACGTGGACCTTTCCTTAGATAGAATGGGTGTTTTATAAACTTTTTTATATATCTTTACCGATTATTCCAAGACTTTTTGTCCGATTTTGATAAATATATAACCAAAAAGGATAAAATGAATCATTATATTATTTATATGCGTTACCAACTGATATGTTTGAAGTCGGTGCCAAGGCACAAATTACAAAACCGGTCAAATCAGCTTCAAGCGTGAACATCACAAAACATCGGTACTAATGATAATGATGCAAGGCGATTTCATGTCTAAACTACTAATCCTATTTTGATACAATGCGACAACGATATATATATTCTGATACACGTCTGCTTTGTCAATAACCAGAAAAAGGCGGCAAATAGAAAAAAAATGTAGACGCGTAAGATTGACCTTCCATATAAAATTTGAATATCGTGCCTTTTTACTGACACGGCGTGTGTACTGGGTATATGTGAGTACCTATAGAAAAAATAATCTAGCAATTGAATTCCTTTATACTTCGGATTAAACCTTAGATGAAGAAGGATAAATAATTCAAACCGAACCACGGGCTTCGTTCGACATACAGATAGTCCCAACAATGTGTTAACAAACAATCATAGGACGCATGATTATACTTTCTGTACCTAACTTTCTGTTGCCTAACAGTTAACGCATGGTCGAAACGAATGTATATCTACGTGCGATTCATACCGTAGTAGATTAGTTATATAGTAAAAATAACAATTCACTGAACACATCGCCTCGTTCGTAGTAACTCTTCCAAATTTGGCTTGGCACCGACTTCAAACATATCAGTTGGTAACGCATATAAATAATATAATGATTCATTTTATCCTTTTTGAAGTCGGTTTATCTTTTTTTTGTAAAAAGTTTTTATTTATTTATGTATGTTTTGGAAAATTCTATTTTTGTTTGAACATACATAAAAAATACCAAAAAAACAATGATCCTGACGAATTGAGAACCTTCTCCTTCGAAATCTTGAAGTCGGTTGAAAAATAAATGTTATTGGTAAAACTGTCGATTAAAATTAATTAGTACATTTTTAATCATAAAAAATTGTTAAAGCAAAGTATTTCTTGCCACTTTGATAACTGTCGATTCAATAAGTATGTCTAGACTCCCCATATAGGGTGAAAACGCCATTAATAAAGCGTTTTGTTTGTACTGATCAAAATAAATTATATTTTTTTATTTAATTGGTAGTAACTCTGAAGTCTCTGAAATCCCAGAAAAGTTTATACGACATTTGTGTTCAATTATGATCACTTGATCAGGAGGAATACACTGTTAAAATCTCTCGTAATCCTCACGGGCACGGGGTACCTATTTATAATGTAGGCTAGTCTTCTTCTTGGCTGTTTAATTGTTTATTAAGACAACCAATTAGAGTTACGCAATAAGTACTTATACAATTACAAACAAAGTATGTAGCTTCGGTATTGTTTTAGGTCTGACCAGCACAAACATCTGTTGACTATTGTTGTCGAGTAGGTAATTAGTTGCATTTTAAACGACTGCAAGGAAAGGAAGTTTGGTTATCACAATGCAAACTTTTAGTAAGTGTGCTTGCCAGATGTTTAGTTTAGTGGCGGTCCATCTTAAGAGGATGATAACAGCTAAATTCCATCCCTATCTTTTTTGGCGCGAGTGAAAGAGAAACACTGCGTTGCGATTAGTATGGGAGCTCATTGCAAATTATGCAAAATGATGAATTATAAAAAACTTCGCATTAATTGAGAAAAATAAGGCAATGAAGTTTTTAGTATTAGTATTAGTATGGTAAAAAATTGTCCTTAATTACAAATGTATAAGTCAAGAAACTAAAGACCAAACTGTTTAAAGCTAATTTTAAGATGTAACTTTGGAATTATTTACTATCGAGCCGATTTCGTCCAATCGTGTATCGGAATTAACAAAGTTCTTCGAAATATAATGAGTATTAACACTATTAACATATATGTATTTTTTTTACTTCCCCAAAACAAGTAGTTATAGCTGTATGATTGTTTAAGTAAAGTCAATTTGAAGGTCATCGGGCGCAGTTTTTATTTGTTTATTGTTGTTTAGGCAATGCACGGGTATATTCCCTTAGCAGACTCCTATGCAACCACGGGACGATATGGTGGGGGACAATTCTAAGGCCGGGCACCCCACCAATAATACCAAAATGGTTACACTTTATACTTACTTATCCACCCAATAAATGTTAAAATTTGCGTGGCGGCACGACGACGGTTATCGCACTTGACCGGTTTTTGTTAATGTGTACCTATACCTTGTGCAATCTAAGAAGCGGTTTTTGACACCTGTCATCTCGGTACATTTTATAACCTAAAATCGAATTTAGGTTATAAAATGTACTGAGATGACAGGTGTGTCAAAAACCGCTTCTTAGATTGCACAAGGTATAATGACTGATCTACTGGTATAATGACGTAATCGATATAATAAATAATAGACTTAATTAATACAGAGACTATTAATATAATCAGATAATCACTAATACACGTTAATTAATGACTATTTAATTATTTACTACTAAGTACGGTTCATTGATAATGATTTGCGGGTACATATAAGAACTTTGTTAGAGTTTAATTATTGATTAGTCTTTATTGTTAGTTTGTAGTGGCAACATTAATTTTGAGTTTAATACTTGTATTATATATCTTAAATACTGAACGGAACCCTCAAAACGTCATTTTAGTCGACAGCATTGACCATTCATTCCTGATCCTTTCATCTGTCCAGATGTAGATTTCATTAATATTAAAAATTAAAAACTGTTTAAATATTCTAATTCTAACTTCAATTTACAGTCAACACGGCGTGTCTCCACTAAACTGGTATGAAACTGAGTCAAGTAAAAATTAAGAAATCGGCGGTATTTTACTCGCTTCTTCTAGATTAATACTTGTTGTGTGGTACCTACCCTCACCTGGAAAAAGTTTTTTCAATTACTTTGTTAACCCAAAACAGAAAACAGTTCAAAAAATAAAGCACCCAGGAATAAAACAGGCGGTAGGTACCTAAGGACAAAAGTGTCGCAAAATATCCTATAAAACGACCTTTTGAGTGGGTCTATGTATTGTGACGGGCCGGTAACCACGGAACCCTACATAGATGCTCTTGGCCAGTTTTATTTAGTTAGCCTGCTAAAACAATAATGTCAACGAAAGCTTTTTTGAAAAATACTTTGTCCTCGACATGTGCATACACCAGTCTTTCAAGATTTCAAAAGGTTCTCAATTCGCTTGTATGTTTATTTTGTTACTCAATAACTCCGTCATGTCTGAACCTGAACCGATTTTTTTTAAACCACACGTATCTATATTCCGACCAAAAAGTGTAGAAATTAAAAAGTGGCAATATCGTAGTGTTGTCCCTTTCAAATCAATCTGAGAAAATGGGACGACACTACGATGTTGCCACTTTTTAATTTCTACACTTTTTGGTCGGAATATAAACACTATAGACAAAAAAAAAAAACACTTCTAATTTAAATTTACTTACTTGCTATTATATATCTATTTATGTATTTACTTACTTTAGAAGGGCGCGACGACATGCTCACCTGTACGACCAAAAGCGCTCTTTCTCCCTCTCGTGAGACAGCTGGACGCCCGTATTGATAGCGAGGACCAGCTGTCTCAGTCACAGCTCAATAGTACTCCACCTGCACATTACAGCTCCAGGAGTTCGATTTTTGAATCTCATCGGGTGACTTATTTCGTACTAAATAGTCATCGGCTGCATACAAAAAAGTCACCGGTGAGATTCAAAAATCGAACTCCAGCACACTAAACACGAAGCGGGGGAGGGTTTAGTCCGTAGGCGACTGGGACCCCAGTTGAGTCGGACATAACCATTTAGTACGGGCTAAATGGTATACATGAGCATTACCTCCCTCGCCGAAAAAAAAAAAAAAAAAAACACTATAGACAGGGCTAACGGTAATAGGAAACAGTAGTAAATGTCGATGTAAGTGCGGAAACGAGTGAAGGTCATTTTAGCGTACGTAACGTACCGTATGACGGTTTTAATACATTTACGTCACTCTGGGCGCTAAGTCAGATTTACCGCCCTAGAGCGCAGCGGCAAATCTCACTTCACGCCCACGAGAAGACGTAATAGTACATTACGCACCTAGGGCGGTAAAATAAAGAACGGCTCAGATCGCGGATATTTATGGCCCGAACCGAAGGTTAGGGCCATGGACAAGCGATCTGAGGCCCACTTTATTACCGCCCGTGGTGCGTACATAATTTTACGTCACTCTGGGCGCTAAGTGAGATTTACCGCCTTAGGGCGCAGCGGCAAATCTCACTTCACACCCAGGAGAAGACGTAAAATTATGTACGCACCACGGGCGGTAATAAAGAAGGCCTCAAATCGCTTGTTTATGGCCCTTACCTTCGGTTCGGGCCACAAATGCCCGCGATCTGAGCCCTTCTTCATTTTACCGCCCTAGGTACGTAATGTACTATTGCGAAAATATGACGTACCTATAGACAAAGTATTCGTTGAGTTGATGTTACTGTAAGTAGTTTTTTAATACCACACCCATAGTAATGATATATTGCATGAACCTTATCAAATAAAAAAAAAACGCATTAAAAGCTCGATTAACACCAAAAATCCGCTCATTTTATAGGTATACAAAAATTCCTAATATTTAATTGCCATGTAAATGTCAGGAAAGTAAAAAGAACTAGAGCGATAAATAAGAAAAGAAGATGAGCATACAAAATAAGCTGGACACGACTTTATTGCCAAAAAATCTAAGAATACAAGAGCGTGTCAAGATCATTTTGAACATCTTGATTTCCTAGCTATAGTAGCTATACGATTATCCCATCGGACATTGTTGTCTTTCACCCCGCGATTGACAAGTTCATGAGTAAGTTCGCAGAAGTTTTTGAAGTGAAACTTCCTACAAAGTTGCGTTAAAACGTTTAACGCTGCCGATAGATAATTTAATTTTTAACCGACTTCAAAAAAGGAGGAGGTTCTCAATTCGACTGAATTTTTTTTTTTTTTATCATATTTTTTTTTTGTATGTATGTTACTCCATATCTCCGTGAATCGTGAACCGATTTTCAAAATTTTTTTTTGAATCGAACAGGTATAACCCCTAGATGGTCCCATTGTCACCAAGTCGGGATCTGATGATGGGATCCTGGAGAAATCGAGGGAACTCTTCAACTATTATTCACTATTTTTTACAGCAACTCGGCCACTTCCTCTTGGAATAGCGGATCCTAAGTGAAGTCGGTTCTTTTTTTGTTTAAAATTATATACTCTATTATTAACTTACAAAAGTAAACTTTCGCTCGACCAGCACGGTGTCATCTCGAATGTAGACGACTATATGGTTCAATTAAATAACTGCTCCCGCGGCGCTGCTTTGACTGCGGAGCCGAAGGTTGGAGGTTCGAATCCGTACACTATCCTTTTCCATTATTTTCCTGTTTTTAGAAATTTAGATTTTATATTCCAATTTCTACCCCTTCCTATTTTCATTTCCACATTACGAAGTTTCACTTCCTCCGCGCGGAGGGACTCCACGCACTATTTTTTTTACTAGGGATAACTCGTATTTTTTATTATGAAAAAACCCAGGTTACCGGGTATTCTCTATTTTTTACAAACCGTTGCTGCGGTAGGTATTGCCTATTGTTGGTGAAGTTACTGTTACTATATACCTGGCGCTAGTTTTATTAGTAATTTCGGAGAAGTACAATGCTATAAAATTACCACATGGCTCTTTGAAGTGACCGGTCATTAAATAATATGATAATAAAACCCAGGAGACCGGCGTACCGTACTTACCAAAGATCATAAATAGTCCCGTTATCATAAATGCCGAAGAAAGGAGCGAGCGGCAAGGATTACTTTTATAGAGGATTCAACATCATGACCCCAATAAGAAAACAAAAATCATATGATCGCTATTTTTACTTGGATAGGTTCGTTAGAAATATTTTTCCCTTAGAGCGAAAGTAGAAGCCCCGCGAGAGTGGACTTCGTTGACAAGCAGGGTTAGGAAATTGCGATGTTTTTATTATTATACCTAAAGCTAGCAAATTCCCGGATAAAGTTAAGCAAGTATAAGACGTAATAGTTGGGTGGTTTTGCGGTAGCTGTACTATATTTTTGAATGTACGAAATATAATATAACATGAAATCCCTATGTGTTAATTAAACTGAAGTTTAGGTATATTTTGATCAACCTAATTAACCTTCTAAAGTTACGTTACAAACTCATCCTTAAGTAAGCAACCTAAGCTTAAGCTTAGCTAAGCTAAGCTTTGGGATAAGCTTTAATTTAAATTCTTATAATGAAAATAGTATGAATTTGAAATTTTTAAAATTTATATTGTTTATAAATTATAATTTTTTATAAATAATTTCATTAAAAATAAAATTTAATTTTATATTTAATTTTTGCAAATATGTACATGAGTCGGATGTTTATGTTTCCCATCCACCGCAAAGTACCTACTTCTGCTACCTTAAAGTACCTACTAAAGATCTGCCGCGGCAGTCTTAATTTGCTAAGTTTACAAACAACTTCACTGATCTCTACTAATATTAGTCTATTTTGGTAATTATGAAATGTTTGACAATATTAATTAGTGTAGGTACTAACGTAAGGACGAATAGAAGCGCTGGTAGCCTTGCGGTAAGACGTCCGACTTTCAATCCGGAGGTCTCGGGTTCAAACCCCCTTGGTGCCCTATTCTAACTTTAAAATACATAAACAATACATTAATAATTTTAAGCAAATAAAGAACCGACTTCACTTACTCTTTAGAACAAAAAAAGAATTTTCCAAATCGGTCCAGCCGTCTTCGAATAATCGGTGAACAAAAAATGAACATAAAAAAAAAACAAAATAAAGATCCCAACGAATTGATAACCTCCTCCTTCGAAATCTTGAAGTCGGTTGAAAACACAACCCATGTCAAACATAACTCCAACACACAACAAAAAATCAATCAATATTAAAATAGTATTGAAGTTGTATCGGAATAATTTTCAAAAAAATCTGACATTTCTGATTCTGACGTGTAGTTGCATGGTAAATGCATTGATTGGAGTTGTATCGAAGTTGGATCGTGTCAAAACGTAGGTAGGTAGTGAGGAAATGGTGCATGTATGTATGCATGAATACAATCCGAGCTGAAAGTAAACGTCAAAACGATGTTTAATCCGCCGGAAAATTCGTAGTTCTGCAAATTACCAGCCTGTATTCGACGAGTAGGTGTACGAGTATGGTTCGGTACTTATCTGGCGGGCGGCAATATAGCCAAATATTTGCCCTTTTCATTTTCACGTTTCACTCGTTTCAGGCTTCGTTTTCAGTCGAGCTTGGTTTCCCGGACGAGACGGCCGTGCGGGGAAACTGGGAAAACTTAACGCGTCGTGTGTAGTTCGTAAAGTATCTTATAGTGCCAATTCATGGAGAAGTTAGTGGATTTGTATTGTTAAAAATGAATCGTAAGTATTATCGTTACAGTCGTAAAAGTATTTAAGTTAACGTTCTCACTAACTTAAAGTTTTGAGAAATTATTAACTATACCTACCGAATATTTACTACTTTAATTAATTACTGTTTTCAAGTAAATAATAAGTAAAGAAGTTAATGAAAAAAAGTGACACTTTTTTGGAAAATGTTGGTGGCCGGCGCTTACGCTTTATTGCTCGCAAATAAATATTGAATTTCAACAAAGTATAACGTAAGTGCATTCCGCGAAATGATACCTTTATCAAATAACAGCCACATTTATTTTACAACATCGAAGATTAGTCGATTAACTTTATGTTTGTTTACATAAAGATAATGTTTGTAGTAGCACAGGCTGCAATGAACAGAAAATGCCTTCGTGAAGTACACTCGCCATCAGATATATCGGAGCGGTCAAAGTGGTCACAAATATCTGAATAACGCCTCTATTGTCAAGGCGATAAAGTGCATGTTCAGATATATTTGAGTACCTTGGCCGCTCCGATATATTTGGGTGACTGTGCTAATCCAAAATAAAATAAGTAAATAGTAAATGCGGCAAGAATGGGATACTTAGCAACTCTATAGTTAAAAAAAAGAAGTTGAGAATGTCACTAATATGCAACTGTCTATATAAGGCTTTGGTCTCCTATAAACGCCATCGGCCGCTTAGGTACAGCGTCTGCGTCACGATGCTTACTATAGAGAAGTACTGTTGTGGTCTGTTTCAGACGTCGACGTTGGCGTCTTTTTTGTATGGGAACGTTGACGCTGACGTCAGACGTCGCGTATAGCATAAAATAGGAGACCAAAGCCTAAGTAATGCAACAATCAAATTATTGGAGTTTTTAAAAGTGTTTGGACCATTTAGTTAACATATTTGAATATGTCGGAAATTCGGCAAAAATGTAGCCATACGATAAATAAAATACCCTGTAGATAACAAAAAGAAGATCATCTGAGGAAGTCAACTAATCCTTCTGTCATATCCGATCTGCATTATGTATGTTATTACAAATGACATCAAAATTTATTTCCAATATAGACATAAAAATTCCAAATTGATTGACTGGTAGAAAATGCCATTTGGTATTAAGTCAGCCATTTATACATTTTCACTTGTTGTGCAATATTGAATAAATAAATAAATAATAACAAATTAAATCAATGAAAATTTATATTCTTCGAATAAGCCATCTATTCTCGAGCGACAACTAATTTGATATTTTGACAGCGTGATGTATCGATATTGACATCAAATAAATAACGCACTTTGTTTCTGAATATGCCTTATGCATTAGAAATAAGACAAAGCCCTAAATCTCTTACATAGTTAGAGTAAGTATTATAATATAATATATATTAATGTTATGATGTTAATTAAAGTAGCCGTTTTCATGTCACTATTTGACGTAAGGGGCCTCGCGGCACCGTCACGATCTTGGAAAGTCTGTTTCATCCTGAAGAAATTCGCTCTTCAATGTGTAGGCAATAGATGAAAATATATAAAAACCGGTCAAGTATGAGTCGGACTCGCGCACTGAGGGTTTCATACTAAAGGTTTGATCGGTTTCACAGTATAGGTTTGATCGGTACCGCGAAGTGTTAGAAATAGTTATTTGTTATACAAGGGGTGAAAGTTGTATTTTACGTGCGAGTGTTATTTGAAACACGAGCTAGCGAAAGGATTCTATTATTGACCACGAGCGAAGCGAGTGGTTCAAAAATAGAATCCTGAGCGTAGCGAGTGCTTTAATACACGAGACGTAAAATAACTTTTACCCGTGTATAACACAAAACTTTTCACCTCACTACAGCGAGGAAAATAAGAAAAAGGGTGCATTTTGCTCGGTTTCCCGTAATTCCTCAGGTGTTTAATACTTCTTCATCACTCGAATCACTAATTTTTAACAAACCACAACCTACAAAAACATGCGAATATTTAACGTTGATATGATGGATGAATTGAAATGAAAAGTTTTGACGTTAAAGGTTTTATTAAATGTCAGATGCGTTTTGTTCGTACGTAGACTTATTCGGCTGTCAGAACAATTTATCCGTTTTTACAAAAAGAATGAAGATTAATGTTGAATGCTGATATTTATGAATTAAAATAAAGTTGTTAGACTGTATTAAGTGTTTTTACTCGATGCAATTCATTAACTGCGATGTTAAAAATTCTGCACTTTTAACGTTTTACGTTTTGTTAGCTGTCAAATGTCACTTAAGCCACTTGTCACTTATGTCAAAACTCTTTCACCACATGTGGATAAAAAGCGATTTTCACAATAGATATTAAACAAACAAAAAGGGCTTTCCGAGCTAGTGAGGTGAAAATAAGGTTCAAACAGCCGCATCTTTGGATTGTGTTAACTTTTAAGCTTGCTTTTTACAGCTTTCAAAGTAATTTAAAGTTTCGTGAGACATTAACACTATTATCATTGCATGCAGCAGTGCTCACTTGTGTTTAATCACTAACGCGCGACATGTTTTGAAGAGCTTAGGTCTCCATCCTCAAGCACTAAGAGTGCTAGGCGAACCGATCCACGATCCGTCGTTGCGGCGTCGCGCCATCGACTACCGGTGGCCAAAACATGTCGCGCGTAGGAACTAAACACAAGTGAGTACAGCCGCACGCAGTGATAATAGCTTTCAAATCGTAATATCAACTTCAGAAAAAGGATCTTGACAGACAGACAGACTGACAGATAAACGGACGGACAGATGGACACACGGACGGACAACAATGTGATCCGTTAGAGTTAGTGTTCTGTTTTTTCCTTTTGAGGTACTTACGGAAGCCTAAAACAGAGTCGGGCACAGTTAATACTTTAATTAATTTTTTCGTTGTAGGTATGTTGTACGTAATATAATATAACTGGTGACCGAAGAGCTGGCGGTTTCCTCGCACAGCGTATCAGCATTGCGATACAACGAGGAAATGCCGCCAGCATCCTTGGAACAATGCCGCAAGGGCCTAGTTTAGATTTGAGCTAGTTATTAATTTAGTTTAGTATTTGTACTGTAGTACCTCTGTATATTTAGTTATGTTGTTAACGATTCAACCTACATGGATTGGTCGCCGGGAGAACTCTACTGCCGGCGCATAACAATTCGAAAGATGAATTCGAATTGATTATGACACATACTTCATTTATATTTTTGATAGAATTTTACACACTTATGTCAAGGGTTAATTCTTGAAATGTAATGCCTAAATTATTACAATAAAACATAATATTATTACTTCGTTAAGTCGGTCTTCTTATTATTGCAACATCATTTTGCCGCTTAATATATGTAAATAAATGATTTAAAAAAAATTACGAGTACATCATGATATGTGGTTGCCACCTACCTAGGTAGCAGTGGCGGTGGGTCAAAAATTTTCTTAGGCAAGCCGGTGCTGAATTTGGTTCAAAATTTCTTCATGACGTGTAGGAAAACTGCTCAGACACCTGAAACTTAGGCAAGCCGAGGGTAATTGTGTTCTATGGACGCGCTGCCACTGCTAGGTCGGGACTTAGGTCACGCCGCTAAATAAAAGCCAAATTTCGGCGACAAATATCCATAAATAAATAAAGGTTTGCGGCTCGTAGGTTTCACATAATATAATTGGAAAATTCTTTCTTGACATTTCGAAACCGCGCTGACTGTGTGGTGTGTGGGTGGTAGGTACCTACTTATATTTTTCGTAAATTTATCGTATGGCTACACATCACTGCAGGATACAGAGAGGCATTCCTTCTCTCAGATGGTAATAGTAGAGGGAAAGTAGATGGCGAAGAAAATCCATTGAGTGCTACGAGATCATGGGACAGTGCAGCTGCCAAGTTTGTTACTCTTTTAGCACCACCGAGGAATCACTTGGAGGGTTGTCTTGGAGGTTTCCTACGGACGCAGAGTATCATGGACCCCCGTTAAACCGAAGTTAAGGTGTCCGTTCTTTGATGTAGTGGTGCTTCGACGAACTGCTTAACGTTAAATATGGCGACGGAGCTGTTATCCCATAGAAAACTTTGAAACTTTTCATACAAGATTTTTTAAAGGATGATGTTGACATTAAAGGACGGTTTGGTGCAACCGTCCCTTAGTTCATTTAACAAATTCACGAAGCAATGCTGATATTCAAGTTACATATATTTTCATTATGATATAGTATTTAACTAGCAAAAAAACAAATAATATTAAGTCTTACAATACCTTTTATTACAACATGGATGGCCATTAACTGGTATGGCTAGCCTTGTATGGTGAGGGCACTCTAAGCTTGGATACCTATTTCTCTATGAAACAAGTAACTCCAAAAATTTTTTTGGTACACAGTTTTATTTATGACTTTACCTAGTAGCATTGTCATGTAAAATACGGAAGTATACCAAATTTCAGCTCAATCGGTCACCGGGAAGTGGTTGAAATTTAACTTACAAGATTTGATGCATATCATGGCACAAACAAATTAATATACGAGGTCAAGCTAAATAAAACTGTGTAAAAATGTTAGAATTTTACGAGGCAAGTTTGCGTCAAGTATAACTGCTATCCAGTAAAGTTGAGATAAAAGCTTATTTTGTATTATTATAAGGAGAGCCTTATAATAATAGAAAGTAAGCTTTTATCTCAACAAACGCAAACTTTAGTTGCAAAATTGATTGTTGTTGTTGTTGTTCAGATTTCAAGTTACTAACATTGCATAAATTGGTTCTAGTATTTATACAATCGTCATCACCAAAATAAGAATATAGATAATTATACTCGAAGAAAAGTCTAGTCTATTTAGTTTGTTTCCCAAAAAAGATTTGTTATATAAAAGCGCCAAAATATAATCGATTGTATTGTTTTCGCGACTTTAGAAGAAAATAAATTACTGCCAACCTGAGAAACCTAAATAAAAATAAACGCAGCGCTTTTAGAAAAAAAACTTTAAAAAAGAAAAAATGATAAAAAATAAATTAAAAAATTAAAAAAACCCGCCTGCGTAAAATACTAAAAGGCCGTAAACAAGGCCAATATACGTTACTAATTTGTTATGTAGTATTGAAAAGCATAAGACACATATTAAATTCTAATGTGGAACATAGCGACATTAAACAGTCGGGACCCATTTTAGGGAAGGTTTGCGCCAATCTAGATTTCAAATGGGTCCCGACTGTTTAATGTTCCACATTAGAATTTAATATGTATCTTATGCTTTTCAATACTACATAACAAATTAGTAACGTATATTGGCCTTGTTTACGGCCTTTTAGTATTTTACGCAGGCGGGTTTTTTTAATTTTTTAATTTATTTTTTATTTCCTACTTTTTAGTATCATGAAAAGTACCTACATGTAATACAATTATTTTATTAATTTTTTACTAGCTGTACCCGCGCGGCTTCTCTCGCGTGCGTTGCACTTGGTTCTCTCACTTTTTGTTACCCTCAACAGTCCATTGCTAATCGCTTTCTACATGTCAAATTTGATACAGTAAGTTTAGCAGTTTAGCTAAAATTGACTTCTTGCCTATAACTTCGACATCCCAAAAGATCGACTGAGAGCGTCTGAGATTTGACTGTGTCAGCCATGGCAAATTAGCAATAGTACAGTGTGTTTTTTGTTCGAGCCCCCCTTTCTTTGCCGCCCTTCACGTGGTAAACTCTATCAAAATTCTTTTTCTCCCATCTCAAATATTCAACGTAGCAGTTTTTGGTATAATTTGCAATATTTTATTTGCGGGGGGCTCCGTCCCCCGAACCCCCGTACTTTACGTACTTTTCTTCTCCCATCTCAAATATTCAACGTAACAATTTTTGGTATAATTAGCAATAGTACAGTGTGTTTGTTGTTTATGCGGGGGGCTCCGCCCTCCGAGCCCCTCTTTCTTTCTTTGCAGCCCATCACGTGGTAAACTCTATCAAAACTCTTCTTCTCCCATTTCAAATGTTCAACGTAACAATTTTTGGTATAATTAGCAATAGTACGGTGTGTTTTTGGTGTATGCGGGAGGCTCCGCCCCCCGAGCCCCCCTTTCTTTGCAGCCCGTCACACGGTAAACTCTATCAAAACTCTTTTTCTCCCATATCAAATCTTCGACGTAACAATTTTTGGCATAATAGGCAATAGTACGGTGGGTTTTTTTCTTTATGCGGGGGAGCTCCGCCCCCCAAGCCCCCCTTTTTTGCCGCCCATCACGTGATTAACTCTACCAAAACTCTTCTTCTCCCATCTCAAATATTCAACGTAACAATTTTTGGTATAATAAAGCAATAGTACGGTGTGTTTTTTCTTTATGCGGGGGGCTCCGCCCCCCGAGCCCCCCTTTTTTACCGCCCATCCCGTGATTAACTCTATCAAAACTCTTCTTCTCCCATCTCAAATATTCAACGTAACAATTTTTGGTATAAGTAGCATTAGTACAGTGTGTTTGTTGTTTATGCGGGGGGCTCCGCCCCCCGAGCCCCCCTTTCTTTGCAGCCTATCACACGGTAAACTCTATCGAAACTCTTTTTCTCCCATATCAAATCTTCGACGTAACAATTTTTGGCATAATAGGCAATAGTACGGTGTGTTTTTTCTTTATGCGAGGGGCTCGGCCCCCCGAGCCCCCCTTTTTTCCCGCCCATCACGTGACTAACTCTATCTAAACTCTTTTTCTCCCATCTCAAATATTCAACGTAACAATTTTTGGTATAATTACTATAATTAGCAATAGTACGGTGTGTTTTGTCTTCATGCTCCCTTTACATTCTATAAGTAACATTCAACTTAACAATGTGTTATGAATTTTGTATTTCTATTTCTTATTATCAGGTGATTTGCTCAGTGACGGCGATGTGCTTCAGTTCGCTATGGGTACTTTTCGATTTCCGTGTTTCACTATGTTCCGTTTGTTTTTGTATTATGTTTGTTGTAATTCATGAAGAATGGGAAATAGCTACATTATTTTAAAATGTCTCTAAATGAACCAATATCAATATGTCACGTGAACTTAGCACACTTATTACTCAAAATTATTGTTTTTTTTTTATAGATAGTTAATTTAACTTTTATTCTTGCACCTTTTGTACACTGGTGGTTGACTGGTGGAAAATACCATTTGGTATGATGTCCGCCGTTTGGTCTCACAGTGTTGTATTTTGTGCAATATAGTGAAAATAAAAAAGATTCTTATAGGGAGGCAACGCGCATATAAAACCTCTGGAGTGACAGGCGTCCATTGGCTACCCTAACTGCTTACCATCAGGCGGGTCGTATGATTGTTTGCCACCGCCGTGGTTTAAAAAATATATAGTTGAAATACAAAGGCATAAGTATTTATTTCCCATATAAAGGCATTTCCCATACAAAGTTTAAACCCCCCTTAACCCCCTTAAATCCAAAAAGTTCGTATTTTTTATAGCCTATGTCCTGACCAGAGGTCTGTTAAACCGGCCAGTGAAGTTTTTATCGAAATTGGTTCAGGCGTTTTGACGCCAACTCTCCCCATCTAAACAGACAAACAGACAAAAATTCTAAAAATCGTCGAAACGTGTTCTGTTATCGATTCTAAGAGCTACTAACTCATTTTTTTACTAATTTACATTTTTCTCCAATGTACAGATTTTCGACCCTCTTCAGCTTTATTATATGTATAGATTACCCTTATTAACTACCCATAGTTATTAAAAATATGACAATTTTCTGACGCACGTCATTGATTAATCATCGACAAGTCATAGTCTCCATATCAGATGATACATACCAGCTCCATCACTCTTAGTTGAACAAAATATTAACTTGATGTACAGTCGACGTCAAAAAAATGTTTACACTTTTGGACCTTATTAGAAAGGAGTAAAATGCAAAAGTGTAAACATATTTTTGACGTCAACCGTGCCTATTACTTGAAATTCACATAAAATGTTTATACTTTTGGACCTTATTAGAAAGGAGTAAGGTGCAAAAGTGTAAACATATTTTTGACGTCGACCGTACCTATTACTTGAAATTCACATAAAATGTTTATACTTTTGGACCTTATTAGAAAGGAGTAAGGTGCAAAAGTGTAAACATATTTTTGATGTCGACCGTACCTTTTACTTAAAATTCACATATTATTATGTTCACCTTAATAATAACAACCTTTATAATATGTTCGTCGTATTTTTGTTATAACTAAATACCTAATAAAATGGAAATTTAAGTAAGATGGTTGCTAAACAATTTTAAATTATAACAATTCCTAAACGGTCATTCAAAATCAAAAATGATGAATGAGACCTCATAATACTTTTCAAAGTTCTAAACAATGATACCCTACTCGGCATAGTACGTCAATTTTCATTTTTAAATTTTTTACAATATGACGTCTGACCGCCGTCATATTGAATTTGGATTGCTATTTTGTCTTTAGTGGCACTCGCGCAATCAAGACGAATCGATTGACGTACGAATCATCTAAATCGGCCCACTCGTTTTGCTTCTAGAGTGCCACAAAGGAACAAACATACATATATAGACTGTTAAACACTATCCCCTCTTTTGCGTCGCGCAGTCGGGGAAAAAGAAACAGAGACATACCCATTCGTTTGTGGGGGCAAACTGCAAACATTGACCATAATTAATTTGAACAAGGTTTTAACTAATCTCTGACGCTCTGATGTTATGATAACTGATTAAATAACGACTGTTTATGTTAGTATTCTTCTTGAAGTAGGTACCAGTGGCGGCGCGTCCATAGAACACGATTCCCGCCGGCTTACCTAGTTTTCGGGCACCTGAGTAGTTTTCTTACAGCTTATGAAGACATTTTAAGCCAAATTAAGCTCCGGCTTGCCTAAGAAAATGTTTAACCCACCGCCACTGTGAAGTACTGTCTTTTAATAGGTGAAACCTAAATTATCGTTGATTATGTTGACGAAATAACTGCAATAACCATGAAGTGTTCAATTACGAATTTTATGTAAACATAAGTTTAGTCGTAGAAAAAGTATTATAATTATGCAACGTCGTATGAGTGGGTAGGTCAAAAATGTTCGTGGCGTTTTTCTTAACAATTTTCGCTTCTGGCTGCGTCTACGGCGCTTATGTGCGATTAAGAAAACGAATTGGCATAATGGCTGAATAACATTTATTTACATAACTAAATATACAGAGGCACTACAGTACAAATACTAAAACAAATTAATAACTAGCTCAAATCTAAACTAGGCCCTTGCGGCATTGGCATAATTAGTTTAAAAAAAAATGTTTTTTTTTTCTTTTACATCGATCACTAATGTAACTAGGGTGTTAGGATGTTATGATTAACTCCGTCACCGTCACCGTCACCGTCATGTGACACCACCAGCCAGCAGTTCTGCTGCAAGGACGCAGAGGCGCTGGTCATACAAGGGAGGGAGGGACGAGTAGGCCTGCCGAGAATGCTCAAATAAACGTACTAGTACGGTTCAGGCCGTCGGTCAGAGGCGTAGAGTTCGGTGGGTTAACTACCTCTGTCCGGACAAACGCACTCCGAGATAGGACGTGTATCCGGGCTTCCTCGTGTGCTCTTCCCATCGTCTGCCGCCCTGGTATGCTCAGCTGACCCTCCTGCCCGAGAAACCAGTGGGCCAATAAATACAGGATGGGACTGTCAGGTTTGTGCAGTCAAGGATATTATTAGGAATGATGGGAGGTAGAACCAGACCGAATACTTGCATCGTGCCCAGTGTGAGGAGGATAGATAAATACTGTGTGTAAATATATACGAGGGGATGCAGACTGCGTATAAGTTGCGTTCATTGCATTATGATCTGTATGTAGTACACGTACTACTACTGCAGTAGTTGGCCCTAGTTATTTCCTGAACACAAGTTCAAGTTATTCTCTGGCTCGAGTCGCCAATCCAAGAGTAAATAGGTCTCTTTCACTTACTTTCCATGTAGACCATAGCTCAACGCACAAAGTCCGATCAAGGTCTTCTGTCAATGAGTATATATCATAGTTTGTGCACTTGTACCGTTTCTGTAATGTGTCTTCCAGCACCTCGTGTATCTTCTTAGACGGTTCATTGAACACGTTGCTTCTATGATTTCCTTAGGGAGTATGTCGTATTTCCTTGGCTAAAATCGTAGGCTGTAGGTGCGATAACTATTTTATACATTAATATTTAATCATCATCATTCTCTCCTTGCCATATCCGGCGACAGTGACTCCGTCAATTATTTTCTCCCGGATTATGGAAGGCTCGGGTGTGACCCGCAAAGCCAAACTTCGTCTTGAAGACACCGTCACACGAAGCGCAGTGAGCTTCACCAGCTGGCTACGTATATGTGTAAGAGGGTTTAGGGCTTAATATTTTATACATTAATCTCGTTAGCTCGCTATTGAATTTTATATTTCTGTATAAACCAAGTCAGGATCTCGGCGTTTGGAGTGGCCTCGTCGCATCTTGTCTTAATGGCTGCTCGTCGGTTGCTTGCTGTGATTATGTATGTGTCCCTGTACCAGTGGCGGCGGCTCAATTTTTTTTTCTCAGGCAAACCGAAGCTTAATGAGTTAAAATTTCATCATGAGCTGTAGGAAAACTGCTCAGGTGTCGGAAAACTAGGCAAGCCGGCGGGAATCGTATTCTGTGGACGCGCCGCCACTGCTCTGTGCCTACATAACATTGGCGGTGTAGCGAAATAGGTGATCCGGATAGAAACCGGAGCGAATTCAACTGTTTCTTAGCCTGTAGAAATGGTGTTCAGACAGAACCAGTACTAAACAGTAAACACGCGATAGTATAACTTCAATGTATGACATAAAACACACACAAAATATGTACATACTCGTATATAACTTCACTATATGACACGCTCACTCACTTGATATTATATGACCATAAAAATTAAATAATTAAACAGCACTTAAAAGAATCGCAGCTAATTATTTTATATAATAATATATCCTCTAGGCCCTAACATCGTTTGGCACAAATACAGATAAATAGATTATTTTCCAGTGTCACACTACTGGGTTACCCGCACGTTAACGCTAATAACACGCCACTCCACAGATTTGTGTATACACTAAGAACACTGAACACTTAACAATTGCAGTTTGTGGAATAGTTATTTAAATTTTAATATTAGCTTTCTTGACTATTTCACATCGCTTAGCTTAGGTATCTTTTTTTTAACCATTGTCCATGGAAGTGGTAACCGCACGTGTTTGGGACTTCGGGTGCGCGGCTGTCAAACGCCACAAAAAACGTTTTTTTTTCTCTCTTTCCCGGAGTGAATCGCAATGGTTGTGTTAATTGCACAAAGTCCATGAGGTAATTTCTCGTTAAGTTTACGGCTTTTGTTGTCAGTATTTTTTGTTTTGTAAGTCATTCTATTGTAACTGGACAGCAAACCGTTCTGTGAGTTTTTGCCAGCTTGTTTTAGAACTTGAGGACATGTGGCGATTACGACTCAGGCAGCTTATTGTTTTCAGCTAGCTGCGAAGGGGCTGCCTTACTAATGCTTACGTAAATGCTCTAATCTAATGTCTCGATCTCGATACCCTGCAACTAGCTAATAGTTTATGTATGTTTTAGTTGGTGAAATTATTAACGATGTATGTTCTAAACGTACTACTCGTAATATGGTTGTCATTTGCCTTGTAGCCAAGCTAAATACCGAAAAGTACTAATACCTAATATAGGGTACGATTAGGCATCTATTATACCATAGAAAAGATAAGAGAGTTAAGTACTCAGTTGGATACCGAAGCTACTAGTTTTTGCCAGAGACAGGCGTAGGCGCTGGCTTTTACAGAACACTCTTTGGACCTTGCTTAATTCTTCTTTACTTTTATTTACTTAAAATAGTGCCTAGAGTCTGGCTCTAATAGAAAAGGTCTAGTACAAGTGGTAAACTATGGAAAGATCTCACCCGCGTCGATGTTGTGGTCACGTATGATATGACGTTATCCTCTCAGGTTCCTGGCGTTTCTGCAGTCAAACGTAGAAGGGCCGAGGCGGAGTCTGTCGTACACTCACTTAAATATATGCACTCGCGGGTGCACGTATAATAATGTATGGGCGCTTCCAGGCGTACTGCTTGGTGGATCTGGATTATCACGCGTCACTTTGCACTGCTTTATGGATTATACTACTTATCGCGAAATTACGAAAACAAAAATGAACATAGACCACGCATACTACGAGTGTTCTAGGTATCTATATTCTATAAGAACTGACTTGCACAAAGGCTACCCCGGCGCGACGCGGCGCAAAAGGCGAACACGTGGTAAGGACCGGCTATTGTTTCCTGGATTTTGGGACATTTATGAACGTTAATAGAGAGCCGCTCGAAGGGACAACCACCCCGAACCGTGTCTCAAACGAGACTCATCGGGTGTTAGGATGTTATGATTAACTCAACCAAATAATTGAAAATTATGACATGTCAATGTAATTTCGATCATTACAATACTCCGAGATACAAAGGAAGCTTATTTTATTGACGTAACACACAAGTTAATTATGTATTTATTGCGGTGTCTCAGAGTACAAAAACAATTTATTTATGTAGGTTTACATAATCCGAAAGGCAAAAATTTACTATAGATTATCTCAGAACTGGAGCTGGTGTCTTTGACAAATATACTTTATTTAAGATCAGGAATACACCATTGCAATTAAAGGGAAAATACAAGGTGTATAAGTAGGTATTGCAATTAAAGGGAAAATACAAGGTGTATAAGTAGGTATAATATATGGAAAAAAATATTAATTTATCATTCATAAAATCATCAAAAACATTTCAAGAATAACTCCCAACACCTTGTAACATCTACTCAGGGAATTATGTAGAAAAAGATACAAGTATAATTGTACCTGTGGGTCGCATCGTTACACAAATCGAGCTCATTTTATTTATAGTCCGTTTATGTAAAGCAACATTCTGCTAATTCTCAGAAGGACGTAACTTTGTAGTTTTCGCTTTGAAATAAGTCTTTTGGCTCGAAAGGACCATTATTAGTAGCACTTATCGTTACCACGTTAACGTGGATGTGGATATACTTTATTGAAGGTCGCGTGGGATGATTACTTGTAAATTGGTCTGTCTCGTGCAACTCCTCCGAGAAAAGATTCATATTTACTTGTATTCAACATATTTAATACATTGCCATACAGAGAGGGAATGCTGCCAGCATCTAGGCACCATGCCGCGGAGGGACTATTTTAGTACCTATAATATATTTATTTAAGATTAGTTTTTATTTATACTTAAGTTTATTGTTTACTGTTAATATATTGCGTGTTTACTCCAATAAATAATCTTATTTCATACAAAGAGATGTAAATGTGAAAATGTGGATACATCTCTTTGTAGTCGACTGTACCTATTATTACTTCTGTTTAAGTAAGTCTCCTTATTTTGTTAGAAGATTTATTCTAGTTTATTATCAATGTGGCCCTTTACTCGTATTTTTGTATTGCCTGTTGTGTAACTATTTAATTGAAATGCCTTCTTTTGTTCAAACGCTTGAGCAAAATACAAGTAATCTCGCATTTTGTAGTAGTATGAGGCAAATTGAAGGGGTTTAAAAGATAAAAGATTTATTCTTCAATTTAGGCACATCTCGGCGGAACTTATTTTGATTCATGAAATCTTAGATAGTATATACACAATAATGCATAGTTCTTCAAGAAGGCATATCAAAACAGCTTGAGAGACGGACAATGTGCCTATCTATATTGTGTAATCTAAAAAAAAACAAATCTGACTGCTTCGCAAAACGTTTGATATGCTTTAATTCTTACCTGAACCGTGTCCTCTAAATGCTAAATGATTTTTAACCGACTTCAAACAAAAAAGGAGGAGGTTCTCAATTCGTCTGTTTTTTTTAATCATCATTATTATTTTATTTTTTATTTTTTTGTATGTATGTTACTCGATATCTCCGTGAATCGTGAACCGATTTTCATTTTTTTTTTAATCGAACGGGTATAACGCCTAGATGGTCCCATTGTCACCAAGTAGGGGTCTTATGATGGGATCCTGGAGAAATCGAGGGAACTCTTCAACTATTATAGGCACACCTATAGTGATTTCACTATTTTTACAGTAACTCGGCCACTTCCTCTTGGAATAGCGGATCCTAAGTGAAGTCGGTTCTTTTTTTGTTTAAAATTATGTAGTAGGTTTATTTCTGGTTTGGACCGGCCGCCTTTGCTGTTCGACCGATTTTGGCCAGGTAGACTACTTCCTCTTCCGTCGTTCAATGCGTAAATGCTCATCACTCACCATGTAGTCATTTTCACTTTACTTTTTGAATGCAAATTCATAATTTGTATATGGTAATACAGAAGTAGCTGTACGATATGCCTATCAGATGTAAAGACTTCTTCTTAGTCGTTCCTTCATGCCTGAGGATCGTGACATGTGTAATTGTCCTCTATGCAGTCCGGTTTTTGGGTAATTTTACTGCCTTGTAGAGGCTTCCATTAATAGCCCTCTTTAAATTATGATGAAACGATGTAAAGACAATTTCCCACAGATTCATTATCAGAACTAGGTTATACCTAAATAGGATCAATCTGGAAATATATATTTTTATATAAATAAAGTATTCCAATAAAAAAACGATGAATTCATAATATGCTGGAGTTCTAAGGAAACAAGAAAATACAGTATATTTGTTTACCGCCTTTTACTTGCAAGACAAACAAAAGAAGCTTTCAAAAGAAATAAAAGAAGGTTTTCTTATTTCTATTTGCCTCGTTTTACCTTGTTTGATACCAATGCATACGAGTATTTGGTCGTTACAGGTAAACTAAATGTTATCCGATGTTGACAGAGTAGAATATGTATTTTGATATTTTCGTATATTTATTTTCTTTCCTAAGTTAGGCTTTTTACAATATGAATATAAAATTAAAATAAAATATACCATACAAAACAAGAACAATATAAAACATAAACACATTATAAAAAACCTAACCTAGAGTGCCGCCGGCAGCAGGGCAAGGCCCAGGCTGCCGGTGGTCAGGGCCTATTTTTATTATTATTATAAAGGATTATATTAAATATGTATAAACAATGAGGTCATAAGATTAACTGTTTGTACATGCCAATAAAATTAAAACATATATGCAATAATAAATTGTAAGTTTACAGGGATAAATTCTGACCCCTCTTCAATATTTTGGTAATGACGACATGAAGGGCTAATTTTAGAAGATTGTGCAAACGTCTTTATAGTAACTTAATACTCTACACTTCACCCTTTTGTGTTGTTATGAAGAATTAATGTGAAGAAACGCGTAACATGTGAAGATTGTAAAGAAGCTATGCTTCGTTTTATTTTAAGATTAGAAAAATCGTGCGATTTTTCCGGGAAAACACTTTTAAAACTAGCCGTTCTTTAAAATTGTTCTTAACAATTAGTAATATAGCCGCCCTAACTTCTTTTTAGGATTATTTCGTGTTTATGTAAATGTTATTTAAGGCTGTTAAGGTTCAATAATAAAACCTATCTTTTATGTTTGGATGAAACAAACATCTCATTAGCATTGTGGAATCTATTAGGTAGATGTAAAGGACCTTTTTAATTTAAGGTAAAAAAATGTGCTCGACATATAATTTCAAAGTCCATTATTTATTTGAAAAAGATCTGACAACACATTTAATGAAAAACGGATTGCTTATTGGTCGTAAGTATACACAGGTTAGGTAAATACATATGTATAGGTATAGTATAAATTAACCGCAAAAGGGGGAGGAGGAGAACCATTATTGGGGTCATGGAAAAAAGTTACTTCTATTATTATTTTTATAAAAGCTACCAGTATATAATGTACTATATAAATATATACACGGTGTTTTCTATAATACGAGCAATAAATTAAAACGTAGATTCTACTCCTCAAACAACAAAACTTTTGTTCAACAACTTTTTTTTAATATGTATTTAATATGTGGTTGACTGGTAGAGAATGCCTCAAGACCAAGTCCATCTTTTGTACCTTTTTTATGTGCAATAAAGCTTAACATAAATAAATACATACGTATAATAAAGTTTCATGCTTCCTGCGAGATGGAAATACATTTTTGGAAATTGTGGAGGTCGGGAGCCGAAGGTATAGCGACTGTACTAATATATTGCTAGCTGTTCAGCCCACATCAAATATATTGGAGCGGTCAGGGTACTTAAAAATATCTGAACATTTTATCGTCATGACAATAAAGGCGTTGTTCAGGTATCTGACCACCTTTGCCGCTCCGACAAATCCGATGGCGACTGTAGAAAAGGGACACTCAGTGGAAAGTTACTATACAAAACATCGACCGACGGCGACCTTTTATGTTTTTTTCCCATATTAAGTACAATTTCCGAGATCTTAAGATAATAGTGACTTTAGAATTATTATTTGTCTTATACCCCAATTAGATTACATTAATTAGATCAAATAAATTACATTATACTTGGATGAACTATTTATAGCTACATATTATATACATAGCTAACTTGGTCAAGGGTCATGACATGTGTTGTGGTATAGAATTGGCGCTGACTCAGCATGCTTGCTACGGACTTAGTGGAGCCCGCAGCGCTGATCTTCCGTCAGAACAGAACACATAATAATTGGCTTCTAACAATATTTAAGGAATAAGATTACGAATTTACGTTCAAAAGGTTAATATTGTGAAGGTTCAAGTGAAGATACGCGCACGTGGCGTATAGGAGTTATTTGGAAGATAATGGCCGCAAACAAAGGTATAAGCTAATGTAATTGCCGGCGGGTAAACAGTATCTGTTCCGAAGTTTGCACGGCCTATACATACCTGCGTAGTAGCGCGTAGCTTTAATCTTTTGAACAAAACAAAATTTTGAAGGTTCCATTTTTTGGATTTTTGGCAATAACTCAGTAATGGTGGCTACGAAAAAATTTTCTTCTACTTAATTCATCCGATTAAAAAAATCTACACAAAAGATTCTTTTCACTTTAATGAGATATCAAGGAAATACGATAAACACTTTTTTAAACTTTCGGAGCTATTATTTAGAATTCACAAAAATGACAATTATATCCTTTATCAAAAAAGCTAAAAGAACTGTCGAAAGCAAACTTCGATTTAGATCGCACGCATTTCTGAATATGACATACCTTCACCTTAATTAAAAAAAAATCGCAATTGAGGAATAATTACAGCTCATTTTGCTAAATCAGCAAAATAAAGTGTATTTTTTTAAATATACGACGAAGGTATAAATAAAATTACAACCTACAAAATAAATTAAATACAAGAAGTCAGAAATAATCAACTCTATTAGAAATAAACCATTAGAGTTAATACTTTAATAGTTTATTGACTCTATATAAAATTATACATCACCCATGTCATTTAATTTATTTTCTTACTAATAATAAAGCAGTGTAACGCAAATAAATTTTGGAGTTTTATTATCTATTCAAAGTTTCAAAATAATATAAAGTTTATTTGAGTTCGAGACATTGCAAACTGTTCCGTTCATTCAAAACTACCAACTATTCAATATTTAGGTGTATCTGAAACTTACTGACTTTGACAAATTATAGGTTTTTTCTAACGCTCTAGTAACTAAACGGGAAAAAGGACTGAATTTATTTTCGAAAATATATTATTAGACTATATATATACTCTTGTTTTTGGCACAAGCCGAAACACGATTGCTGAAAGTTGCCTCGATAGAAAAAAATCCGAAATTGGGTCCTTTTTCGCCTTATTTTTCTTAGTTCACGTAAACTATAAGAGATTAAGCAATATAACTAAGTAAAAAATATGGTATTCTGGTTTATCAAAAAAATCACAGAAGCAAAATTAGACAGAACTTTATAGATTCGCTTATTTATCGTAGGTTGGTCAAAAAGTCTGATCCTTAAGAGCGCTGCATCTATTTCTTTCGTGCACGGGAGCCATAAACGTGTCTCTAACGGATGGGCGTGGCTTGTCCGAATCGAGGAATGGCGTATATAGACCCAACATTCAACTTACTTGATTATACATACTTCGGTTTTGGTGTTGCTTGCAATATAATACCCCACTTATCGAAGGCCCCATAAAAAGACACGTTCTGTCATGTAAAGAAGATTGTACCGTAAGCAGAAGTAGCTGCGGGTAGGGTGGTCAAAATTAGCTTGACACGACTCTATTGTTAAGAGGTCAAATTTTAGGTCATTTTGAACACCCCACCCGCTTAGTTACTTCTGCTGCTGACTGTACGAGATATTTTTGTTTTGCGCGCTTCAGTGTTTTAGTTTTATAATAGGAAGTACTATTAGCTAGGTATACACGCACAGATGTGTCCGACGGATTTGTTCGACGGATATGCCCGGCGGACACATCCGCCCGTGTATGGCGCGAATTGGACAACGGACAGACAGCGGACAGGCGGACAGACGTCTAGCGGACACATCCGTGTCCAATTCGCGCCATACACGGGCGGATGTGTCCGCCGGGCATATCCGTCGGGCAAATCCGGCAGACACATCTGTGCGTGTATCCCTAGCTACTGCGAGTGACTACGTGACTACTACCAGTATCGTGCCGTCCGTAAAACAGTTAAAATTATCAGCAGCCAATATATGTAATATATTACCAATTTTAAAAAGATGAGACCCTTATTTCCGTTCTGAAGAAGACTTTGACAGGTGTTTTCCCAGTAAAATAGTATGTTTTGAAGGCATAAATTCGACCGGAATGCGCCAGTCACAACCCTCTTCAAAATTGAAATTATATATAAATACAATATATCAGCACTACTTTGAAAAAATCTCTGAAAGTTAAATAAATCGCAGTAACGGCCTCCTAGCCCAGTTGGTAGTGACTCTGCCTACGAAGCGGGAGGTCCCGGGTTCGAATCCTGGTGAGGCATCTAATCCTATTTGTGTGTTTATCTCGAATACTTGTTCCTGAGTTATGGGTGTTTTCTATGTATCTAAGTATATATTTATCGATATAAGTAGGGTATAAATATCGTCGCCTAGTACCTATAGTACATTCCGACCAAAAAGAGTAGAAATTAAAAAGTGGCAACATCGTAGTGTCGTCCCGTTTTCTTATATTGATTTGAAAGGGACGACACTACGATGTTGCCACTTTTTAATTTCTACACTTTTTGGTCGGAATATACCAGCATTGCTTAGTGTGGGACTAGGTGAATATGTAAGGATGTCCCCAAATATTTATTTATTTATTAGTAACTCGCATCTCTCACTCATTTTTCTTTTGAGTGCCAGAAAAAGATACAAGTTTTTTTCAAAGTAGTCACGTTATGAATAAATTATGAAATTGGATCGACAGCAGCGTAACTTCACCCTTTGTATATCATGCCTCATAAGGCCTACAATTGGTTTATATACTTAGCCATGAAAGTATTACAGACAGTCAGTTATTTTCACATAACATATGTTCAAGTATCGTTTTTGTTTTGTCGCTTTATACTCGGTGTTGCCATACGCAGATTTTTTAATATGCCTTCTTATTCTAGGATCACCATTTGCTGGTCAAACTCTCTGATTGCATCGGTGCCACGAATCTTGCATAAAGTGCGCCAGCGCTGGAATAAATAAATAAACTTTGTCTAGAAACTAGATCTTAACTTAGTATAAAGTTACAAGTTTAAAGTGCAATTTAAATTAAGTTACATTTCCTTTGAATTAATAGACACTTCCTTTATATAGTACTCCTCCACTTTTCATTTTGTTTACTACAGGACTTCTAAATGAATAAACGATTATTTCAGATTTTGCCATCTTTCCCAATATATGGGCCCATTTTATACAGTTAAGTACAAGTATTCGGCATACCTATGTATTAATTAACCTATGGCTAGATTAGCTAGGCGGTAAAAACGTAAATAAAACCTGTTATATTATAACGTTATACCACGAGACGGAGAGTAAGCATAGTATCCTTTGTGTTCCTTCTTGAAGTTTCGTAGTCTCTGTGCGTGTGCATCCTGACATTGATGCACTGTAAAAAGAAAATGACGAAGAATTTTCTTTGTCGCAGTAGGAACCCATCTACTACCTTTATAAAGGCATGAATTATTTTAACTGGAGACGTATGAATGGCATAATTATTTAATAACCTCGAATTTAAAAGTAAAGTTTTTAAATTCGAGTTAAGTAAGAGTTAAGTTCCTATACTTACCTAATAGAAATTAGTCGGACGCAAACAAAAGTACTACCTTGTTGTAGGTAGATAGTCTCACTATAGAGAGTCCATAATAGATAAGGTTATCTGTGCTATGGTAATTTGTCAGCTGCAAATTGGTACCCACCTTTTGATCTATATATTATACACTTTTACAAAGTGTGTTTATGGTCGCAGTTCCATATTTTTACGCTGCAAGTTCCTTAGAAATCTATGTATCCTACACCATTTGTACTGGGAAATGGTCTCATACCAAAGCCTAGTCGCGCAGTAGGTGCATAGGCAACTTGCAGCAGTAAAATACCTGTTACGATTAATACGTGGCTCAATTACAAATCCGCTGCTTTTACAATATATATTATTTAGAGTACCATCACCATTTGTCAGAGCTACTCTCCGGCCTCGCATTACTCCATTTTTTGTTATTCCAACCACCAATACACTAACCACTACTCCTCTGTATGTTGCACTCAACTATATAAACAACGAATCTTTAAGCAAATCAAATTATTTTGTTGAATATTTTTTGATTTTGCAATTTTCAAGTAGTAACACTACTATATAAATTATAAACTGAAATAGATGTCATATACTTCAGAAAAAGGGACCAAGTCCTCCGGTGCCCGAGGCCAGATTCGAACTGGCCTCGGTCACAGGAGGACTTGGTCACTTTTTCTGAAGTATATGACATCTATTTCAAAGCCTGACAAGTTCCTTTTTATCCCTGATATAGTCTCGCTACAAACATCTTACATATAGCAACAATACGTGTACGTCATGAATAGTCAGTACAGTGTGCATTGGCATTGTGCAAGAGCGAGTGAGATATACAATTATGTACTTGTGAAGTGTAGAAGTGTGTTTAGTACCAAACTAACCAGTTTGTTACAACCGCACTATGAATATCAGTACCTGTCATGTCAACAACTAATTTCACAACATTGTTTAATGGAATCCCTCATCCTTTTTCTGTCGCAAGTATTTTAATCTATTTAAAATTATTTGTTTTGCATCGGTGTGAAATTTTATGGGCATTTATTTTTATCCTGAAATATTTACAATTATTTTCGATTTATTTACATCGGTGACATTCAAGAGTCTCGTTTGAGACACGGTCCGGGTCGGTTGTCCCTTCGAGCGGCTCTTTATTAACGTTCATAAATGTCCCAAAACTCAGAAAACAATAGCCGGTCCTTACCACGTGTTCGCGCTTTTGAGTTGTCTGCTGCGCTGCGCTGCGGTGGGGTAGCCTTTGTGAAAGTCGGTTCTTATAGAATATAGATAGTATACTCGTAGTATGCGTGGTATATGTTCATTTTTGTTTTCGTAATTTCGCGATAAGTAGTATAATCCATAAAGCAGTGCAACGTGACGCGTCTATACAATTATTATTATTACGTGCAAGTGAATTTAAGTGAGTGTACGGATGACTCCGCTCGACCGTTCCACGCCTGCCCACTGCCATATGACTTGAGAAGATAACGCCATGCGTTACCACACGTCGACCCGGGTGAGATCTTTCCATAGTTAAGTTCTATAGGTACTAGGCCTTTTCTTTCAAGACCAGACCAGTGGATTAAGCAAAGGTCATTTAACGCAACTGCAAGAACCATTGCCTGGACCATCGGGTCCAGGCTACTTGTTGTAATCGTACAACAAGTAGCTTAGCAGTAGTACTATTACTACACACACTAGGACCCAGAATTTAATAAGCGAAACTATGTGGATGTGAAGCATATGAAATAAAGGTATTATGCGCGTGCGCACGGTGATGCGATTAAAAGTAACGGTAACGAGATTTTGTTACCATATTGACAAGCGTGCACCAGTTCTAAGTGCACACTCATATCCTAAACCACTACGTAATTGAAGCATCTATAGCTCACATATATATAGACTACTGTTTGGGACTAACTAAAGGGTATGTAGATATATACCTATTTCACACCTGTCTAAATCTAGAGATCATATGAGGTATAAGAGTATTGCTGCGTACGCTACTTTGCAATTAATAGAAAACAAAAAGCTGCCATCCAAAAGGGCTCAAAAACAAGCCGGCAAGAACAGATTCACAGATTTTTGTCCCACACAAAACAAAAATATCTGACAAACCATAAACTTAAAGAGGAATATTTAATGAATTTGGTACAAGTAATGCAACCATCGGCCTCTTCTCCTGGAAGCAGGTATAGGAAAAAAAGAATCCCGAACGCTATTCAAAGGATCTGCACATCTGCTAGCTAATAACCAATAAGTTATGAAACACTGAATACGAGCGGGCAATTGATGCAAGGTCCGTTAGGCGTTTTATCCATCGGTCTGCTGCCCGCCTATTGTCTTTGACCAGGCCGGCCATAAAGATGACACAAAAACAATGCCCACAGCCAGAATTTAGCAAAAACAAACTGCGGCAAAATGAAGACATGGAAATTAACTTAAGTATTTATGAAAATGAATTTACACCCGTATTCGAATAAACAACGTGGAGCCGGTCATGCCTAGATACCAAGAAATGGATCTGCATTAGGAAAATCTAAGTATACTTGAGATTATCAGTTTGGTGTTTACTTCCTACATATTTTAATAAGTTGTTAGGTTGAATCTACTTAGTCTTATTGCTAGAGCTACGTGCAATACATGGTGCGTCAATTTTCAACTCATAAATTAATAAGTGCATTCCGTGTTGTGTGCTGGTGTTTGTTTAATAGGTGATATTAATTAAGTGTTGAGTGCGAATGTATATCAATATGCAAATGTAAACAGTTATAAAGAATTAGTGTTTTTTTTTGTTGTGTTAAAATAATTAAAAGTGTCAAGTGGTGTTATGTGTGAACATATCAGTGATGTCCGATAAAAACGGAAAATATTTACAGGGAAAAAAAAATAACGAAAATTATGAAAGTCTGCCAGATCTTACACTACATACACTTGGAAGAACTCCATCATGAGATTCGTTATACCAACAGATCGTGTATTTACTGGGAACAGCTATCCGCGAACAGAGACGCCTAAAGAAATAGGTAAGCGGGAAAAACTATATAAACATTCGGAAACATACACCGAATCAGAGCTAGAGGAGACGACAACGCAATGCCATCACTCGAAACTTAGACAAATTTGAGCGAGAAACGAAATAAGAAGAGAGCAGTAACTGCTAGAGCGCCAAAACTGATAGCTAAAAATGCAAAGGACAAGAACGGGAGGGAATCTAAGGGGAAAGGGTCCTTAAAGCAGTCACGCCCTAGTCCTAGTATCTATTACACACCAATTATAGTATCTATCTTCCCCATGCTGGCTTCACGATGCTTGTATTCGGGTCGGCTCCAACCTCCTGTCTCTCCTATCATCCCGACTGCAAACCTACACTCCAGTCCTATCTACTCGGTGCTCCGGTGTCTTGGGCAGGTCGATGGTGCATGCGGTAGGGCGGCAGAAGTTGGTGCTTTACTGGATGGGGGTTCAGAGTACCCGGTCCTATTTAGCATTTGTGGTTTAGTCGGGGTGGTATGATACTAACGCACTCTGCCGGCTCTCTATCACTTATGCTGAACCAGGAGGGTAAACCGAGCCCCTAATGCCTTTTTGTCCCAACACCCCCTCCCTCTCGCAGTCTCCTCTTCCGAGTCCTTGCAGAAGTACTTCTGGCTGGAGTTACCACTCGTATCGTATCGTATCGTATCGTATCGTATTATTTACATCGGTGACATTCAAAGACTTTCAACGTCTGTTGTAAAAAAAAACATTGCCATTAAAATAAATTAGTTCCATCGAAAATCCGCAACATGGCGAGGGCTAAAAAGGAACTTGTTAGGCTTTAAACAACATTATTTTAAATTTTGCTTCTACTTTTACTATTTCTGTGTTTATTTATTTTGAGGTGTACAACAAGCATACTTATTAATGCACTGTTTGCTAATACTTCACAGTCTTAGGCACCAACTTGGAACACGTCTAATAAACATTTTGTATTTACGACTGAACCAATTCCCAAAAGACAAAAAAATTGCCTAATTATTTATTTACACGGATGTTCCTAATATTACTTTAGCAGTTCATCAATTATTCCGCAAAAAAAATATATGCAAGAAAGTTGATGTAATAACAAAAATCCTGAAGCATACAAACCAGCCAAAGTAGTATTAACGTTGGAAATAAGTCAAAACACATGTAGTTATTTACTTTAAAATCTACATTGCGTAACAAAAGGTTTAAAGGGTAAAAATATTAGGCGTGGTATGTATAAGGAAGAGCACTATATGGACTTACAGTACTACAAGATATAATTGACGTACAATATTAGACGCGGAGTCGACGCGACGTCGCCCGAGTGTCGGGTCTTGCCAGCGTCGACGCGGCTTCGACGCGACGTCAGCGCGACGTCAACCCCCCGCACCCCGAACCCCCTCACCCTCTCTTGGCAACGACGACTCTCGGAAGACCCTAGTGTGGGGTTAGCCTAAGACCATAAACGACCTCCTAGTTGGTAGTGACCCCTATAAAGCAGGAGGTCCCGGGTTCGAATCCTGGTCAGGGTATTTATTTGTGTGTTTATCACGGATATTTGTTCCTGAGTTATGGATGTTTTCTATGTATTTAAGTATTTATCTATATCTATCTATTATATATATCGTCGCCTAGTATCCATAACACAAGCCTTATTGAGCTTACTGTGGGACTGGGTTGATTTGTGTAAAATTGTCCCATAATATTGATTGATTTATTTATTTATTTATTTATAAAAAAAGCTATAGGGCTTCGAAAATCAGATTTTGGATGATTTATGAAAAAAAATAAAAAAATCGTATCTCCAGATCCGTGGCTCCTAGGACCAAGGTTCCAAGCAAGAAAGGGAAGGAAATGACACCACAAACCCCCCAAAAATTTTTGTCGGTACATGCGTCAAACACCCTGTATAATTATTTATGTTTGTAAGCATATGTAAGCTGAAGATTTATCTAGTTATAGTTAATTAATCGTTGTGACAAGAGATAATGAGATTGTGTGGTTTAATTATACATATTTTGGTTTCTATTCCATGGGGATTTAATATAAGTATATTACGCGTCTAACATGATATGTAATTCTGCTGTTAGCGTAATAGGATCCCAGTTAATACTTAGTTAATGATAATGAGAAATAATAGAAGCACTGTTAGCAAAATTTAACATGGATTGTTAATTATTATAGGTACCTACCTACATATTATGACGTGTAAGAAAATTAATTTAAAAATATATTATTGACATAAATTGAATTACAAATTGGAAACAGATGTTCATTACAGGTACAATAAAAAAGCTAGTGTGAAAAACTCGGTGGACCATTGAATTTAAACTTTCGATGTCGATGGCGCGGCGCAGCATCGACGGCTCCGATCGGTTCGCCTAGTACTCTAAGTGCTTGAGGATTGAGACCTAAGCTCTCCGAAACATGGCGCACGTAGTGACTAAACACAACTGAGTACAGCCGCATATCGGTGGAACATGACGGAATTGGATTTACTTAGTAGCTGAGGCAGTTCACGCATAACGAATATTTTGACGGGGTATTATATGGGTACCTAATTAAACCATCATCATCTCCTAGCAGTGTTCGGCTTTATACTGCCTTCTACCGCTGAGAGCGACGCTGCATGGTTCGCTCTTAACCCATTCACTGCCAATGACGACACGTTGTTGTCACGGCTCTACGAAGCATTTTCGCTACATAGCGGGAAACCCATGTCATCGGCTACTGCGTAGCGGTACGCGCGTAGCATAGCAGTGAATGTGAGTGACTGACATAGCCAATTTTGTGGCCGCACAGTTCTCCAAATCAGCTCTTCAACTTCGAGTAATTTATGGCCAATCTCCCGTAGTAATTTTGCAGAAGTGTTGACTTCTATTCTATTGCGTGTGTAAAGAAGGTACATTAGTTTCGTTTGAATACTTTTACCACTTAGCAGCAACACTTACCTAAGGTAAAAAAATGGTTGAAGATCGTAGGGGAAGATGGGGAGGCTTCGTACACTTTTTTTTCGGAGCCTTGTAAAACAAAATGTAACAGATATTTTACAATGAAACGAATGCTATGTTATCGTCCATTTATCTGCCTATAATAATAGCGCATTTCTGGCTTGATACAAAGCAACTTGGCCAAGCTATAACGATTTTTCCAAAAAATGGGAACTGTACGAATTCACCCCACCACGCGGGGTAGCTCCGTACACTATTCGTTTCTCCCCGGGATTCATGATTTTACCAGCTATTTTGCCACTTTCAATCACTTTTTAAACATATCTTACTGACCTGTTTTTGCAATTATGTTATTCTTGTTTTAACTTACATGGGGTGCATTCGTACAGTATGAAATTACATACATTTTTAGTGTACGAAGGTACCCCAATCCAACGGACCAGAAAAAATCAAAATAAAAAAAATATCGTTAATATAATCCCAAAAGTATTGTTTAAATAACAATATTTAGCATATATTTACAAACAATACTAAAGCATTTTTTCTAAGTCCATCCAAACTTTTTGGAAACAAACGCATTCAAAGGAGAACTCAAAATTACTTGCGAGTGGCGAAAACACATATCAGCTCTTTCTGGCGAAATCTTGTACCGCACTGCCATTACTTTTGGAAGGTAGCCTATGCATGTAAGTAGCCGTGTTGCATACAAATATGAACGCTTCAGCGTGTTGGATAGCCGAGATATGACCACTGTACGAAGGCTCCCAGTGTACGAATCTACCCTGTCTTCCCCTACTGTATTTTCTTACTTCAAGTAGGTAGTGGTACCTAATTCATTCTTGACACAAACGATCTTAGAATATTCCATTTTCAAGGTGTATTACCTACTTCAAAGTAAAATCACTAGTCCCCTAATTACTTCTCCTCTCTTCATAAAGTTACTCGTGTGTATGGCGCTGACGGCTATTGAGCTACTTGGACGTGGTAAAGTAAAATTTAGTTAAATACAGTTAAGCTAGTACGGTTCACAACAAATGATAGGTCCGTATTTAAGTGACAACGTTTGTCACATGACCAACTATTCATGACCAACGGATGTGAAATTTCATACATTATTGTAATGTTCGAAATTTGAATGTAATTAAAGTATTCGGTCATCGCGGTAGGCCCGCCGCTTCAACCAACCACTCAAGCCGCTTCGTACCTATTAGATAATGGTCCTCCTTCACTGAAAAAATATATAACGTTATTATTTCAATACTGTGTAGCTGTTAGCATCAGTTCATCCTGTCGAAAAATCGCGTAGGTAGGTACATACAATGACCTTTAAAGTAAGATTGCCCGCACCCGAACCGATAGTTTTTTAGGGTTCCGTAACCGACATCTGTCCGACCGTATCGACCTGTGCCCACGCCCACCTCACCTTAAGCTTAATGTCAAACCTACAGTCTAATAGCGCCCCACTCAATTTCCTTTTAGTACCTTCGCTGTTCTTTGTATGAAACTTCATTATTGCAACAACTACGCTCAAGATGCGCTTCAGTAACCTTCGTATCTTCCGCGAGGACTATATTTTACAGCAAGGATTCAATCTACAAGCTGGCAGCTTTGTCGCACAGCGCATTAGTATTGCGATGCAGCGGGAAATGCTGCAAGCATCCTCGGCACCATACCAGAGGGCCACAATTTTTTTGATATTTTGACGTGATAACGTCTTATAAATCGATGAACACCGGTAGCATGCACGAAAAAGTGTTACGTTCCATTCCGGTCACGTGGACAGATCTCCATGGTAACGTTACGGCCACAAGCCGTACGATTGAGAAACATGTAAAATGACCACCTGGTCATAAATATCTGAACAGCGCCTCAAGGTGATAAAGTGCCTGTTCAGATATTTTTCAGTAGGTACCTTGGCCGCTTCGATGTATGCAATTTTTCATAAATGTTTTCTTATCACGCAAAATTATCGTCCGTAAGCTGACTTTACAGGCAACCACTTGTTCTTATTTTTTAATTTAGTTTTATTTAAAATAATTCTTTCAGTGTACATTTACAGAATATCCAAGACCATCAGTCAATAAAACGGTACTCAACCTTTCAACAATGAGTTTCAGTTGATTAGATCCAGTCTTTAGAATTTAATAAATTTTTGTCGTCCATTCAGAAATGTAAAATTGTAATTTTATATTTAATCCAGCAGCTCAGCTCTTATTACAGTCTCGTAATAGGCTCTTTATTGGATTTCACGTAATTTTATTTATATCTCTTTTTAATAACCTGCTCACAGTTTTCCTGATTTTTACAGTCAGTATTTGGATTTCAATTTATTAAAACAGTAAATGGATACATAATTTTCATTTTGTTAACCTAGAGCGAGAATTTCATAATAAAGTAAGTACCTAAGCATTCTATTCATTCAATTATGCTGAAATCATACTGTTCGACTGAATAAAATACTATTTCAACTTCTCATCTAAAAATATATTATCAATATTTTTGATAAAAAATGATGATCAACATCATTAGATTAATTTAATTTAATTAAGCTCTAGGAAGTAGCTACATATTTGCGGCGTTCGGGGTTGAAACTACTTGAAACTTTGGGGCCGTGGGGGCCAAGCGCGCGCCGGCTGTACAAAGACCTGTCGGCGAGCCTAATAGAGGCCTCTGGTGATCAGAGGGCTGGCTACTATTTTGCGCAACGAATAGCCATCGCGATTCAGCGTGGCAATATGGCCAGCCTTCTGGGCACCCTGCCCGTTGACAGTGATCTGGGCCAAATTTTTTATCTATAGTTTTAAGTAGTTTAGATTGTTAGGGTAGGGAATTTGTTTATAATGTTTTTATTTAATTTACTGTTTTATTTCATTTCACTTCAATAAAATCCGTTTGAAAGGGAAAAAAAAACTGTATAATATTCATGACTGTTCTTCGCTCCACGACTCCGAACAGTCCGAAATTAGCCAGTATAATGTAGGTACCAGTCTTTTCAACCGACTTCAAGATTTTGAAGGAGGAGGTTATCAATTCGTCGGGATCATTGTTTTTTCCAAATTTTTAATTTTTATGTATGTTCACCGATTATTCGAAGACAGCTGGACCGATTTGAAACATTCTGTTTTGTTAGAAAGAGTATACTTCACAGTTGGTTCCACTGTCACCAGGTCCGGATCTGATGATGGGATCCTGGAGAAATCGACGGAACTCTTCAACTGTTATAGGCACACCAATAGTCATTTCAGTATTACTTACAGCAACTCGGGCATTTCCTCTCGGAAAAGTGGATCCTAAGTGAAGTCGGTTCTTTTCTTGTTTAAAATTATTATAACTCTCTTGTCTCTGATTGCACTTTTATGTCTTTGATCGCGAACGACGCGATCTTCAGAGATCCAATTCGTATTAATTGCGAAACGAATTGAGTTTTCCGATTTCGAATTATTTGTAGTCGATGCTTTTGATTTGAACATCTAATTAAACAGACATCGGGAGCCATGTTGTGTTGTCATGACGATTCGAAATAAGGGGAATAAATACGTACGTGCTCTTTGATTAAAATGATTTAGAACCAGATTAATTTTATACGAATACCAAAATAACTAGTATTTCTTAAACAAATGGAACGATTTATTATAAAGATACAAAATTGTCCATCAAGATATAAAATAACTAAAATGTTTTAATCAGGCATGGCAAGAAAAATAAATGTGATACTTTTTCGGGAAAGGTATCTATTATTTGGCGGTCGGCACTTCTGCTTTTATTCCTCGCATACAATATTGACGTGAGCGTATTTATTTGTGTGTTTATTACGGATATTTGTTGCTGACTTATGGATGTTTTCTATGTATTCAAATATTAATCTATATATATCTATTGGATATCGCCGCCTAGTATCCACAAGTTCCACAACACAAGCCTTATTGAGCTTACTGTGTGGGACTGGGTTGATTTGGTCCCATAATATTTTTTTATTGTCGTGACGACATCCTACATGACACCTTGCTGTAAATTGTACTACAGTCGCAATGAGATGTATCTGAGCGGCCAAGGTGGTCACAACTATCTGAACAAAGTCTTTATTGTCAAGGCGATAACGCGCATATTCAGATATTTTGAGTACCTTGGCCGCTCTTACATATTTGATGGCGACTGTACAATACGATGTCGTGACGTAAATTGATCAGTAGCGTAGAATTCCACGACACGACGTTGTAACGTGTAATTGTGTTTGGGCCCTTAACTCTATTAGTTGTAGGTATTAATTGCAAATACAGTGCCTCCGGGAAACTGTGGTATCGAATCAATTTCCAGGGATAAATTCTACTGCATTGATGCGTAATTAATTAACTGTTATTAACTAGTAGTTCGCCCCGAACTGTGAACTCGCGAATCTTGTGTTTCGCCATAAATGTGCAATAGTAGAATTACTACAAATACCAAAAATAGGTATCGGGTATTTTTTTCTCAACTATAGTTAGGCAAACCATTTCTGTCAGTAGAAAAGCGCGGCAAATTTGAAAAATCGCGGGTTGGCAACACCTGTCTTTATCATTTGTGTTTTATCTGTGGCATGTAACTTTTTAATTTTAAAAAGTTAGTTTTGTTTACTTACGTTTTTAGTTTCAGATGCGTAATTTATTATTTATTAATGTGATGTCTGCCATTTCGCGTGATAAATATGCGTTTTGAAGTTACGCAGTTTTGTATGGAATATCATTGAAGTTTTTTCTTTCAGTGTATATAAAACGAAAAAATCAAAGGGAAAACTGGTGCCAAATTATAAGTCCAAGAACGTTTGTTGCATAGGATGGTGCTCAATACACTGAAAAAATAGTTTCGTTGATTTTACGAAATTTTTACGAAATTTATGGGTTAAATTGGGACCTACACACAAGTATTGTTGAATTTACCAAACATACTTTGGTTGGCTTTTTACAAAACTAGTTTAGTAAATTAATTTTACAAAACTACTTTAGTAACAACTTTTTACAAAACTACTTTAGTAAATAACTTTTTACAAAACTAGTTTAGTAAATAACTTTTTACAAAACTAGTTTAGTAAAACTAATTTGGTACGTTTGACAAAATATATTTAGTAAATTTTACGGACTTTGTGCGTACTTTTAACGAAATTGATTTAGTAATTCTCCGAAAGCTTTTGTATGCTTCACTAAATTATTGTCGTAGCGTGTACGAATTTACTTTCGTAATAATTACTACATTTCTTTAATATGTATGACCACTAAACTGTGATAGATATCACTAAACTTCTTTAGTGGAATCAAGTTATATACTTTTGTAAAAATTACTAAGTTTCTTTCGTATGTATGACGCACTGAACTTTCGTAGATATCACTAAACTTCTTTAGTGGAATCAAGTCATATATTTTTTGTAATAATTACTAAGTTTCTTTCGTATTTATGACGCACTGAACTTTCGTAGATATCACTAAACTTCTTTAGTGGAATCAAGTAATATACTTTTGTAATAATTACTAAATTTCTTTCGTATGTATGACGCACTGAACTTTCGTAGATATCACTAAACTTCTTCAGTGGAATCAAGTAATATACTTTTGTAATAATGACTAAATTACTTTCGTATTTATGACGCACTGAACTTTCGTAGATATCACTAAATTAAGGAATGTATAGTTTACGAAATTTACTTGGGTTAATTCTACTAAACAACTCTAGTAAATTATACTACTTAACTTTTGTATATTTTACCTGGTTTATCTGAGTAAATTCTACTAAAGCGCTTTCGCATAGTTTACTGCAACTGATTTTGTACGATTTACTAAACTAATTTTGTAAGTTTTACTACTTTACTTAGGTGCAATTTACAAAATATCTCTAATAAATTCTACTAAACGGCTTTTGTGGATTTTAATATTTTACTTGCGTACAAATTACGAAACTTGATTTTGTTATATCAAATTACTATATTTCGTATATTAACCAATATTAATTACCAAATTATATTAGTATAATACCAAGAAATACCAAATTATATTAGTATAATATAAAAATTAAAATGCAATACAGATGCAATAACCGTCCCATTACATGACCATATGCATTATACCTCTATATATGTATAGAGGTTTATGGCATGCGGCCATATAATGGTATGGTTATTGGATCTGTAATGCATTTTAATTTGTACAATATACTAATATAATTTGGTATTTCTTACTAAATTGCACTAAATTATTTATTTAGGAACATACAAAGACTAGCAACTACAAACTTAGATATAAAAATAAAACTAAATAAACTAACTAAAATAAACTTAAATATAAACTTACAATAAACTTATATATAAAACTAAAATAAACTTATATATAAAACTAAAATAAACTTACAGATAAAATATGCTCCCCAGGTCGCCTTCGTGAGTCATGGTACCCAGAAGGCTGGCAGCGTTGCCTCTTTGGATGGCCAGGCTTATCCTCTGACCAAAAAAGCTGCCAGCCCTCTGGTTGCCTGAGACATCCACGAGGCGCTTGGAGATCTCTTTGAAGAGAGATTTTGCACTGGGCCCCCACGGCCCTAGGGTTTCAACACCAAACGGCGCAAATATATAGCCCTCACCGAGAACGGAATATTTGCGCCGTTTGTGCTGCTCCGCAACTGTAGCCGCAGCTCCTGCCTTGGAGGAGGTCGCCTGTAAGTGGGACGGTGCGAGCGTGTCAACGCAGGTGGCGTCCCACACAAGCGTCCTCCCCAGCCTCCACGGAATGAGTGTCATCCCGTCGGGTCGCTTGCCGTCGTCGCGCACGATACCGTTCGGCTCGAGAATAGCCGGTACGCTAACGGAAGCAAGCGCCCTCCGGATAACATCGTTCAAGGAGGCGTGGCGGGAGATGCGGCCTGCGCTTCGTTGGCAAGACAGGCCATGGTGGCCCAGCTCATCAACTGTGGCGCCACAGCGGCATCGGTGTGATTCATTGGTTTTGGTGCCCAGTCGCAGACAAGTGGCTAGTGTTAGTGTGGATTTGTCTAAGAGAGTGCCGATGTTGGGTGAAGGCAAAGCATGAAGCCAGTAGCCAGCTTCCGGTTCTATAACTGCTAGTAGACGAGCCCGCTCCGCTGAACTTTGGGCCGTGTCCAAAAGTTCTTTAAGAGTTGACTTGCAAAGCGGCTCGTCCCACTGTCTTTGTGAGTTAAGGAAAACCGGAAGCTGGTTACCGGGGCATGACTCCACCCATATATCTTTAGCTTCGTTCATCGTTGTACTACACTCGTTGCTGGCAGATGGGCAAAAAACTCGGTTAGCGAGATTTTGTGTGCTGTGAATGGAGGACAAAAATGCAGGGAGGGCCACACTGACTACTTGTCGGATCCCCAATCCCCCATGACGAATAGGCAGTGAGGCCTGGGTCCAGGCGCGGTTGTCTAGATGAATATTGAGAATGGATGAGAGGGTGTTTTTGAGGGTGGAGTCTAAGGGTTCGATAAGGTGGGGATGTTTCCAGACAGGGCTACATCTGAGTATGTATGTGAATTTAGGAACAAACAGACAGAATTTAATGATGATTAATGCCATGTGTGCACTGATTTTTAGAAGGCGGTCCGAATAAGCTTTATGAGTGTTGAGATGTTCGTCGATGAGTGCAGGAATAGATTCAGGGAAGATGGGAGCACCTAGGAGTCTAAGGGAATTTTTATCGATTATTTTTATATTTGGAGAAATGGTATTGAAGTTTGAGATTATGTGTTGTAGTTCGGTCGCAGGTATGGGCTTGTTGATAAAAAGTTCACATTTGGAGAAATTTAACTCCAGTCCGATGGAACTAAATGAATCTGTAAGGTTTTTTAGGTCGTCTAGAACGGTTTTCCAATCGCCTCCTAGGGTCCCATCATCAAGGTACCAGGTGTTAAATTTTGATTTTAGGTTTGAAATGGTTGGGTGGATGGCGAGGCTGAAAATGGCAGGTCCTAGTGGGTCGCCTTGCTGACACCCCACTGCTGATGATAAACGGTGGGTTTTGAAGAGAAGGTGAGTCGGTTCGTGATAACATTGCCATAAGTATTTATATATCAATGGTGTGGCATCTTGAACTTGTGTTAGTAGGGCACCTCTGTCTACCGAGTTAAACGCATTCTTTACATCCACTTTCAGCAGCACCTCGCATGACTCGTCTCCAACGAAGGCGCGTGCTGCGTGTACAGCAGCTTCACAGCCACCTTTGCTTCCGAAGCCGAGTTGAAGGGGTTGAAATTTTGCGGTAAGAGGTGAAAATATATTTTTGCAACAAATTTTGGAGCACAGACGTCTAAAAGTTAAGCCTACAGCGATAGGTCTTATGCCCCCATCTTTTTTTTTAAGAGCGCAGAGATTGGCTCCATACAATAGTCCTAAGACTCCACTGCATACCTTACCAGACAGCATGAGGTTTACCAGTTCAGTGATGCCGTCCAATAGACGCTCGCCAGCGTCGCCGGTGGATCCCAAGAGCAGGTCTTTAAGATGCTGTGGAGAGAGACCGTCGAGGCCGCCAGCGGAGCCGTTCTTGAACGACATCACTGCAGCTAGCACATCCTTCTTGGTAGCAGTTAAGTGCGGTGCCTCAGAGTCTGGCGGGTCAGGTCATATTCTTACTAAATTAATATTGGCTTTGTATAATTATGATCACAATCGTTTTAAAACCAATATGCAATTACAAAGCAGTAGCATAAAAAGGAACAAACTTATCACTAAAATTTAAACCTAAATGATGTCAAAGCGAATAAAAAAGCTACTTAATCCAGTTCACCACAATGTACAATATAGCAAAAAATAACAAAAGCCACTTAGTTAGATTTGTAAAAGTAGACATAGAGTAAATTGGCACACAATAACAATATATGCTGTATGTATGTATACCTAGAATCTAGATATTTATTAGGTCCTAGATATATAGCAACCAGTAATTTAATGTGTAACTCGTGTAACTGTGCATAACTTGGCTTTGAAATAAATAAATGATACATAAATAAATGAAATCAAATGAAACAATCGTGTAACCTTAATGAAGCTGGCATTCAGCTTTCGGCTCATTTCATAAAATTATGCACAGTTGCATAAACACAACGATATATACAGGGTCTATCACATCTAAAATGACAGGGTAAACGAGAAATAAACAACAAATTGAGAAATTAAAAAAATATTTATTTTATTCTCATGGCAATACTTACAAAAAAATGTGTTTTGATATTTAAACGTATTACTTGTATGTATATACGCATGACAATAATAATTTGGCTTCAATTATTAATCTCTTTTAATTAAAACGAAACACAATATGCAAAAATTACGTGCTGTGTTTGGTTTTTTTTACATTATATTATTTACATGTATAGGAGGCCTCAATAAATATTTATTCAGCAATTTTACTATAAAACCTAGTAGCGGCACTCAAAACACAACCTTCCGTATACATTTCCTGGATATTTGCTTTATGGTTTACGAGTAAAATGCCTGTGACATACAGACGGAAAGACGGACATGAAGAAACAACACGGGTTCCATTTTGGCCTTGGGAACAATAAAAAAGGTAGTTTATGGGGTTTAAACTAAGTATGAAAAAGGACCGTATTAATGTATATTTGAAACTTTAAAACAATTGTTAATATAATATTATTTTGAATCAATTATTAACTCTTTGGGCGCTTTTACCTATACGAGTACCTACCTACCTATCGTCCACTACACGGTAAAAGTTTCATGCAAAAAAAATTGTCTGAAGTCAAGCTTAGGTCTATTAATAAGCCAATATCAATGAAATTTATACAAACAGGGTGTTTTGAGTGCCGCTACTTAGTTTTATAGTAAAACTGCTGCAAAAAATAATATATATTTTAAGTTAAGTAAGAAACAAATGTGCCCAAGATGTATCTTTTTTTTTCATATTTTTGGATTTCTGGTTCAAAAGTTAAAGGACGGCCCGGCACATTTGTTTTCACATTCTGGGTGATTATTACTGAAAATATTAACTTTATCATAAAACGTTCAAACTTCAATGTTATTTTTCATGACCTATTGATTGACGTCACATGTTGGTATTTGGTAAAAAAAATCAGACCATTTATGTAAAAGCAAGACCAATAGGTACATTAAAAAAACCCGCAAGTGAGAAACTAATTGATCGCTATCGTAATCTAATTATTAAGCAATGTTCTAACTTTAACATCGTGTATCTAAATATATATAAATATAGTCTCTATTAGAGATAATATGACAAAAATTCGGTGTATTTGTAGAGAAATGACTCAACCGCTACGTGAAAATCCTTAAAGTCCTTGCTCGTTGGTCTGACGGCAATCACCAGCGGCGGATGGAAGGTGGTTCCTCTGGATAGATGCATTTTCGGGTACTGCTCCAGTTTATTTCACTCTGGTTCTGTAACAAACAACTGTATTTGGTACACCGCTACTAATAGAACTACTACTACTATTATTACTACCACCAGAGATTATAGATAACATGGACAGACACAGGCCACAGTCATTTTTGAAGCTCAAGTCTGCAGCGCCATCTGCAGGAGAGCCACTTAAAGGTATAAAAATATTAGGAAATAATTACATTTTCTACGGTACGCTACTCGTTACTAGATGTTGCTGCGATGCAATGTCATTTTTTCCTACTATTTTTATTATACCTTTAGGTTGCTCTCGTGCAGATGGCGCTGTAAACTTGAGCTTCAAAAAGTTCTTAGACTGGCTGTCTATATTATCCATAGTATCTGCTACTACACGTATTACGTGTACTCCTTAGTCAAAACGGGACGCAGCTCCCTCTATGACGCTCTCTTTCGCCGGCCTCACTTTTTAACCGAAGAGTATACTCGAGTTTGAAATAATAACTTTATGGACTCCAAGAAAGTTGTATATACTTAAGTAGTGTCAAAAATACCAATAAGTCAAATGCGCTTAATATACACGGTGCCCGTGAGCATTGCGAGAGATAGCGTATTCCTGATCGTAACTGGAGACTAAAATGTCGTAAAAACTTTTCTAGAATTTGCCTAGTTTCAGAGTTATTACCAATTAAATAAAAAAACATTGATTGTTGTTACTCAGTGAATAACGCCTTTTTCATAGAGATTTCAATCTTTATGGGGTCTAGTCTAGACATCCTTATTGACAGATATCAAAATTCCAAGGAATACTTTTCGTGAACCATTTTTTACGAATAAAAATGAACCAATTTATTTTACTCGATAGTTTTACCAATAACATTAATTTTCTTATGTTCGCATTTAAAAAAGTAAAAAAAATTTTTTTTTGGTGAAATTAACCTAAAATTATATAACATTTATCACTCCTTATGACCTCAGGAATTCGTGGTTAAAATCTCTCGCAATGCTCACGGGCACCGTGTATGTTACTTTAAGTTTTACTTTCGTTCGACCAAGATGAAAAAAAAAATGAGCTGAGAGGGATGGCAAGCAGGCGGACCTTAATCCCTTTCTAAAAGTTGCGTTCCAAAAAATGCATAGGTACTCTTTGGCAACAGATTATTTCATGCGAGGTGCGTTGGGATAAGATTGAACGTTAGCCGAGATAAGTACCTATTAGTATTATCTTGAAAAATCCCTTGTACAAACGACATGAGGACCAGGTACAGTCGACGTCAAAGATATTTGTAAATTTTTGCACCTCATACAATGGAGTCAGGTGGAAAAGTGTAAACATATTTTTGCCGCCGACTGTACATGAAACTATGTTTTTAGAATTTTTAGTAAAGAGGACGCATTAAAAAAAAAACGCTTTTAACAATACTTTTAATATCTACTAGTTATTGAGAAAGTGTTATGATCATACCCCGGGGTTTTCGGTGCGGGAATGATTTCGTGTATTTATAACTTTGTTTATTGTAAAGTAATTACCAAACTATGAATGAAACGTAGGTAGTAAGGTCCAAATGTGCTTAGAAATGTTAAATAAGTATCGTTTTTTACAATTTTTACCTGTTATTTGGCTAGTGTATAACATTCCCGCACCGAAAACCCCGGGGTATGGTTATGATTCAAGATACGCGTTTTAAGATAAAACTGTAATTTATTATAAACTTATTATCGGGGTGAACCGTGGTACAGTCGACGTCAAAGATATGTTTACACTTTTTAGCCTTAAAGGAGTAAGGTGCAAAAGTGTAACCATATCTTTGACGTCGACTGTACAGGCTATATATAGCATGACGGAGCTTTTAGATTTTATTTTGTATTATTTTAATTTACTAAAATTTTTATTATTTGTATCATACTTACAAAGGTACAGTCGCCATCAAATATATCGGAGCGGCCAAGGTACTCAAAAATATCTGAACGTGCACTTTATCGCCTTGACAATAGAGGCGATGTTCAGATATTTGTGACCACCTTGGCCGCTCCGATATATCTGATAGCGACTGTACGTACAGGCTGGATTTTCTTTTTGGGTCAGTGACGGTCAAATACTACCAGATTCCGTGCTGCTACGTGAAAATGGGCTTAGAAGACCTTCCCTCTAACTATTTCAAATAAATGAAGGACCGCATTTACAGATTTTGGAAAAAACATACAGGATGCGAGAAAAAGGTCATTTTCGGCGAACTTTTTTGTTGATGCCATTTGATCCCATTCCTAGGGTTGCCAGGTGTCCGGCTTTAGCCGGACATGTTTGGCTTTTTACGGGTGTGTCCGGCCGAATATTTGCTCGTCCGGCCTGTCCGGCTTTTGTTAGGCTTTTCGTCTGACTGACACGCGAGCGGTACGAGTCGAAAGTCGACCGCAAGTAAAGAAGCAACTGCTCCGAGGGCTGTGCACAAGTTGATAAAATTAACAATTTTTTTATGCCAATCGATTCCATTCCTGTTCAGTATTAATAGTTTCCATGGAGTCAACTTACGGTAATGTACCAAACAGCCACAAATTGAAAAAACCTTTTCCATACATTTACTATGGAAAAAATTAGAATTTTTACTGACATTTATCAATCACGCTAATAAGTCCTGTTACGGACAATAATACTGTATCAGGACATTACAGTGAAAGTCATTCAAAATATCAAAAAACGTGGATTTTAAAGCAGTTAATATACGGAAAAGTTTCTTCAATTTCTAGCTGTTTGGTACATTACCGTACATGACCCCATGGAAACTATTGATACTGAATAGGATTGGAATCAACTGGTATAAAAAAAAATGCATGTGAAAAATAAAAGTTTTAATTTTCATACAAAATGTATGGGAAAATGTTTCCTCAGTTTGTGGCTTTTCTAGCCGGATTTTTTTTGGTCCCGTACTAGCTTTTGATCCTGGATAGGAATGGGGTCAAATGGCGTCAAAAAAAAGTTCGTAAAAAATTACCTTTTTCTCGCAACCTGTATGATTTTTTAAAATCTGTAAATGCGATCCTTCATTAATTTGCAATGGAGGGAAGGTCTTCTAAGATCATTTTCACGTAGCAGCACGGGAACTGGTAGCTGCCCTCACTGACCAAAAAAGAAAATCCACTCTGTATATGGAAGCAATTTCTGGAATAAAACAAATTTCATTTCATTACTGTTCCATAATTGTTTCTAAATCAGCTTGCAATTTTTTGACAATGTACGATTTTGTGGTAGACTGTACCTACTTTTCTTTAGACAATTATATAAGTATTAAATTGATTAGCAGGAATTGGTTCTAAATCAGCTTTTTTCTAAATGTTCTAAAGTTTCTAAATTTTTTACAGTAAACGATTTAGTGGCTGACTGTACTTTTTTTTAGATCAAGGGTTCTCAAACTACGAGCCGTAGAAAGTACAGAGAGGCGCCGTGAGGCATTCCTCCTCATCATAGGTTTTTACCTATAAGTACAATACAACCTATTTCCAATAGCCTAGCTAGGTTAGGGCGTAGAGATAAAATTGTAAACTTGCAATTTTTGGTAAAGAGGACGCATTAAAAAAAACGCTTTTAACAATACTTTTAATATCTAATACTAGTTATTGAAAAAGTGTTATGATTCAAGATACTCGTTTTAAGATAAAACTGTAATTTATTATAAACTTATTATCGGGGTGAACCGTGGTACAGTCGACGTCAAAGATATGTTTACACTTTTTAGCCTTAAAGGAGTAAGGTGCAAAAGTGTAACCATATCTTTGACGTCGACTGTACAGGATATAGCATGACGGAGTTTCTACATTTTATTTTGTATTATTTTAATCTACTTAAATTTTTATTATTTTTACTTACATAGGTACATAGTACATACAGGCTGGATTTTCTTTTTGGGTCAGTGACGGCAGCTACCAGATCCCGTGCTGCTACGTGAAAATGGTCTTAGAAGACCTTCCCTCTAACTATTTCAAATTAATGAAGGACCGCATTTACTGATTTTGGAAAAAACATACAGGATGCGAGAAAAAGGTCTGTTTTGGCGAACTTTTTTGTTGATGCCATTTGATCCCATTCCTATCCAGGATCAAAAGCTTGTATAGGACTAAAAAAAAAATTCCGACTAGAAAAATCACAAATCGAAGCAACACTTTTCCCACACATTTTGTACGAAAATTTAAACTTTTATTTTTCACATAAGTACAATTTTTTATGCCAATCGATTCCATTCCTGTTCAGTATTAATAGTTTCCATGAGATCAACTTACGGTAATGTACCAAACAGCCACAAATTGAAAAAACCTTTTCCATATATTTACTATGGAAAAAATGAGAATTTTTACTGACATTTATCAATCACGCTAATAAGTGCTATTACGGACAATAATACTGTATCAGGACATTACAGTGAAAGTCATTCAAAACATCAAAAAACGGGGATTTTAAAGCAGTTAATATATGGATAAAGTTTCTTCAATTTCTGGCTGTTTGGTACATTACCGTACATGACCCCATGGAAACTATTGATACTGAATAGGATTGGAATCAACTGGTATAAAAAAAATGCATGTGAAAAATAAAAGTTTTAATTTTCATACAAAATGTATGGGAAAATGATTCCTCAATTTGTGGGTTTTCTAGCCGGATTTTTTTTTGGTCCCGTACAAGGTTTTGATCCTGGATAGGAATGGGATAGGGTCAAATGGCGTCAAAAAAAAGTTCGTAAAAAATTACCTTTTTCTCGCAACCTGTATGATTTTTTAAAATCTGTAAATGCGATACTTCATTAATTTGCAATGGAGGGAAGGTCTTCTAAGATCATTTTCACGTAGCAGCACGGGAACTGGTAGCTGCCCTCACTGACCCAAAAAGAAAATCCACTCTGTATATGCAAGCAATTTCTGGAATAAAACAAATTTCATTTCATTACTGTTCTATAATTGTTTCTAAATCAGATTGCAATTTTTTGACAATGTACGATTTTGTGGTAGACTGTACCTACTTTTCTTTAGACAATTATATAAGTAGGTATTAAATTGATTAGCAGGAATTGGTTCTAAATCAGCTTTTTTCTAAATGTTCTAAAGTTTCTAATTTTTTTACAGTAAACGATTTAGTGGCTGACTGTACTTTTCTTTAGATCAGGGGTTCTCAAACTATGAGCCGTAGAAAGTACAGAGAGGCGCCGTGAGGCATTCCTCCTCATCATAGGTACTTTACCTATAAGTACAATACAACCTATTTCCAATAGCCTAGCTAGGTTAGGGCGTAGAGATAAAATTGTAAACTTGCAAGTGCGCCGCATTTATTTACCCGGATCACGAGCATTCGCTGGTTCGGAACTCAATTCCTCCCACTGTAGAATGGGACTTTAATAGAAACACTCACTACGCTTACGATTTTTATTTATTTACAGTTCGGTGTGTACACTATGGCTTACTTTTACTGAAAATACTATATACACATATAACTCTTAGGTCCGCGAATAGGTACGTTTAAATTTACCCTATGAGCACTAAAACACTGGACACTATGTTGGTCGAAACTAATACATTGAGTACCTATTTCCAAAACACGGAACTAAAAACACTTGATAACTACATAGGTACAAAATTGTCAAACACTATAGGCATTAGGTGTTGAACTAAGCACTAGACTTGAGCACTAAGCACATAGTAAGCCGGTACACTTTGATACAGCACTACAACATCTAGGCCCGAAACAACATGGAACACTTCGGGTAGTCGGGTTCGCGAATAGATGAGTTTACCCTATGAGCACTAAAACACTGGACACAATCTTGGTCCGAAACTAATACACTGAATACTTCTAAAACACGGAACTAAAAACACTTGAAAACTACATAGGTACAAAAGTCAAACACTATAGGCATTAGGTACTGAACGAAGCACTAGACTTGAGCACTAAGCACATAGTAAGCCGGTACACTCTGATACTGCACTTTATTTAAACTTTTTCTTCTTACTGGAACTGCTTCTTGATTTGAAGTAGAACATTGCCAAAAAGCCATGGAAAAAATTATGCTAGGCATCAGGGAACAACACAGGTTTCTGTCAAAATGTTCATTTTTTGTTGCAGGCTGTCTTTTTTAGCACAATCATGAACTTGTTGAGAGAATATTTGTGGCCATTTTCCATCTCCATCACCACTAACACCCGACCAGCTTTATGGTACAGTCAGTTATCCACTTTTGGATCTAGGTAAAAAAGTGGATACATGTCTTTGTATTCGACTGTACCTACCATCACATAATGCATCGACTGACAAAATTGTACGATCTTGTTAGTCCATGCATTATATGACGTCTTATAATTTTTCATAATATTGAATCGAAGCCAGAACTCTAGAATTTGTTTTCTTCAAGTTATTTGCATTCTTTGACCTCCACCACTTTACAGCTGCTAGATGTCCGGATCTAGAAATAAGCATAGTATAGCAAACTAACTAGAGGGGTTTCGTTGCTCTCATTATTGTGTCGTATCTGACGTGGCCAGCTCTCCGTCTATTACGACCATCTGTGGCAGGTAAACATTTTGTATTTAGGAAATTTAAAAAAATCAGACTCAAATCTGTTCATGCGCTTGGGTACTACAACGCCACAGACAGATACACAAAAATACATGACTGTTACACTTATAAGATCAAATATCAGAGAAAGGGTGAGCATCCACCAGAGATATACGAACCTGTGATACCATGACACAGCATTGAGCATCATGCAAGGTGTCAGATGTATGAAAACACAGCTTCTCACACAGCGTCTTATGTGTAAATATGCGGCCTGACATATTTACAGTCAGCAGCAATAGTATCTTCCTCTACGACGGCCGCAAAAATATGTGACATGCTCTTAAGAGCGAGCGTCTTATTTGTAAGACCTTAAGGTCTTACAAATAAGATTGTGTCAGATATTTTTGCGGCCGTCGTTGAGGAAAATACTATTGCCAGTGACGGCAGTGACTGTACAGTCGACGTCAAAGATATGTATACACTTTTGGATTATGTATATCACAAAGAAGCAAAGAACAAAAGTGTAAACATATCTTTGATGTCGACTGTACATGTAGTTCAGTCAAGTTAGAAATACGTGCACAGACAAAGTGGTTAGAAATATGTCAACACGCCTTAATAAAGTAGTTGCGTATTATTGCTCAAATATTTTTGAACCTTTGGGATGGTTCTTATAGGTAGGTACTTATAAATCCGATACATATAACAAGTATATTTCAGTGACGTGGCCACAGGAAACCCTCAGTGCGCGAGTCGGACTCGTCCGTAGCAAGTGTTATTAGAAGATAACATACAGGCCTCGCGTATAGAATACCTCTGTGCAAATAATTTCAACACGAGAAAATAATAATCGAGTCTGTTTACTTACCTACGTAACTTCACGAGACCTCTCTTGAATAATATTCTCTCTTAGAGATTTGGGATTAGCTCTTTCAGTCCTGGATTTCTTTCATATGTTTGAAAGTTATTTCATTATCTGAAAGACAAAACAAGCGATGCCATTTTAATTTGGTAAAGGACTTACCTACTTACTTAAGTTGACTTTCGTAAAATTTTAATTTCTTGTTTCGTAAACGCCAAAAGACACACATTAATTATTTTTTCTATAATATGATTCGTAGTATACGCGCATCTCGGGCATGTCAAAAATCCAGAATTTGTACATTATGAAAAAGAGAATTAATAAATAATTTGGTAAATACGGGATGATGATGCAATATTATAGGCAAGACTTACCCGCAAAATTATTGATGGTGGTGTTCGATAAACCCCAATCTTCTAAATACAGGCTGTCTCCATCTTCTTTAGGTGCCATTTTGTACACGAACATAGCACCTTGCACAGTTAAGTTAACACAAAAAGTAAAAGTAAACTAGAGAATCATAAACAGCGCAAAACTTGCGAGATGCAGCCGACTCGGCTCGCTGTTAGATCAAAATGGCCGCTGGACATCCTCAGCTGCCAGAACTGGCGCACGCGCGTCTTTCGCTGGTGGGGAGCGGGCGGGGCGGAAGAATGAGCGTAAGCGCTGTCTCGTGCGCGCACGTTTGTTTACATATCTCGCCCTCTCACTGCCACGCATTACCAAATTAAATTTTGTATAATTTACAAAACATTTTGGGTTAATTTTAGTAGTCTACTTTGGTAAATAATTGCGCAATACACATTATGCAGTTACTATTTCCAATAAATACCTTGTACGTTCCTACACAGAAAGAATACAAATAATTATTCCAAATGCTCGTTTAATAGCTTCTTCAAGTTTGTCTACTAGTTATACGAGTATTAGGTATATACCGGGGTGACCTGTAACGAGCAAAAAATTAAAACGTAGATTCTACTTCTCAAACTAAACGACGTTTTCAAATATTTATAACTGATCATTCTCAAACAAGACAAAGTTTGTTCAGCGACTTTTAAAAATAACTTATTGTTTGATTTTTAGTATAGCTTACAGTTTATTCGAACACGCAATGTATTCCGAAATTGATTATGTATGTATGGTGACGAGACTGACAAGCAATGTCAATAAGATTTTAACGTACATTGAAAATACTATTAAGTTTGCATGAAAAAAATACAATCTTAAAAACACATGTTTTCAAAAAGTTGTTGAAACAGAAGTTACCAACCTGTTCTAATCTGTTCTGTTTGACTGTTCAATTTTAACACACTGAAAGCACCAAGAAATGATTAGTTAACACGATCAAAAGTTCACATTTGTGAATAAATAATGACAATTTGCAAACTAGAACTAACATAACAATAAAAACACAATATCGTTTTGATTTTCACATATAAGACAAGTGAAAATTGAAAAACTGACAGTGAAGCACGTACAGTCACCGGCAAAAGTATCTTCCTACATGAATGCTGCAAAAATATGTGACACGCTCTTATTTGTAGGGCCATAAGAGCGTGTCACATACTTTTGCGGCCTTCATGAAGGAAGATACTATTGCCGGTGACTGTACATTTTAAATCGGAAACCATTTGTTTCGAACCTCTTTTTCTCTAGGTTATTTATTGTGCAAACTTGATAAGAATAAATTATTTCGTACAAATGTCTACTATTATATTAAAATGCTGTTAAATAATTCATATTATTCTAATTAACATTTACATGGCTTTAATATACACACAAATAATTATATACACGGTGGGCACGAGTAGCCGACAGATTTTAATAGTGTATTCGTGATTCGTGTTACAGACTAAAATGTCCTATAAACTTTTCTGGAATATGCCTAGTTTCAGAGTTAATACCAATTTAAAAAATCTTTATTATTATTATTACTCAGCACAAAACGCCTTTTTGATGGCGTTGTTGCCACTATTGGGCATACTAGTATTTTATACATCTTTATTGACAGACTATATCAAAGTGACAAGGAATACTTTGCATAAACTATATTTTATTTTGATAAAATGTATCATTTCGTTTTAGGCGTTCATTTTAAAAATAACATTCAATTTTCATGTGCACAGTTCTGTGCACATGAAAATGTCTAGTTCTAATTTAAAAAAATTAGATTTTTTTTGGCGAGATTCACCTAAACTCACATACCGGTACCGTTTTTTATTCCTTTTGGTCTCAGAAATGCGCGGGTAAGATCTGTCGGTTTCCTTGTGCCCACCCTGTATCATTATTGTTTTAAAGACCACATATTTTTACGTTGGCAGTTGTGACATGTATCGTGTCGTATCGTGCCTGATAAAGAAACCCTGTAAATCCTTCTTTCAACTTATTTCTAATCTAAAAAAACGAACTATAGTATATTCCAGCCGGCCAAAAACGGGATATCTGCCCTTTAACTCTTGTTATGCTTATTTTTTTATTGCGCATTTAAATTGAAATTATAGTGTGTCAAGACACATAACACACATAACTTATAAAAAAAACATTGTCCCTAACGTAGCTTATTTGAATATTTTAAGACCTCTATATTTTCATATATAAACATTAGGTTTAGGTACCATAAGCCGTGACCTAAATGTTTAATTCGTCTTATCAGGTAGGTATGTATTTTGATTAGGTTTTGTTTAAAAAACACATATTTTATACCAACTAAAATTTAGTATAAAATACGTCTAAGGGACATCAGTCGTCACACACCTGATATGAATTCAGAAATTCATAGACAAAATCAGACGGAAATGCTTAAATTTGTCTATGGTGGCTGAAATTTATCTATGGCCTCCATACAAAAATCAGATACCATAGACAAATTGAAGAAACCATAGATAAACTTAAGCATTATGTCTACGAAGTTCTGAATTCAGATCAAGTGTGTGATGTCCCTTATCCGGTATTTCATAAATTATGGCTTGTAAATGTACCTAAGGCACAAGTAGTCCTAAGTCAGAATCTTAGAGATTCAAGCATTTTTTTGTCATGTTATGAATATCTATTAAAGTAATAAATTGGTTAGGGTTAGGGGACAATTTTACAGAAATCGAACTAGCTCCATTAATAAGCTCAATAAGCTATAACTCTCTTACTTTTGCCAGACATTCATATCGTATAATTTCATTTGCCATAATTTTAGAATGCATAATTATTTTTTCCTCAATACAATGTATATTCATTTAACATAACGTTATTTTTGATGTTGATGCCAGAATGTTACGTATGACGTATGCCACATCTTTTTTTCCATATTTTATTTTTAATAACCTTAGAGCTTTAAACCAAGCGGAATAGCCATTGACAGGCGTTCTGCCGAAAATGTATGACCAGTGGTCATTGTATGGACTGACGTTTATTTGACGTGGCTATTTACATTATACATTTGATGATCCCCTCCCCCGCAAAAAACGGCAGACTTTTTCCGATAGAAATCAGAGCGAGTTTCACATCCGGTTGGGTGTCACAACATTAGGGACTTATTTATAGGAGATTTTATATTCAATATGGCAATTAAATTGTATGGCAAGTGACTATTATGGATAACACTGATAATGGCAAATTGGCTATTGTAGTAAAGTATAGTTATGAAATCACGTTAAATGAAATTCTGGCAAAGGTTGTTTCGCTGAAATGCTCAAAGAGATTTAGTATAATTGACTAAGGTAATAGTTTCGTAACTTTTACTTATGTAGTTTGGTAAGTTTACCAAACTGGTGTGCTGAAATTGTCAAAGAAATTTTGGTATTATTAACTAAAGTAACAGTTTTGTAACTTTTACTTATACAGTTTGGTAAGTTTACCAAACTGGTTTGCTAATATTCTCAAATAGATTTAGTATAATTTACTAAGGTAATAGTTTGTAACCTTTACTTATACAGTTTGGTAAGTTTTCCAAATTGTTTTGCTTAAAATCTCAAAGAGATTTAGTATAATTTACTAAGGTAATAGTTTCGTAACTTTTACTTATGCAGTTTGGTAAGTTTACCAAACTGGTGTGCTGAAATTCTCAATGAGATTTTGGTATTATTTGCTAAAGTAACAGTTGGTAACTTTTACTTATACAGTTTGGTAAGTTTACCAAACTGATTTTCTATAATTCTCAAAGAGATTTAGTATAATTTACTAATGAAATAGTTTCCTAACATTTACTTACACACTTTGGTAAGTTTACCAAACTGGTTTGTTAAAATTCTCAAAGAGATTTAGTACTATTTACTAAGGTAATAGTTTCGTAACTTTTACTTATACAGTTTGACGAGTTTACGAAACTGGTTTGCTAAAATTTTCAAAGATATTTTGTATTACTTACTAAAGTAATCGTTTTGTAAGTTTTACTTATATAGTTTGGTAAGTTTACCAAACTGGTTTGCTAAAATTCTCAAAGAGATTTAGTATAATTTACTAAGGTAACAGTTTTGTAAGTTTTACTAATACAGTTTGGTAAGTTTACCAAACTGGTTTGTTAAAAATTCTCAAAGAGATTTAGTATTATATACTAAAGTAATAGTTTTGTAAGTTTTACTTATATAGTTTGGTAATTTTACCAAACTGGTTTGCTAAAATTTTCAAAGAGATTTTGGTATTATTTACTAAAGTAACAGTTTTGTAACTTTTACTTATACAGTTTGGTAAGTTTACCAAACTGGTAAGTTAAAATTCTCAAAGAGATTTAGTAATATTTACTAAAGTAATAGTTTTGTAAGTTTTACTTATATAGTTTGGTAATTTTACCAAACTGGTTTTCTAAAAATCGCAAAAATATTTAGTATTATTCACTAAAGTAAAGGTTTTGTAAGTTTTACTAATACAGTTTGGTAAGTTTAACTAATTGTATTTACTAATGTCTACAAGAAAATATAGTATTATTTAATAAATCCATAGTTTTGTAAATTATATTTACACAGTTTGGTAATTATTACGTACTGTGTGTGCAAAATCTACAAATAGATTTTGTATTATTTACTAAACTTGACGTTTTGTAAAATATAATCCTACAGTTTGGTAAGTTTTACATATCGTGTAGCTTAAATCTACAAAAGTACTTGTTTACGACGTCAATCCAAGTATGTTTCGTAACTTCAATCTTGCAGGTTTTGTGATATTAACTAATTTTGTACTAAATTTTACAAAATCGAAATCAACCAATAAAAATTTCGTAAAATCAACCAAGGCATTTTTTCAGTGTATTGCCACAAAGCGATAAACATGAGATTTAACAAGCAACAAGCACTCCGCTACTTCAGATTTCTATCAAGTTTTTTTGATGTTTTCCTTAATATACTTAAGCGATGTATAAAATAAATAAACACCTAAATCTCACTTGCGTTTATTAACTATACACTTCATACAATAATAAAGCTGAAATACGAGAGTAGTCTTAAAACGAATGACGAAGGCCACGACAGGGAATCATAATTAATACTCGTAGATGTATTACTGAGTAATATGCATTACACTTATATTCGTACAGATTATGCAGTTAATCCGATTCCATTCTAAACTGAAAAGTTGTATTTTCTGGTAGATACGCTCATTTCCTTGCCGGAGCAATGATTTTAATCAATTCAATGTTTGTTTCCTTGCCGGGTTTCAATGCTTTGAACACTTTCAACTGTTGTATTTTGGTTGCATCGCATCATCTCTAATCTTCTGTCCTTTTTATATTTGAAGCTTATTTTAATTTCTTCGCACCTTCTTATTTATTGAAAAGTGATTATTATAGGTACACATATCAAAGTTTCCAATGATTTTATATAATAATGTAGAGTTAAACATGAGTAAATTGACGAAATTACAACTTCAATGACGTACGAGAGCCGCGCCAATGCAGCCAACTCGGAAAAAAATTGGTTCGATGTACGTTGCCGCTTTTCTATGGAGCAATGCTGCTTTTCGATTCGCCCTAGAGTGTTGCCAGGGGGGTACAACTCAAAGTAAATCTGTCAAAAAATTTGAGTTTGACACGACGTATCCGATACGTTTGCATAAGTGCGAAAGAGAACTTGTCATGCGTTAATAAGGGACAACATGATTCGTGACGTTACGTGACATTACAGAGGTCTCTCTGTATTATACTATTATTTACTCTGTGGTGTTGCTATATTTTTGTTTGATGTACATTGCTACTGCGTTCGTTGGCTGGCCAGAGATCTAGGTGAAACTAAACGTCCATATTAAATTGTGCGGTTGATGCGCAAAATTTTACCGCGACGAAATCGCTTCAGATTTGACAGTTTTTGTCTCATCTAAATTTAAATCCACCTCTCACGTGCCTCTCACTCTGTTGCTTTGACATGTCGTTCTCATCTGTGCACCACCTATATAGGTTTCGGTCACCATCATTATGCGTCTATGGTAACTCTCTCTAACTAATGTGTTAATGTCAGTATGCTGATGGCCCTAGCAGCCAAAGCTTTAATAAATTTAAAAAAAGTCAGTTGTCAAAATATTTACACCAAAATCAAAATATAATTGAAAATATTTTTGAAATCAATTTAATGTTGCTAATTGTTATGAAACAGTAAGCAGTTAATAAGGATTTGACGAGAGTGTTAATCAATACCTTTCGTTTGATACCAAACTCAACCATACTTGCTCGTAAAAGTAGCAAATAAGATGACCAATGTAACAGGGCCCCTTTACAAAACCTTTTTAGGCCTTTTAATTTCAGAACCCCCGTCTCGATCCAGCTCATATACGAACTCGAAAATTTTGTTGGTCTCTGCTACAACCCCAACAAATTTCATAAAGATCGGAAAATCGTTACTAAAGTTATCGTCGGACAAACTATCTAAATCAAAAAGCCATCCAAATGCCGAGACGTCCCAGTAGCCAGGTTGTTGTTTGTAAGAACGATCTTCGCTTACGCTCCGCTCGTTCGATTATGCAAGTTATGTATCCAATGCAGAAGAAGCCTGTTAATTCTGGAGTTGTCGTAAGAATAACGTAAAATAAAGTAAAGTGTGATTTGTGACGACCCTTTGTATAAACGTCAAGTGAGAAGTAAATCTTGAAACTAAGGTAATAATTTTAAACAAAAAATAACCGACTTAGGCGCCATTTTTCCAAGAGGAAATGGCCGAGTTGCTGTTAAAAATAATGAAATAACTATAGGTGTGCCTATAATAGTTGAAGAGTTCCCTCAATTTCTCCAGGTTCCCATAGTCAGATCCGGACCTGGTGACAATGAGACCAACTGTGAAGTATACTCTTTCAGACTAAAAATAAAAAAATAGTAGTTGAACAAAGATAGAATAGAAAAAAAATATCTAAATCGGTGTAGTTAGCCGTCTTCGAATAATCGGTGTACATACATAAAAAAAGCAAAAAAGAAATCTTTAAGTCGATTGAAAAGGTAAAATAACCTATTTAACTTATAATCTTGAACGCTATAAGATTTTATAATGCGGTTGGCGGGTTTCGTAGATATCAGTGTATTCTGTTTCTGTATTTTGATCTTACTTTCATTGTAGTTTATGTACTTACTTTCCAGGGTTTGTGCTCTAACGGTGGCAAATAGTTATAACTGACTCTCTTACGTTATTTTTGTTAATTTGTCAGCACAGTAGATACATTTCGTAGTTCATAAATCGTTATAGGAGACGGCAGTATATTTCACATATTATTTTATTCACGCTATAACAGGAAATAATAAATCCACCCTAAAGGAACGCAATTTATTTCGCGGTTTTTTCTGGATTGCAGAAAGAAACTAAATCCTCCATTGTTATGCGGCCCGACACACACTAGAAAGGTTTACCTAGTTTTTAGTGTGGTATGTTTAAAAACCTACAAAGAGTTTGGTCGAGACTTTATCAGTGGCGCCATTTTTTACTACATATTTCTTCCCAACAGCACAGGTGTACGCAATAATTTACCAATTTTATGTGAGTTCATAAGTTATCTTAAGGACTTTTTTTACAATTGGTTTGCGGAGATGCTTGTAACTTCTGAGTAGTATTTTTTGTGGCACTTTTGAAGTCTGGCTAACGCATTCTCACGCAATTTATAGGACGAAAAGGGCAAACAGCGAAAAAAGGGCGTTATTGAACCTGTGGGCAAGGCTTGCTCGCATTTTTGGGACTGCTCTGACCATTATATCTTATATAATTTTGAGTGTTGTTAGACGGAAAAATCGGTTGTAATCATATATTATTATGTTAGACAGGACTATTAGTGCTCTCCCTTATGGGAATATAGTTCAGAGCTGGATACGGTTACTTTCTTTTAGTATGTTGTTGGTTACGACACCAGGACCCCAAAACTGTCGAGAGACGGGGACGTCGATGAATGTCTCCCGAGTAATGACGTCATAAAAATGGCTGCCGCTTCGTTGCGAAAAGTGTAAATTTCATCCAAACTGTGCATTGCACCTATACGTGTGTAGTATCAAACGAAAGAAAATTAAATGTGCTATATTGTTGTAATACATTATATACTACTGTATATTACAGTTTAACAGCTATAAACGAAAACCCAAAATCAGGCTAAAAAATAATTCGGATATTTGCATTTTACAACAAAATTATAAGTCCAACTTTAAAGCCGAGTACTACAATAATAAAACAGGCTATTTAAGCTATACATTGCTATAAAAATTTTAAAATCTGGTAATAATTGTGGCAGTTATGTTAAAAAACATGTCGGCACTGCCGAGCTATTTCCTTAGAGTGAAAAAATAACAATTTTCACAATTTACAGAATATCCGCAGAAGCTTCGAGTATATTGTTGGTCAAATAATTTGGAGCCCTTAAATGTCGGAAAAATATCTCTATAGTGACTGAGGTCCAAATAATGACGTCATGAACGTGACCGCTACCGAAATTTGTAAAACATAAATTAAAGCTATACCATGACACATACACACATGTGTGTAGCATCGATCGAAAGCTTATTGAATTTACTACAACACGTAAATACATTATTTGTGAAAATAATGTATAGTTTAGGAGTTGTTGACAAAATAAAATATTTTTTTAGGAAAATAAAATGTATATGTTAATTCTGTGGCCAAAGAAAATACAATACACTAATGTTTTGTATAGCATTAAAAACACCAACTATTCAGCTTTAAAGCACAGTTTGAATTTAAAAAAAATTGATAAGAACTATAAAAGTTGTGCTTACAACTCTAAAGCACACTAACTATTTTACCTACAATGCACTCATACTATGAGAAGCTTGGGCCTAATTATTGACTAGTTTTTTATAAATTTTGTAAGGATTTAGGGTTTCTTGCCATTATAGTAAATATAAAAACCGGCCAAGTGCGAGTTGGACTCGCGCTCCGAGGGTTCCATATACATCACACAATTTTAACAATTTGTAATTTTAAGACCAACTTACGCTTGACCGCAGATTTTTTAGTGTTTTTTTCTTTAATGTACGGGTAAAAAACTATATTAAGATTTTTTTTCTAAAATGTAGTTTCTTCGGTTTCCGAGAGACGGAGGGGAATGGTCAATTTTCGCCTTTATTCTTGAATAACTTCAAAACTATTAAAATTAAAATTATAAAAGTTATATATTTGTAGTTTTCACATCAAACCCTTTCATTTGATATATAACAAGGTATAGTTTGTAAGTAATTTAAGAAATAAGGCGAAAATTTTCCATTGCTCTCCGTCCCCCGGAAACCGACGAACCTACATTTTAGAAAAAAATACGTGATATAGTTCTTTACCTGTACATTACAGAAAAAAACACTAATAAGTCTGCGGTCAAGCGTAAGTTGGTCTTAAAAATACAAATTGTTAAAATTGTGTGATGTATATGGAACCCTCGGAGCGCGAGTCCAACTCGCACTTGGCCGGTTTTTATATTTACTATAATGGCAAGGAACCCTAAATCCTTACAAAATTTATAAAAAACTAGTCAATAATTAGGCCCAAGCTTCTCATAGTATGAGTGCATTGTAGGTAAAATAGTTAGTGTGCTTTAGGGGCTCCAAATTATTTGACCAACAATATACTCGAAGCTTCTGAGGATATTCTGTAAATTGTGAAAATTGTTATTTTTTCACTCTAAGGAAATAGCTCGGCAGTGCCGACATGTTTTTTAACATAGCTGCCACAATTATTATTATTACCAGATTTTAATAATTTTTATAGCAATGTATAGCTTAACTAGACTGTTTTGTTAGTGGCTTTAAAGTTTAACTTATAATTTTTTTGTAAAATGCAAATATCCGAATTATTTTTTAGCCTGATTTTGGGTTTTCGTTTATAGCTGTCAAACTGTAATATACAGTACTATATAATGTTAATAATGTATTACAACAATATAGCACATTTAATATTCTTTCGTTTGATACTACACACTTATAGGTGCAATGCACAGTTTGGATGAAATTTACACTTTTCGCAAGAAAGCGGCAGCCATTTTGATGACGTCATTACACATTTAGGGAGACATTCATCGACGTCCCCGTCTCTCGGCAGTTTTGGGGTCCTAGTGTCATACCCAACAACATACTAAAAGTTGGTAACCGTATCCAGATCTGAACTATCACTTAGGCCCTCTCCCATAACGGAGGGGACTATATCGCTAATCAAAATTTACGTTCAATTCCAGCGTTTTGACGCACGTTGCACTGGTCATTTCCGAATTTTGCTCCGAGCATTCTACTTAAAAGCCTTTGATATCTAGCTTTGAGTATAATAGGCCTGAGCGACATGCACTTCGGCACGGCAAATGCACTTTTCGTTTTACGATTTTTCGTTTCACTCTTTATCTACCCATATCATAACATAACTTCCTTATTATATGTTCAGAAACGATAATCTAACGGTCTTTATTAAGAAATATGTATCTGTGGTGCATCGTAAAATGTGCTTTATGATATCGGTGACCGATACTTTAAGTTATGTAAGTTATGTTTAAGAGGATGATAAGAGCTAAATTCCCTCCCTATCTTTTTCAGCGCGAGTGAAAGAGAAACACTGCGTTACGATTAGTATGGGAGCTCATTGCAAATTTTGCAAAATGATGAATTAAAAAAAAACTATGCATTAATTGAGAAATTTAAGGCAACGAAGTTTTTAGTATTAGTGTGGTGGAATGTTGTCCTTAATTACAGACATATAAGCCAAGAAACTAAAGACGTGCAATTGTTTTAAGCTAATTTTAGATGTAACTTTGGAATTATTTTCTATCGAGCCGATTTCGTCCAATCGTGTATTGGAATTAACCAAGTTCTTTTAAATATAATGAATATTAACATATTTTTTTTTTACTTTTCGAAGACAAGTAGTTATAGCTATATGACTGTTTAAGTAAAGTCAATTTGAAGGTCATCGGGTGTTGTCAGCCTCTTAAATTACATTAAAACGAACATCTTCGGGTATACCGAATCCAGACGCAGAAGATGTTCAATATTTGAATGCAAATAAAGTATTGGTACTTATGACAATCTAGTTGGTCATAATTTGAAATTTATTTGGCCATGGTAGTGCAGTGGCGGTAATTTTAATGAATTTTAACACGTTTTCAGGGGTTATAATGTCTGTAGATAGAGTAATGTATGTGACTGTACACAATACTCGTGTGATATTATTATAAAGTCACTTCGTTAATAAAACTACACTCATGTTTAAATGTCCTTCATTATACAGCAGCCACATATACTACTATTATTGCACACCTCAAAATACAGAAACATAACAAATACAAATTCGGCGGCTATTTAACCGAGCTTTCAAGGGATTAGAGGCCACTCCCCATGTTTGCATGATTTGCCTAGGACGCTCGAGTGGCCATTCAGTTTTGCACCCCCATTCCGATCTTCAAGTTCTAACAAGATATTTGCTTTGTTACAGTTGTACGGCAGACAATATTCCTGCTCAGCCTGACGACAGCGACCCCAGGGTTATACAGACGTAACGACACGAGTTGGCTGAACTGGCCATGCTCTCTCATCGAGTTCACAACATGGGCTGCATGTGAGGAGACGCAGCACCAGCTGCTGTGCAAGGGCGGCATCTCTAACCGGTGGATGAAGGGGATACAGTAAGTGGCATAAGTTTTGTAGCAGACAATATTCCTGCTCAGCCCGACGACAGCGACCCCAGGGTTATACAGACGCGACATCACGAGCTGGCTGAACTGGCCGTGGTTTCTCATCGAGTTCACAACGTAGGCTGCATGTGAGGAGACAAAGCAACAGCTGCTGTGCAAGGGTAGCATCTCTAACCGGTGGATGAAGCGGATACAGTAAGTGGGATAAGTTCTGTAGCAGATAAATGCTCTCAACCTGCCCACAGCGATCTTAAGGCTTTGGTGATACAAAGATATGCTTTAGATCATACTGTTTGCTGAGAGTAATGATCAGAAAACCGATACTAAAATTATCGTCGAACAAACTCTCCGAATCAAAAAGCCATCGCAACGCCGAGACGTCCCAGTAGCGAGTAGTTTGTAAGAAATCACTTCGCTTACGCTCCGCTCGTTTCGATAATGGGGAGTTATACAAATAATAGTTAGGGTGGTGCGTAGGCGAGTAAACGGTCAGATCATTTATTCGGTTCATTAATTAACTATCTGAAGTGTAGTCAACATTTCAACAACTTACATAGCCATTAGCCAAAACAAATAAGAGAGGAAAGCAATCTAAAATGCTGGGACCGGTTTGTGGAGAATGGCCGAGTAGGAATAAAATTAGAATAGGGTTTGTAATTGGGACAGGCATGAGGGAGAAATAGAGTTTATGTAACTGTTACGTAATAAGGGTCCTTAAAATACGAGTGTGGATTTATTATATTATATTCATAATAAGATGAGAGGAGTATTTTAAGCCCTAATTACGCACAGTTGCATACACTACTTTATCTACACACGTATTATAAATCGGAAATACGCGTTCGGAAATATCAGTCAAATTACATCTCGAAGAACTTGTTGTAATAATGTATTTCGAGTTTTTCACTAAATAATGTCCCCTTTTCTTTACTTAATCCTTTCTTCTATTTACTTCTCTCTATCGCTATTTTTCCTCTCCTACTAGGCAGCCTCGCGGCCCTTCAGGCCGCGAGTCTGACCTCATCACTACCCCAGACTCGTAACTGGCCCTTAAGGTGGCCAAACAAGTATATCATGTTAAAAAAAAAACTAAATAATGTCAACAGATTATGATACCGGCACGTGTAGCCATGCTTCTAAAACCATTAAGGATTATCTGAATTCTAATACAGATCTCCCAAGAGGCTGAAGAATATGGAATTATTTAAAAAAGGTTAGCTACTTACATAATTTAGGTCAAATATCGTTGCCGAGGTTCGAGGACGAGAAACAAGTGCCACGTGTTTATCCCCTATCCACTATAAGGGAGCCCACCGACTATCAGTCCGCCTGACGATTTCGGCCTGTCAGCTATAACAAAAATTTGACAGCTCCGAACAACTAACAGGCCAATATCGTCAGGCCGACTGATAGTGGGTGGGCCCCATAAGGGATTGCACAGGCGATCAAGCGTGCTTGACAAATTACTTAAGCTTGACCATCACTCGATTAATCGCTTTCCACCTAGCTTGAAGCTATTGTCAAGTGCAGTGCCGAGGTTGAAGACACTTGAAAAAATTCTGACGGTAGATAATAGATTAACGGTTACTTTTTCTCGTTCATTTGCTTCTTATTTATTGTTCTGCTATTATATTTTCTTAGATTAGCAGGCCTAAATAACCCTTTAAAAAGGACGCGTAGAAAGAGAATCCATTTTAATGAATCGCATTTTAAGCAGATTTATCAGTAATGTGATGTATTATCGGGTTAAAAATTGCAGGGCCAATGAACTCATTCATAAATTGGTAATGCAATTCTGAACCCGATGGTATATGTAAGTCTCCTACGACGCAGACACATGTGCTTATCAAACACGATTGTTCGTCTATAGATGCACCATTTAAAACATCTTATAGAGAAAGCGTCGGAGTCTTGTTTGTTTACAAATGAAAGAAAGAACTAAAAATTCAATTTTATAATTTGAAGGATCCGGGAATTATGACTTTACCTACGAATTGACTGAGCGAGAAGTAAAAGGACTTAATTACGTCCCAATTCGTAGGCGAATTAGAAATGTAAACTAATTTCAGTAATTTCACTTCCTGGCTCGTAAAGGCCTGGCCAAATTAGCAATGGAAGCTAATTTCCCATCTATATCTAATAATAAGGATAAATATGCTCTTAAAGAGCATATTTCTTTAAAGATGGAACGTGAAATTATATTAATAGCGGACTAAGAGCGTCAAATCGATGGGAAAATCGCACATGGAGAAGGGAACAGTGTCCTGTAAGTAACAGTTCTAAATCTCTCCAGAGTGTTTGACTTGAGTGTGTTAGACTAAATACTTAGTATAGATGACTAGAGTAGGTCCAAGACACACACCTCCCTAATCTGACCAACCAACATTTTAGTCTAAGACTCTCTAGCTATTGTGGCGCCACGCCACCCTTATTTAACGTCTTTTTACTGACAAGTTCTAAATCAAATATTCCTTACCCCTACTTTCCATAAATTTAGTATAGAACAGCACTGGACATGACCATCTGGAGGCATTATTCGCTTCGCGTCCTGGGAACATATCTATAGCATATTGATATTTCTATCTCAATCGTTGCAAGCGATAGGTTAGCAAAAACTAAATTCTATTTTCGCAGGCATACCCCTGCTTTGGTAACTTAAGGAAAACTCGGGCACTATGAATGTCCACTATTACCTTTGACCGGAAATCAGAATACGTGTCCTCTGCTAGAAAAACTAACCGCATTTTATTGCGGTGCTTTTCATTAAATGTCTTTTTGCGGTTTAGGTTCATATATGTATCTGAGTGCTAGAAAGAAATCAATTAAGGTACCTACCTACTTTTTTATTTGAAAAATATAACCGTTAAATTTATTTGGAGTTGTGTATAAATAATGGTTATAACAATTAGGCAAATAAAACTTCTTATTTTCTACACATAAGGAACATTTTCCATTATATTTTGTCGCGTCTATTAATTTTGGTACCTCTAAGGAAAGGTCAAATAAATACCACTATTCAATTTACACGAACATTTAATGAAAACAACTAAGAAAACAGAATGACAACTAGGTCGCGGGTCTACTAAAACCAACTCCGTTGAACAGTCTATAAGTAGGTATATGTGTACCAGTAACACTTGGGATTCCGCAAAACGACACTTCCCTTATTTATCACAAGGCCGGCGGTAGGTACTCCGAGCGCAGGTAGCAACGGCGGCACGGCAGCAGTGGACTGTATACGTCGCAATGTTGCAGTCACTTCCCGCCAATCGGGAATTTGCCGAGATGTCCGGAATGTGGTTCCGTTGACCTCTTGAGCCAACCGTCGGAACCGTGTTCCTGTAACGTGCCAGGGCCAAGGTTATTAGGGAACTACTAATTGACCTTTGTTCAACGCCACGTAAAATTGAATAAGGAAAGTGCCAAAACCTAATGGTTGAGTGTGGCGGTGAACAAAAGGCAGAACGGAGTGTGACCAAACGACTAATTTATAATATAACGAAGTAGGAGAAATGCAAGAAGTGTGTGAGCAAAGCATTACGAGTATCTAGACACTTCATGCATAGACCAAAATCTATAACTATTAGCTACATACGCTATTGTTTTATGTAGGCAAAGCGATCATTAGGAAAATGCTTAGAATAACTACGTGGCGTTCGAATATCTCAACACTTACAGTAACATAACGGTAGCATCTTAATATATTTACATAGCAAGCACAGGTAAATGTTCGGTGCCAGCAAATAGTTAACGGCTAAGCAAGCACATATCGACTAAGTTAAGCTTATCGACTGGAAACTATGGAGATGATCTTAAAAGTACAACTTAAATGATAATCACTGTTCACACTTACCCAAAAGTGGGGAAATAACACTCACAGATAGGATTTACACTATCGACACATTATGTGTTTTCACGCTAGTACTAAGCTAGCGCGGTTAAATAATAAATAGCTTTAGGAACTCAATGTTCGGTTAGCACATGGGCACAGACACCGCGAATAAGCGACGCGGGCAGAGGTCTGTGACAGACATTGCAGAGTGACCGAGCGCCCGGCGGAGGACGCAGGAGGGATAACGGGCCCTCGAGTGCGCGGCCAATCATAGGCGATTGTGTCCGCTATTACCTTATAAGGAGCGCAAGTGCAACTAATACCGGTTACTTGGCGCGTCAGCTATCGCTGCGTTAAGCAAGAACGTAGAAATAGTAGCAGTACTAATTAAATATAAGACTACGTACGTTATTAATAAATGAATAACGTTACAGATTCCGCCTGCCCCCCTAGGATTTTAGTTACCTAAAATATAAATAAAATCCGATTCTTGTATTAAAAATATTTCACTGACCTTAATTAATGACTTGTACCGATTTTAATAATAATTATCTTATCTATTGTTAGTCCATTTCAGATCCTTGATATGCCAAAGCCCTAGATCATTACCACTCATGTCTTGCAAGCGATATATGAGTGGTGACTTTTTCTCTGTCACTTTACACTGCATAAATTTCGGAGCTAACTTTTTACTAAAGAAACCATCTTTATCACTTTGATAAAAGGTGCGTTTCCAGACTGTATCATTCACGTTAAATTCCGCTCGTTTTCTTCTTAAGTTATATCTGGTTGTATTTTTAACAAATGAATTATATAGAGATGTTTGTACTTCGTTAAATACACAAGCAAGGTAACCTACATTATCACAATACGTATCCCTAGGCAAGAATACTATCTCGTCGTCCAAGTCTGAATTAACGTAATGGGAACCACATGTAACTAATTCTCTTCCATGAACAATAAAGGAGGGTGTGTATCGGGTAGTTTCGTTTGTCGAGTTATTCATTGCAAATTGTATTTTACGTAATTTTGTATCCCATGTTCTGTGGTCGTTCTCAATAAAGGAAGATATGCAAGTTATGATCGTCTTATTATATCTTTCTACAGTGTTCACCTGTGGACTGTATTTGGCAGTGAAAAATATATTCGGCACTTTATAATGAAGGAATAGGTTATTAAGACTATTAGAAATGAATTGGCTCCCGTTGTCTAGAAGAATAGTCTGCGGTACACCATGTACTAGGAACCATTCCTCCTCAAGTATCCTAACAACAGCATCGGCTGTGGCCTTCCGAAGTGGAAACATCATGCAGTACTTGGAGAAGCAACAAACTATGACGAATAAGAAAGTGTTTTGTTTCCGGCTTCTCGGCAAAGGTCCAATGAAATCGATTGATATCATCTGCATCGGTCTCGAGCATTGCTTTGGTCGGCCCATTTCCCCTAATGTTATATGATTTGGACACTTGATCGCAAGGCAAGTTTGACATTTCGAAACGAAGGATGTAACATCCGCGTGCATGTTTGGCCAGAAGTAGCATAGAGCCAGACGTAAGTACGTTTTATGTATGCCTAAGTGACCACCAGTAGGTTCACAATGGTGATCATAAATGACTTTTTCGCGTAACTCGTCAGGTACTACTTCTTTCCAGGCAAACTCAGAAGTTAACGGAAAGCGATTTTTTGATAACCGGAATAAGGTATTGTTTATAACTTTAAAATTAGGAAGTCTACTAGGATTATTTAAGTAAGAATCATATTTGTCTTTATACCATGTATCTGTTGTTGTATTAAAAGAATTAGCAGTGACAATACTATCGACAGGTGGGAGCCTTGACAACGCGTCCGGAATAATATTGTCAGAACCCTTACGGTGTTTGACTATAAAATTAAAACATGATAACCTTATGCACCAACGGGCCAACCTGCCGGTTGGGTTACTGAGAGAAAGGAACCATTGCAGTGCAGAGTGGTCGGTGTAGACAGTAAAGGTTCTACCATTGTCTAGGTAACAACGCCAGTGTTCCAGGGCCGTTAAAACCGCAAGCGTCTCCTTCTCTGTAATGCTATAATTTTTCTCAGCTCCCGACAAAGCTCTGCTCATATAAGCGACAGGCCTTTCCTTGCCCTCTATTGTTTGTGTGAGCATAGCTCCAATCCCATAACTGCTCGCGTCTGCATGTACTTCGAAGGGTAACTGAAAATTTGGACATGCTAAAACAGGTGCTGTCACTAAGCATCTTTTAAGCTCCTTAAATGATGAGTCGGCTTCGGGTGTCCAATTAAAAGGCGGTGCATTTTTTCTGTTGGACGTTAGTTTATTCAAAGGGCCTGCCAAGTTACTAAAATTAGGTACAAACCTGCGGTACCAAGAAGCTGTTCCTAAGAAGCTTTTAAGTTCCTTTTTGCTCTTTGGGGCGGGGAATTTTTCAATTGCTGCCACTTTTTCCGGATCTGTCCGTAAACCCTGAGAATCGACCACATATCCAAGATATTTGAGTTGGTTGCGGAAGAACTGACATTTGTCGATATTAATCGTTAGATTTGCTTGCTTCAATTTGTCAAGAACGCGCGATAGTAAAGACATGTGTTCCTCGAAGGTATTGCTAACCAAAATAATGTCGTCAAGATACGCAAATACTTTTAAGTCAAATTCGGGACCAAACATCATGTCTACGAGGCGTTGTTGAGTGGCCGGTGCGTTCGTAAGTCCGAAAGCTGTAGTTTTGAATCGAAATGTTCCGCGGCCAGGAACGTAAAAGGCTGTTTTGTCCCTATCTTCTTCTACAATGGGAACCTGCCAGAAAGCCTTCGAAAGATCAATACTAGAGAGGTATCTTGCATCTCGAAGATTGTCTAATATTTCTGACATATATGGCAGGTTGTAGGCATCTTTTTTGGTAACTGAATTTAACTTTCTGCTATCTAGACAAAAACGTGGCTCTCCATTCTTTTTTCGGACAATAAGCACCGGGGATTGCCATGCGCTTTCACATGGCTCAATAACATCAAGGGCTAACATTTCATCCACTTGTTCAGTTAAGATGCGTTGTTTTTCAGGGGACAACCGATAGTAACGTTGCCTGATGGGCTGAGCATCCCCTGTATCGATGCGATGAGCAATTAAAGTAGTTCGACCAAGTCCTCTCGCGGCTGTAGACTGTTGTTTAAACAAATCTATGATGTTTTGAACTTTGTCACGCTGCGAGGTATCCATGCTTTCCAAACCAATAATGCGAGTGTTAGTATCGTTACTTTTAAATAGAACCTCTGGAGAATTATTAGTTTGAGAGATTTCGATAGTACCGACCAGCTTGGGACATAAATTAAATTTTCTCCAAAAGTCGAGTCCTAGAATCAAGGCATTTTTCACCTTCGGCATAACATATGCGGTCAGAGTGTGAATTGTATTGTTAAATTCAATAGGTAAATGCATATAGCCAATACAATCCAAGATATTGCCACCGGCGCCTTCAAAACTATCTAGGTTATCTGTGTGCATGGTCATGTTTAAGTCTAATAGTTCTTTATGTGAGTTTCGACCAAGAACGGTTACTGCAGCACCTGTATCTAAGAGGCCGATAGCATCTTTATCGTTTATTTTTATTCCAATGTACGCCCGATCATCACTGGGTTTACTTGTTAGAATTGAAGCGACCTTGTAAACACAAAAGAAGTTTTTAATGACTTTTAGCCAGTCATTCCATTCTGATTTGTTAAATTTACAAGACCCAGAGGCACTGCAATTCTGTTTATCTAGTTTTTTGAAAGACTAGTAGACGGTTTCTGGCAATCGGGGCAGTCGTAAAAACGAACATCAGGACGGCCACAACGGAAACACAAGATAGTTCGTTCGGCCTTACAATTCCTAAGGGAATGAGAATCATCCCTACAACGTGGGCAAAACTTATTTTTGGCCATAACCGCGTGCACAGGCTTGCTCTCGTTTTGTGAGCTACTTAAATAAGACGAGGGCTTGTTGTTATTTGAAGCAAACGGCTTATTAAAACGGTTAGAACTGCTAGGATGGGAGTAAGCAAAATCCGGTGCCATTGTATCTTGCGTTACTCGCGGTGGTTCACGGAAATGAGAAAGTCGGGATTGAATATTTTCGTAATTTTTACAAAGTAGGCGTAAGGTATCAATGTCTGAAATGGACTGTACGGATGACAATACTGCGGCATAGCAAGGCCTAATATTGTGTAGTAGAATCTCTAGTTTTTCTGCTTCCGAAGGTTGATTGTCAAGTTGTGAGAACATGCCGGCCATGATCGCTAAATATACAGTAATATTCTCACGCTCGCCTTGTGTTCGGGCTCTTATTTCCTCTCGAAAAAAGTAATCGTAATTGGGTTGACTGAAGTCTTCCTTTAGGCGCTTGCAGACGTCCTCCCAAGAAAATACCTGATCTTTGATGCCGCGGAACCAGTGAAGTGCATCGTCGCTAAATATTTCAGTGGCAAAAGAAAGTATTTTAGTGCCGGGAATGGAACGCGCTGATGTAAATTCGTCAACTCTTTTAATAAAAGCACGAACACAAGTCTTGCCATTATATTTCAATTTTGACAGTTCTGTAAGAAACCCTTTGTCGCAAGAAACAGAAATAACTTTTCCTTCTAGAGGGACGGAATCTAAAGCAGAGTTATCAATTGATCGAGATTGAGAGGCCGGCTCCAATTTCTCCAAGCACGAGCCCAGGCTCTCACATTTACAAACGCTCTTATTAAGGTTTTGTATAAGGTCTGGTGATGAGGAAGTATCGATACGGGCTAATCTAAACGTCAAATGTTTGAGCAGGTTTTTTGCACGTGCAAACTTATTTTTATCAAAGGTCGACGTTATCTGCTTCACAAGATCATCCAACCGAAGGAGAGATTCATCAACACCAGAAATATCGGTTTTTATATCAAATGGCGACTCTAAAATGTCATCAGAAGGTAACAATGGAGCGAGTTTTACTATCTGTTTACGCAGCCCCTCAACATTGGAAGCGGGAGTCTCACCGCGGATAGCTACCTCATAAGTGAGTTCCGGTTTTTGTAACGAAAGAAACTTTATTTCAGACATCTTTTTTTTTTTTTTTTTTTTGGGTAAGTGTGAATCAATATGATACCTAGCACTCCGTTCTGTTACAGAATTAAATTAAGTAATGAGCTGTATCAAGGTGGGAAATGTGAACTTTCAGAGAAATAGATAAAGTAAGTAAGCACAAAAGGGAAAAAAAAACATATGCGGCAAAAGAAAATAAAAAGAAGCGAAATTAGTGTATAGAGTGTTTACATAAACTAAATGAGGCTATAATTGTTATTGGTGTGAATGCACAACAAACTTGTTCCACTCTATACCCTAATTATTCACAAAAATGCAACCAAAAATAAAAAGCCTTAAATACAACTTCACAATGTCTAAAACTACAACGCACACAAACAACCAAGCGAGAAACCCAAGAGAAGTATAAGAATTAATAAGATTGATTCAACAAAAAAATGTACGTATAGAACTGTTCAACTTCCACGCTATGGGCGCCACTGTCGCGTCTATTAATTTTGGTACCTCTAAGGAAAGGTCAAATAAATACCACTATTCAATTTACACGAACATTTAATGAAAACAACTAAGAAAACAGAATGACAACTAGGTCGCGGGTCTACTAAAACCAACTCCGTTGAACAGTCTATAAGTAGGTATATGTGTACCAGTAACACTTGGGATTCCGCAAAACGACACTTCCCTTATTTATCACAAGGCCGGCGGTAGGTACTCCGAGCGCAGGTAGCAACGGCGGCACGGCAGCAGTGGACTGTATACGTCGCAATGTTGCAGTCACTTCCCGCCAATCGGGAATTTGCCGAGATGTCCGGAATGTGGTTCCGTTGACCTCTTGAGCCAACCGTCGGAACCGTGTTCCTGTAACGTGCCAGGGCCAAGGTTATTAGGGAACTACTAATTGACCTTTGTTCAACGCCACGTAAAATTGAATAAGGAAAGTGCCAAAACCTAATGGTTGAGTGTGGCGGTGAACAAAAGGCAGAACGGAGTGTGACCAAACGACTAATTTATAATATAACGAAGTAGGAGAAATGCAAGAAGTGTGTGAGCAAAGCATTACGAGTATCTAGACACTTCATGCATAGACCAAAATCTATAACTATTAGCTACATACGCTATTGTTTTATGTAGGCAAAGCGATCATTAGGAAAATGCTTAGAATAACTACGTGGCGTTCGAATATCTCAACACTTACAGTAACATAACGGTAGCATCTTAATATATTTACATAGCAAGCACAGGTAAATGTTCGGTGCCAGCAAATAGTTAACGGCTAAGCAAGCACATATCGACTAAGTTAAGCTTATCGACTGGAAACTATGGAGATGATCTTAAAAGTACAACTTAAATGATAATCACTGTTCACACTTACCCAAAAGTGGGGAAATAACACTCACAGATAGGATTTACACTATCGACACATTATGTGTTTTCACGCTAGTACTAAGCTAGCGCGGTTAAATAATAAATAGCTTTAGGAACTCAATGTTCGGTTAGCACATGGGCACAGACACCGCGAATAAGCGACGCGGGCAGAGGTCTGTGACAGACATTGCAGAGTGACCGAGCGCCCGGCGGAGGACGCAGGAGGGATAACGGGCCCTCGAGTGCGCGGCCAATCATAGGCGATTGTGTCCGCTATTACCTTATAAGGAGCGCAAGTGCAACTAATACCGGTTACTTGGCGCGTCAGCTATCGCTGCGTTAAGCAAGAACGTAGAAATAGTAGCAGTACTAATTAAATATAAGACTACGTACGTTATTAATAAATGAATAACGTTACAATTTATTGTAATTCAGCAAAATGTATGAAATGTATGAAGCTGCAATTATTATTATATATCTTTATTTCAAGCAAACATGGGTAACAAAAGCTTTGAAACATAAAACTCCATTAAACTTAATATAAATGACTAACAATTATATATGTATTATTATATTTAATTCACTTAATGGAAACATGTCAAGGAAATAATAAGTAATCAAGCAACGTTTTTAAATTAAATTTCAAAAGCGTATTATGCGATTATTTATATCAGGCTCAATTAAGCCGTGTAATGTCAGTAAGCAGGGAACAACGCTAGGAGGATGCTGATTGCTGATATATTATAGAGTCTGTCCGGAAAAACAAGTGTCGTAGAATGTATGAGGTCCCATAAACTACGACATTTCTCTTTCCGGACAAACTCCTGTTGTGTGTGTACCTGGCAGGGTCGCCATGTGATGTGGGACGTAGAGACAAACCACTTAGGCTTGAGTATACGAGTAGGTTTATTCTGAGCTAAATGACGCGTACTTACATTGTCATTGTACATATACCAAGCTAATATATATGTGTGTGTGGGTACGGCGTAGTACACACTACACTCTAATTAAGATTCATATACAAACCAATATAATGTCTTATGACAAATTGAATGTCTTTAAACCGAACTAACAAATGCTTTTGTTCACAGGCACAAAGTGACATCACTAATTCTTACGGATTGGCCGGGCACTTGCCTCAACATAGGCAGGCTGCAGCAACATTTCCCCGAGCTGAGGACGTTGCATTTATTAAACTGCTCATTGCTACAGGTGTTTAAAGGGCATTTTGACGAAAATAGTAGGATAGAGGTGAGTTTAACGATTTGTTTACAACTTATGTATGTAGAAAATATGATTTCATACACAAAGAGTTTTAGACTTGTATATGGTCAAAAGCAAAGACAGAGCCAGTATCTGTGGATTTTTAATCTCATCACATACACACACACCTTCACAGATACTTTTTTAAAGATTTTTTAAAATTCTTACAAGATAGCTAAAAAAATATATGTAAAAATTTAAAAAAAACAGCGATTTGGAACAAAAGTTTCTTAGGTAAGTATATCTACATATTTTATTTTTATCATTAAATTCTACGAATACGCTCATGCTCTTCATATTTTCTACAGGATGATGATTTTTTTTAAGTTAAGGACCGTACGGAGGAGTTCTATGTAAGCTCCTAAAATGTTTAAATATCTACTTCCCTTGAAATTAATGAGCTATTCCTAGCAGACTAAACTTTTCGTAAAGAATAACTGACATTTTATGAAGATAAAGGTCCAACAATAAGAAAATTCTCTGAATAATAGTACATTGTTGTAGAGGCTAGAAAGTAAGCTATAGGTGGATCGAGTTAGTTCGAGGGCCGAACCGCCAGGGGAGGCCCTCGAAGATACGAGTCCACCTATAGCGCTTTCGGCCGAGACATTACATAGTGCTTTTCACGACTACTGTGAGGAAATAAAATAAAAAATTAATTGGCATATACAAATACTTTAATAATAGATACTATTTATAGGTATATTGACGGTTCATATGCTTTTCACAAGCACGATAAAGTAAACGAGCATGTAACTTTCTGCAAATAAATGCTTCTTTTCGCCATCCTTCCATAATATGAATTGTTTGTCGAATATTATATTGTATACAAAATATCACTGTTCATGGGCCTTCTTATTTAGGACGCGATTTCACTGGTAACAAATTTCTACGCCTGTGCAGTTTCTTGAATTTCGGTGGGCGCCAGCGTATTAATAACATTTTCTACACTTATTGAACTCATTTTTACTGCATAAATACAACTTTCTTGTTTTTCAGTCAAACATTATCCAATTCAATATGTATTTTTCCCGCTCCACCTTTATTACTTTTGTTTCACTTTTAAGAAGCGTTTTACGATGTTTGCTTCAATCCGACTCAAACGGCTATTAGACATTGCAACCTGCAGGGCCCAATCTGTCAGGTTGGTAGGTATAATTAAAGGTAGGGCCCGTAGGGAGCTGAAGGAGGGAGAGGGAGAGGCAGGGTACACAACAGATTGGGCCCTGCAAGTTGCCATGTCTAATAGCCGGTTCACTCCTTACCCACTTTTTGATAGAAAACCACAAACGGTTAAAAAGGTAAAAACGCCTAAGGGTGATCTGAATGATTCTGACGTTTCTTTTTTTTAAACAAGTTAATTGGTTCGATAAACAACCTTATTTTATTTTAGAATGAAAAAGTGGTGCCAAAAAAAGACCTTTTTAATGTTTTAAATGATTCTCATTGGCGGGTCCAATGCAATGACATCTGGATTTTACTTTTCTACTATGACATTTCATTGCTGCAAAATAGCAATTCTTGTAGTGGTTGTTCAGATGCTACAGCAATTGCTTACTTTCCAGCTTGGATTTTGATCTTCTTTTGCCACATTTCCGAGCAGGTGGCGTGAAAAGATTATATTCTGATTCTTAATATTTGTGTTAGCCTATAGATGACTTTGGTTTAAGTAACTTAGTCGATTATTATAGGAGTATGTAATTTAATTTTTCTTAAAGGTATTATTTCACCTTTTTGAGTATTTTTTGTACATAAAAAGTCTTTGTTCTTACTTTTATTTGTAAAAACAAAAGAGATCACGTTCCTCCAAGATTTATTTATTTATTTATTTAACCTTTATTGCACAAAAGAAAATCTTAAAGTACAAAAGACGGACTTAATGCTATAAGGCAATCTCTACCAGACTCAAGTTAACTGCTTGAAGGCGTTGTTCCCGCAGCAGGATGGAACGCAATGGTTGCCATTTTATCGCCTATACGTTATGCGTCACTTTCGCACTTACATACATACATGTTAGAACGTGACTGCTGTGGTGACAGACGATAAAAACCCGACCAACTTAGGCTAGCAGGTCTCAGTTCCATCCATTTTGTTTGGCGCTGAAACATCTGCGCTCAGATTTGGGTTCCGTCAGGGCCGTGCCATCCAAATATTAAACGATATCTTGGAAGATAAGTATGGAAGCGGAATCGCTGTTCAAAATCTGCACCAAAACCGTGGTGCCAAAGGGTGAACTATTCATCGTGATGAATAGTTCACCCTTTGGTACTTACCACGATATACAGAAACCTCCATTACACGTGGTCGACGCACGTACACGTGGCCGGTTTTTAAACGACTGCGTCGCTGTTGGATGTTTGTACTCAATTAAAAAGCTATAGGTACATGTGATATTATGGCAAATACTATTAGAGAGGTATGTATTTACATACTTACTTTCAATACCTATTCTAATAAAAAGACCAAAAGTTCAAACCTGAGATCAATCCGCCTGACGATATCGGCCTGTCAGTTAGAACAAAAAATTGACAGCTCCGAACAACTGGCAGGCCAATATCGTCAGGCCGACTGATAGTAGGTGGGCCCCATCTGGCACTATAAAATAGTTACACATTTCTAAGTATTCGTTGGGTATTATGTTTTAAAGTCCGCTTCACAACGCAAGGTTTTTAATGGTCTTATGTAGCTACGTAGTAAAAGTTTTAAAAGCTTTGGCTTGCAATAATCCTCTTTTTCCGAAAATAACTCGACCACTGGGACAGGCAGAGATTGAATTTGATTTGTAAGATAAAACTCTGTAAGAGGAAAGAGATCGCATCCTACGCAGGTACTCCCTCCACGTTAAATATCTTAGAAGTAGGTATTAACTATAATGTAATGAGATAATATTATTCATTATAAAACCATAAAGATGTTTATACAATTTTAATTGATAAAAATCGTAAGTGAAAAACCAATCAAACTATTTTATTATATATTTTTATTAATTTATTTTTAAGTGACCTAATGGTAGTATATAAATTATAAACTTAAATAGATGTCATATACAAAGGAAAAAGTGGCCTAGGCCTTCGGTGCCAGGGATACTTATTCCTTTGTATATGACATCTAAATATATAAGATGATAAAAATCCTTTTAAGCAAAAGGCCATTGAGTAAGAATTTAACTTCGTAAAAGTCAACGTTATCTTGCATAGGAGTAACATACTAACTGCGTATCTGCTTGAATATGTAAATGTTATTGAATTGACAAGTGATAGGATCATCAACCATGGTAGTTCAAATATTGGATTTGGGAACTCAATAAATATCGTTAGAGATTTTATCCTACGCAGTTGACGGTAACTGTAGTTCAGCCACCTTTTTGTATAACTTTAATCATATATTTACTGCATTTTTAAATTTGCACAATAAATCGTAAATACGTTTGAATATAATCATGTTCTCATGAAATTGATTCCAAGTACCTAACTAACCTCCTCGCTGAATTTCACACAAAACGATGGCTCAAATTTTATTGTCCTACGGCTGTTTCATCTCAAAAACTCAAAGTTATTAACAAACAAATATAATATTACTACAATAAAGTTTAATAATTTCACGTGATGATATTTGTTTCATTTTAAATTTTTATTAAATTTCAGCCAGTTTGAAAACAAAATACATTAACTATCAAATTAGCCTAGTTTGCTTATGCATCCACTCACCGTACTTATGATAATCAAATAAAAGAGCTTTCATTCAAACATACGCAATGCTACCAGGTCGCGGCTTCCATAGAACTTATTTCCTTTCGACTTGCCTTTTCCTACCGCACCTTTTAGAAAAATAATACCGACTTAACTTCGGCTTTTTTATATTATATATTATTTATACAGCGACAGATTTCTTATTTATATGTATTTATATAAGACTCACAGCTACCCTACTATTCAATATACTCTGTGGCGTACCCGCTGAGGACAATTAGCGATTGTGGAGATTTTTCAGAATTAAAGTTTGAACTGAGTAAGTGTTTTGCAATATAGGTCTCGTTTCCTAAATCAGTTCTGTACCTGCACTGTAATACGAAGGTTCGTAATTTTTCTCGACACCCACTATCAGAACTCTATGTATATCAGCATTAGTGACGGACCTATGTATTTCAATTAGTCCTATCTCATTGAATTAGTGGTCTAATTCCAATTAGTCGTACTTATAGGTACCTCAACTAATTAATACATAATTAGACACACCTTACTTCCATGATAGTGGTCGCTAAGTGGCGGGTTAAAAAAATTCGTAGGGATTTTAGTTTTCCTTTTCTCCTTGAGCATTAAAATTACTCAACCGGATATTAGGTAAACTGGCGAAAACCGAGTTCTATTTTCGCTTCGCCACTGTTGATCAACCCGATGGATGAACTCCATCAAGTCTGTCACCAAGAATACCAAGATGGGTACTTATGACAAAATGAGCTCTATTAAATTAACTGTATAATGAGTGCTTTTAGTGAATAATGTCGTAAAAACAGCAACCACATTTATCAATGATGAAGGAAAAAATATATCAGACTGACATAATGTATGTAGGTACTCATTCCTTATGATTACTCGTAAAATGTCGTTTCGTCTTTGAAGTACAGATACGATTTGCCACCACCGGGCCACGAGCGGGCACATTAGTGGGCCATCCATCAGGCATCACATCACATCAATAAATCTGCTACTCTTGCATCTCGTCGGATCCCAGTTCTTTTCTTTTTCTCTCCAGTTATTCTCTCTGAAACTTGTTGTTTCCTTGTATTCCGAATTGCAATGTGGTCATAATATAAAGGATTTTATTGAACCGCGATAGGAACAGCACATTTGACTCTTCTATTTACCTAATTATAGTAAGCTTGAGAAACGATTTCCATCTCATTGTCAAACGTGCACTGCCATCGACGTCACTTCTTCAGTTCTCTGATGGTAGTTCTTCCTCTTCTCCTGAGTTCGACAAAGTAGTGACCATTCTAATATCCTCATCTGAAAGCTGTGTTACATTTATCGCTCACTCAGCGGTTGTTTGGGATTAACATGGATCTTAGCCTCTTTGACAGTTACCTACACGAGTTTGTGGTTGGTCCAGCGTGCCCTATCATGTAATTACTGCTATAAACATTATTAATCGTCTCATTCCACATGCTGGACGCGGAGATCTTACTTATCTTCTTAATACACATTATGTTGTAGCCATACATACAGTATTTCTCATCGAATTACATTCAAATTAATTGTTCACAGAAAATAGAAATTCACGGACTTTCGTCGCTATGGGAGGTCCCGCCCGAGGTGATAGGACAGATGCCATCTCTGAGGACATTGGATCTCCGTAACAATGTGCTGCGCCATATGAAGGCCCGGCTTTTGAAGGGGCCTCCGCGATTGGAGCACGTTTATCTAAGCGGTGAGTACATGTATATGAAATACTAATATATCCTCTAATAACGTTATGGTTCTACTTGCACTTTGGCATCAGAATATTTTTAGTTTTAGAATTAACAAGTGGGTTATTGTATTCCGATGATTCGTAAATTCATGCAAATTTAAAGTGGGACGCGTCTTCTTGTCTTATGTTATTTTTGTGTTGATTCGAAATTTTTATTTTTATTTTATTTCAAGTTGGGACCAAGAAGGGAACAATGGTTCAGCTAGAACAGTGGATCAGTCACCGAAATATCGTGCTATACTGTACAGTCGCCAACAAATATATCATAGCAGCTAAGGTACTCAAAAATATCTGAACATACACTTTATCGCCTTGAAAATAGAGCAGTGACATATTTGTGACTATATTGGCCGCTCCGATATATCTGATGGCGACTGTAGGACCCTTGTGCGTTAGAAAATAGCCATTTCCGGACTATTTAAATTCGTTACGTCGTGAGCAAAGAGCTAATGGTCTTTCTTGTGTTTCTATTAGGTAAAGTGAGTCACTTTACACGCCTAAATTATGAAAAAATGTCAGGAGTTTGAATTTAAGTATTTTTACTTACCAAACAGAACAGGGTTTAACCAACCTTAAACATCTGAATTAACATAAATTAAAAAACATTTTATTAAAGGTGCTATGAAATTGAGTTTCTATCTCAGGTTTCTAAGTCAGTGAACTGCCCAGCGAAGTGAGTTACGTGAAGACGTAGGTATAAATATGTCCAGCGAGTACTCAGTGAAATCCAATCGAAATATTTATGACGACGATTTTTTCAACCGGATGCCTAGAGATACGAGAAATAAATTAATCTAAATGCTCTATACAATCATTATTGATTCTAAATCATTTACATAGAACATTGTAGTATTCAAGCAACTTATTAAGCACATTTTCCGAGAAAAGGTGACGAACGTTTGTAGTGTAGGCATGGCGTAGGCATTTTACGTATGTAGAGAAAAATAACAATAGTTGAATATAGAATATCGGGTTACGGCCCGAATAAGGTAATCGTAATAACATTAGTTTTATATTAAATGTCAGGCACGTAGTTATCTACTATAAATCTCCTGCAGTTTTCCCTCAAGGAAATGTGACGTGTTCTCTACAACGTCATGTGGCATTTCCCAAATGATCCGGTCACGTTATTTTTCAATGTATGGAGTAGAAAAACAAACTAATAAAGTTATGAAACTATTATACCTCTATTGGCAGTACCAACAGCACGCACAGTGTCGCGAGAAAACTCACCGCTACCCCGTGCGTTGACACTGCTCAATGCGCTTCTGGCATCAGCGCCTGAATGTGACTTGTTTGCTTGTAGATGGGTGATTGTGTGCCGTGAATTCTTGAGGTTTTGTGAGTTGATAGATGATAGGTTATCCAGCACTTTTTCATAATCAGTTGAATGTCGTTAATCTTATTATGTAAATGTTGCTATTAGTATGCTTTTAATATATTTAGTTACTCGGCGCATTGGTGCACACTGTAATGCCGACTGTAATGATTTTGTTGTTATTAAATAAATAAATAAATTATACCATCATGCCTTTAGGTCTAGTGTTTAACGCACACTACCGTCCGTCCTTCCCCCCTGAAGCCCCCCTCAAAAGGGGGGGGGGGGTACCTCCTTTGAGCACAAAATATGTCCCGGTTTACCGTATTCTTTATTTTTTGAGAAAAAATATTAAGGTTACGAAAATAATGTCTATGAAAAAAATATTCTTATTAAATTCTAAACAAAAAAAGGTGCTATTCATTTTTTCAATAGGATTTACCGTATTCACTTTTTTTTCTAACCTGAAGTATCGGATCGGAAGACTTTTCTTTCTTTTACTTTTATATCTGGATCAGAACTTTCTTAATTCAATCTTCATGACTTCACAAACAGGTTGGTTTTAATTTCAAAACTCCAAGTAACGTACTAAAATTACATTCACGACACGCCACCGTAACATTGTTACGATGAAAAGTTAAATGACTTAAATTTTATAAATTTTGTGATGTTATTTTTGCGGGGGTGGAAATTCACTGCTCGCAGCAGATGCATTATCTTTTGTAGCTGTGCGAAATATTATTTCGTAGGTTTTCATGCAATTTTCATCTATTGTTCGTCATGAATGTTAGTCTATGTACAATCAGCATCGAAAGTTAACAAAATAAGATTAAAAAAGTAACTAGACATCTAAATATAACATAAGTTGTTGTTAATATGAACAGCGTTTCAAACAATTTTCGTTGCCTATACATAAACATATTTGTTTTGGGGTTATGGTCATAAGTGTCATAACTTATTGAGAAGAACCCAGTGGCACTAAAACTAGTATATACAAGGTGTAACAGTAAAGCTGGTGATCCTTTTAAAGGCATAATTGGTATCGTATTGTAATTATGAAAAAGTAAGAAAAAAATATTTTCGCGCAAAAAAATGGTTTTGTATGAAGAGTTGGCTGGCTGGGACCGCCTGTCGCATACATTTTTTGTTTTACTACTTTCGCGTCCAAAACTTTTTTAGTCGCAATACGATGCCAATTATGCCCTTAAACGGATCACCAGTTTTTTGTTACACCCTGCATATGATACAAAATTCTAACCCAGTAAGCCGACGCCATTTAATTTTACTACCCTTCTTTTCAACTGTTTCTAACAATCAACAATGCAAAATAACAATATACCTACTTGGAAACAAATCTGCAGTGTCATTAAAATGGGAACAATACGAGTAAGTAGGTACCTACCTCTGTTCTATTGTGCAATGTCAACATGTGCAGCTTAGGATCAGTGTCAAGTAACGCTGAAGTTTCTTAGAACTTGGGACACTGCTTTTTCTGTTACTTGACTTGAGTACGTGTTTAAATAAACAAACGTCATGTGCCGTCGTACGAGCTTAAAATTACCTATAGGTACCGCCATTGGCACCGGAGGGATCATTTAACACACCACTCATCGTTATTAGTCCGACAAGAAAGAGTTGAAACGGTAATAGAACTCGCGGAGCGTAAGCGAAGTGAGTTCTTATTCTTACAATCAACTCCAGACCGAACTGTCACCTGGCTACTGGGACGTCTCGGCATTTGGATGGCTTTTTGATTTCGATAGTTTGTCGGACGATAACTTTAGTAACGTTTTTCTGATCTTTATGAAATTTCTTGGGGCTGTAGCAGAGATACATAATTTACATAAAATTTGTAAGTTCGTATATGAGCAGGATATATCAAGTGATTATGGAGCTAGAAATAGAAAAAAAATCCTCCGAAGGGTCTTGTTATATTGGTCAACTCGTTTGCAAGTAAATCGCGAGTTCTCAGTTCGAGGCGGACTACTAGTAATAATTGTTTTGTCGAACAACAAAATGCAGGTCATATTCTTATTTGGCCGAATGTGCACGACGGCATAAAAAGCCGGTCAAACGCGAGGCGAACTCACGCACAGGGGGTTCCGTACAAACTTGTAAAAAGTTCGTTCGGGAGATCGAGGGACAAACTTTGACTGCCGTTGAAGAACCGTTGTCTCCATTCATCCACATAGGTCGCCATTAGTTTAACAACTGCAAATAAGTTTGTAATCGTAAATATTTTGTGTGATGGAACAACAAATTAACAATTTATAGACTTTTTTCTTTACTTTCTTGTGCTATAAGACTTTCCTTCTTGCCAATTTCATGATTCTAATAGGTTAATGGGAAATATAGTATGGGAACCTATAGGGATAGTTTTTGATTTGCCTGCGAAGTGTTAGAAAATAAGGCTCAAATAAGCATATCATTGGATTGCGTTGACTTAGAAAAGTTTGATTTCTTTAAAGCTTTACTTCACGGGACGGGAGACAAAATTATTATTGTTAATTTGAATTTGATACTCTATGCGTTGCTGAAAAAAAGGTTTTCACAGTCAGTCAGACTGACAGACTAGACTATAAGGATATAATTCAATTTTTTCCTATTGAGGGCCGGAACCCTAAAAATATGAACATGTGTTGTAATTCTGCAATGTAAAGCCACGTGCATTTCTTGTTATTAACAGTGTCAAATAACGCTGAACCCCAGAAAGAAGAAGCGTTGCAACTTGTAACCAGAGACAAGTAAATAATGAAAACTATTCCTGCAGGCTATGTACTTCTAAAATAGTTATTTTTTAACATAAAGATTGTTTATGAGTTATGACTGTGACTGTTATGAGTTACTCTAAGATCCTTGTGTTTTTTGTCAGTGGGATCTTTATTGCCTCGCGTCGTAGGCCCGATCCATAATTTGTGTTCTGCCAATGTAGGCCAAACTGAGGGACACGGCGGAACAAGTTCGCAAATCGTTTGCTCTCTCTTAGATCAGCCTACGATGGCCGAACGCAAAAGACTTAGGCGTTAAATAATAAAGAACGGGATACCCAATCAGTCCATAAATATGGCCCCACAATAGTGCTGTAATAACGACTCGTATAGCACGTTCTCTGACAGTCTCATACGGTAATAACAATGACCGGTTACAAATTTTCACGAGCCATATTTTCGGTAAATATTGTTAACTGTACTTACCTTTAATATATAGGTATCCTAACTGAATGCACAGTAAAGACTATTTATTATATTTTCTTTTCTTTTGATGTCCAGCATATTTAAAGAGTAGGTACACGAAATTCCTTAGTAATAGGGAATGTTTTTTACTACCTATGAAAAAACCCGGGTTGCATTCCCTAATTAGTAAAGCCGGCCACCGACTGTCAGTCCGCCTGCAGTCCGCCTGACGATCTCGGCCTGCCAGTTAGAACAAAAATTTGCCGGCTCCGAACAACCGATTTGCCGAGATCGTCAGGCGGACTGCAGGCGGACTGATAGTCGGTGGCCGGCTTCACACCAAAATATGTAAAAACGTAACGTAAATTAATTTTCAAATGGTGTTTATGACTCCAAAACATAAAGCTCTATACCTACTTCCAAAATGATCAATAAACTGCAAATTGATTTAACTTATATTGTGTAATACACAAAAATGTAGCTAAAAATAGTTCCTAAATATTTTCATTGTTATGTACATTCAACGCCAAAATACATATATACACTATTGTATACAAATTATTGGCGTTGACTGTACTGGATAAAAATTGAAGTTTCGTTCTCGTTAGTCTCCTCTTCCCAAACTATAAAATAATAGTAACGATTTTTTTAGAGAACTGAATGTACAGAAGAAAAATGAGGTTTGCTGAATTTCGATTTTTGTCAGCTTAAACAATGCTGTGAATTCTACGTCGGCAAAACAGGAAGTCACTGAACTCTGTAATAAATAAAATCACCTTTTTGTCCTCATTTCTATAATAAATATTTTATTTTTATTTTAAATATGTGTAATGTCGTCATATAATTATTTTATTTACATTGTAGCGATCAGCAGCTGAAGCCGTTGAACTTTTTTCCCATCTCAGTTAACATGCACGTTGCTAGATAAACAGGTGTTAAATATCACCGTATCGTATATCCTACAACGCTGTGGAGGCAGAATGTAGGATAAGTACTACAATTTATACTTTGTGATATCTAGGCGATAAAATAAATGTGAAAGGAAACTAACTATTCCTAAGAAAATTAAACAACAATAAGTACTATATAAATTGATAAATATTAGGACAATCATACACAAATCAGCCTAGTCCCACAGTAAGCTCACTAAGGCTTGTGTTGTAGGTACTAGGCGACGATATATATAATGGATAGATAATAAATACTTAAATACATAGGAAACATCCATAACATAACTCAGGAACAAATATCTGTAATAAACACACAAATAAATTCTCAGACCAGGATTCCAACCCGGGACCTCCTGCTTCATAGGCAGGGTCACAATCAACTAGGCTAGGAGGCCGTTATATTTAGAAACTTACCTAAAAGACATAATGCTGTGAGATAAGATAAGATATAAATAAATCAGTTCTTGGGCAGGTACAGTCAGCAGCAGAAGTAGCGAGGCGGGTGAGGTGTCCAAAAAGAGCTTGACACGACTTGTTAAGAATAAGATCGCGTGAATTCAATTTGAACACCTTAACCGTTAAGCTCAAAGAATACTATGTTAAGCTTCTTCTCCTAGCTGTAGGGCTGCCATCTCTAAATTCGCCGAACCCGGACAATAATTAAAAAAAACCCGGACATTTGGCGTAAACCGCATTTTTTCCCCGGACGTGTCCAAATCAATAATGGCACTAAATAATTAAATTCAATGGGTTGTTTTCTCACATAAAAAGTGTCCGGGTTTTCTCCGGACACTTATTGAAAACCCCGCCGGGCGGCCTCCAAACTAGGACAAATCCGGGGAAACCCGGACGGATGGCTAGTACGCTCAACGTCAAAAATATCTTTACCCTTTTGCAACTTACTCCTTTGTAATAAGGTCCAAAAGTGTAAACATATTTTTGACGTTGACGCCAGGGACTGCATAACCGGAATATAAAGGTACCTTTATAAAACGGTATGACGTCATACCGCATGTTTCGGTATGATTTCGATAGCGCAACCGATATATTTCTGTACAGAAATATAACGGTACCGCTATTTTTTTCGATACTTCAACCGTTATCATAAAGGTATGGATTGAGGTATACGAGGGTGAGGATGCCCCGCCGACTGACCGGCGACAACCAATCAGCGTTAGTTATTGAGTGCTTGCCCTAAGCACCCATTTTGTTTGATTTCGTTCAGTGCGGCACATTTTTGAGTTATTCGCTGTTAGCTTCTTGTCGTTAGTTGCGCTTTATTCGCATATGTTTTGTTGATTTTAGGATTTCATAAGTAGTACAAGACACCTTTAACAAAACATTTTCAGTTATAAAAAAAAAATAAAAATTAAATAAAAAAAAATAAGATAAAAATAAAATAAAAATAAAATAAAAATAAAATAAAAATAAAATAAAAATAAAATAAAAATAAAATAAAAATAAAATAAAAATAAAATAAAAATAAAATAAAAATAAAAATAAAATAAAAATAAAATAAAAATAAAATAAAAAAAAAATAAAAATAAAAAAAAATAAAATAAAAATAAAAAAAAAAAAAAAAAAAAAAAAAAAAAAAATAAAAAAAAAAAAAAAATAAAAAAAAAAAAAAATAAAAATAAAAATAAAAAAAAAAAAATAAAAAAAAAATAAAAATAAAAAAAAAATAAAACACTGAAATCAAAAACAAATCTAAAATATTAAAGGAAAACAAATAAAATAATAAACAATTTATAATAAAAATATATTTTCTCCAATGTGCTCGGAAATTTTCAGCTTACTGTAGCAAAATGAGTACGTGAAGTTCTTCATTTTTTACCAAAACGAATTAAAAAAAATAAAAATCATTATTTACCTGTTTTAGCGGCCGTGAAGTAATTTGTCAACGCCATAAATATGTATACACTTTTGCACCTTACTCCATTGTAATAAGGTTCAAAGTGTATACATATTTTAGGCGTTGACTAGTAAAATCCATTACTGTATTGTTTTTTACCTTTTAAACTTTTCATCCGTCTAACAAATATCATTTCAAACAGCCAATACTTAAGCGACGTCTATACACCGTCTGAACGGCAATCCCTTCAAACTGTAGGATAGAGCGAGATAGTTAGATCAAAAACCTTGGTTGTCTCGTTCTTTGTCATAGCACCGCGTCTGATCGTGCGAATGAGGCTTAATACAATCATAGACAAAACAACTATTTTTAAGGTTTAATCTTGTATCTGTTGCATAAAAGGAGCATATTTAATACTGTCTTAAATAGCTTTTGACGAAAATTTCTTTTTAAATATTATTTGAATGACAATTGGCAGTATACATAGTTCTTAATACTATTAAAAAAAAATATAGAGGGAAACTAATTCATGACATTGAACGCTAATAACGTAACCAAAATCTGTAATTATTTCATTTACTTTACTTTATTTCCTCGCACTTTTAGAGAAAAGCACTATATATGCCTCGGCGGGAATAGAAATTCGTGGACTCGTCTTATTTTTTCGGACTCAGCTGCGCTTCGTCCGAAAAAATCGCTCATCCACGAATTTCCCTTTCCCGTCCTCTGCAATAATGTACTATTACCTAACATTCAACTTCATATCTGCACTGATATAATTATTAATATCAATTATCTATTTAATGAATCTACACTAAAAACTTTTCACCAATTTTCAATGTTGAAACAGACTAAACATTAATTATTTCCAATTATTAGTTATTTGTAATAGATTGATGAGTCAATTGATTTTAATTCTAATTGAAATCAATTTGCATTGAACTGTTAGTGTTCAATTGTCTCAGAGTAGTCAGAGTACAAAAACAATCTTCTCCAATGTGCTCGGAAATGTTCACCTTACTGTAGCAAAATTAGTACGTGAAGTTCTTAATTTTTTACCACAACGAACTTAAAAAAATACTAGTAGTCCGCCTCGAACTGAGAACTCGCGATTTACTTGCAAACGAGTTGACCAATATAACAAGACCCCAAGGAGGATTATTTTTCTCCTTCTAGCTCCATAGCGACTTGATCGATCCCGCTCATATACGAACTTACAAATTTTATGTATCTCTGCTACAGCCCCAAGAAATGTCATAAAGATCAGAAAAACGTAACTAAAGTTATCGTCAGACAAACTATCGAAATCAAAAAGCCATCCAAATGCCGAGACGTCCCAGTAGCCAGGTGACAGTTCGGTTCGGTCTGGAGTTGTTTGTAAGAACTCACTTCGGATACGCTCCGCGAGTTCGAAAGATCAATATTGTCCTGTCTTAGCGGACGAGAAGTTGCTTGTCAACGCCATAAATAAGTGTATACTTTTGCACCTTACTCCATTGTAATAAGGTTCAAAAGTGTATACATGTTTTAAGCGTTGACTACTAAAATCCATTACTGTATTGTTTTTTACCTTTTAAACTTTTCTTGCTCTCACTTAACTTCACAAACAATAGGAACACATGGTACTTAACAGGTAAAACCCAAAGCTACTTGAAGGTAATCATTATCAATGGCCCGCAAACTATTGTTTGTTGTCTTTATCTGCACGTGCAACTTCTTACTAGGGAGTAAACAGTAAATATTAATTAGAGATATTAATATATTTATTTGGATGAACTTTCATATTCACCGACATCGACAAGTAGGTACCTAGTACCTAGTGTACCTACCTGAGGTGCGATTTTTGATTCTCATCGGGTGGCTTATTTCGTACTAAGTAGTCATCGGCTGCATACAAAAAAAGGCACCGGTGAAATTCAAAAATCACACCAATCCCACCTCTGGTTTTTTTGTATAAACTCATAATGGCTGGTTATCAGAGAACAGAATAATACCAATATGTAATTACTTAAAAAAACATCTGGAATCAAATCAATGCAAAGACCACGAGTATAACACATAATGCGAAGGGTCCGTTCGACACAAGGTCTCTTTCAACAACCGAGCGGAGCGGAGCCGATCGGAGCCGAAGTCGAGATTCGCGGGAACACTATATCAAGATAGCTACGGTTCCGCGTGTAACACGTATATCACAAGCCCTAGTTCAAACCCCCTACGGAGTTTTTCGGAACTTACGGAATATCAATTGATATTTATATCAATATTATTTATTATTCATCAATTCATGTTATTATTTACAATACACAATACAATATTACAATACAATACAATATTCTTTATTGCACCAAAAATAAAATAAAATTGTACAGTAATAAAAAAGTTTAGAATCTACATAGGTAGCAACAGGCGGTATTTACCAATTGATTTAATTTTTATTTTTATTTTATTTTATTTTATTTTATTGTTATTTTATTTTTATTTTATTTTTATTTTATTTTTATTTTATTTTTATTTTATTTTTATTTTATTTTTATTTTATTTTTATTTTATTTTTATTTTATTTTTATTTTATTTTTATTTTATTTTTATTTTATTTTATTTTATTTTATTTTTATTTTTATTTTATTTTTATTTTATTTTTATTTTATTTTTATTTTATTTTTATTTTATTTTTATTTTATTTTATTTTTATTTTATTTTATTTTTATTTTATTTTATTTTTATTTTTATGTTATTTTATTTTTATTTTATTTTTATTTTATTTTTTTACTTTTATTTATTTCTCTTTATTTTTCTTTCATCTTAGGCTAGGTAATTTATAACATTTTTATAATACTTTTATTTTATTTTTATTCTATTTTTATTTTAGTGTTATTTAAAAAATAATTCGCGTCAAAAAAATCTTCCATTTTTTATTAGTCGCGCAATACTATACCAAATTACTGTATACATAAAAAAAAATCAGTTCCATATCCGCATCGAGTTAATATCAATGATCGATTCAATGTACCTACACTATAAACTCTTTCACGAAATTTCAACTGAGGAAGACTAAAATGAATTCACTACAATTATCGCCGAGCGCGCCTCCGTGACCTTGAGCAAGTAGATACTTGCCGGCTACCTGCCCCGTGCCCCGCATCCCGCACCCTTGGTCAGTTGCTTGTTGCTTTACCGCCGCAAACAAGTACCTACCTCGTAAATTCTGCGATGAAAATAACGATACCGAAATCATAACGGTATAAGTATCGCTATATTAAGGTATAAGTACCGTAACGAAAAAATTGCGATATCGTAATTTTATTTCGGTACCGTACCGCAATATTTCAACCGCTATAGCTCTACCTTTAAAACATTGCGGTATCGTAATTCTATACCAGTACCGTAACGCTTCTACCGTAACGAAATCAGTCCCTGGTTGACGCAAGCGCAGTGAGGAGTCTTTATTACCAGTAACATATCTTTGAACGTCTTAAGAGTCCGGTAATGTTTTTTTTCGATTTCGCTCAACTTTTTGATGCGATTTTGCAGTAACTAACATAACTTCTATAATTTTGTATACATATTATGAAAGATCGTTTCTTTTTGGATGGAATAAATACAACGATTTTTTAATTTTATGCTTTATTTATAAATAATTCACCCTAATCTAACACCTGTTTCGCGATTTTTGCTTGGAGAGGTGAAAAGAGTAAGGTTTTTATTGATTTAAATTAAGTTATATAAGTATGTAAAATATATAAACACATTGGAAAATGAGTCGCCTGAGGAATAAGTGTAACAGTTTTTTTCATTTTCATATATATTTTTTGAGAGAGAGTGTGTTTTGCTAGAGCAATTTTGCTAAAAATTGCCGAAGTTTAGGTGATATTTTTGGAAAGATACTAAAGTATTTTACAAACATAAAAATACAAAAATAAACTTCATTTTATGTTTTATTCAGATAGTATAAAACATATTAGGGTCCATAACAAATAATAATTAAAAATCGTACGACAAAATTACACGAATCAACGTCCTCACTAAACATGCTCTGTAAGAATCGAGTTTTAAGGTATTAAATATTAATATAAATAGACCTAAAGTACTTTTTTGCAATAACAAGACTTCAAGCTATCGTACCAAATGCAATTCATGTGTATAATGTTATTATTAGCGATTTTCGTTTTCAAATCGTTACCGGACTCTTAAATCCAATCTTGGTGCGCTTGCTTGCGTATGTATGTCCGCCCGCGCGCTCTTTAGAAATTAGACACGTTATTTCCGTTTGAATTTGGATTACACGGTGTAATGAGACTAATGAGAGTAATGAGCATATAGCCCGGATAATTCAACGCAAAAACGTCGCAAAACGAATATAACACCGAAACAAAACAAGATATATTAAGTGTGTATTATGTACTGTTAGAGACTATAGAGATATAGACGACCACAGCCTAAGAACTTTTTGAAGCTCTTGTACTACTAGTAAGCTATTTGCTACTAGGTGGAGTAGCAGTGCAGGTGAAATTTCTCTTACATTTTCGGTATCACTAGGTGGCTTTGACATAGGTGGCGCAATTAACAAGAGCGTCAAGTTCTTAAGCTGTGGTCGTCTATACTCTATATCTCTATAGTCTATAGTCTCTGGTACAGTATTTTAATAATATATTTCTATATTACATTCATAACCACAACCCAAGAAGTGTTAAAAGTGTGCATTTTGTTCCATACAAAATTATTTTTTGCGATGAATTTTCCGAGCTATGCTAATGAGTGTACACTGTTACCAGTCATCTAAATAAAAGTACCTATAAATGTTAAAGGAACTCTTAAGCGGAATCGTCTTCCTTCTGTTTAGTTCCACAGTTTGTACCCGATTGATATTAAACGCAATCTAAAAGCAAGTATATCTCTAGAGTTGAAATACGCGTCCCACCAAAAAGGACAAAATACAGGCAATGCGACTGATTTTTAACCGACTTCAAAAAAGGAGGAGGTTCTCAATTCGACTGTTTTTTTAATCATTATTATAAACACAAATTTTAAACACAAAACTTCCGTGAGAATCAGACATATTAAATAAATCACGGGTTACTCATGGGCGAAACATGTCGAGCAATATTCGACTTAAAATACGTGAGTAACCCGTGATTTATTTAATCATTATTATGTTTTTTTTTGTATGTATGTTACTCCATATCTCCGTGGATCGTGAACCGATTTTAAAAACTTTTTTTTAATCGAACAGGTATAACCCCTAGATGGTCCCATTGTCACCAAGTCAGGGTCTGATGATGGGATCCTGGAGAAATCGAGGGAACTCTTCAACTATTATAGGCACACCTATAGTGATTTCACTATTTTTTACAGCAACTCGGCCACTTCCTCTTGGAATAGCGGATCCTAAGTGAAGTCGGTTCTTTTTTTGTTTTAAATTATATAACAAGTTTCAAGATAGCTGATAGCATACCGTAACTAACGTACATAATTTAGTCGGTTTCATTGTTACTCTTCAAAGAGAGGTGGAGGATAATAAACGTTTCTATTGTACTTACGGCTTTTTGGAAGTAAGCAATAATCACAAGGTGATTTTATGATAAGGACCAACGATAATAGCGCCTTCTCTGGCATATCTATGGCAAGTGTAATAAGACCATCCCGTTCAATCTTGGTATTGTTATAATATAACCATTGCAGGTCTAAGGGATAGTCTAGGTGTCTATGAATGCAATACATACTTTACTTTTTGTGCTAAAATTGCCATTAGGAATACCCGTTATTTTTCTTTAACTTTACAAACGGCTCGGCCTAAAGCAATCTTACAAGATATTGATCTATTTCCCGGGCTAATGCATATAATTATAATACATATACATTGGACGACGAGCAATGATATTGTTCCATAGTCAAGATTGGGTCATGGGTCATGGTACTGAAAGGTAGGCATAGCAACGCTGTAATTAAGCATCCGTCGATTTGCCCTTGTTATTTCTTGACCGAGCGAGTAAAACGATCGAAGGGTCTCCATTTCGGTTTAAGCAACAATACTTTCGTATACTCGGCAGTTAACTTTTACTGGTCTCATTTCTTAGCTAACCTGTTTTGGTAGTACTATTTTCCAATCAAAGATTATGCTAGTGTGTAACTCCGCTCATTAAAAGCTGCCCGATGGCCGGATCTAGCAATAAGGATAATACAGCAACCTAACCAGTCGGGTTTTGTTGCTCTCATTATTGTGTCATATCTGACGTGGCCAGCTCTTAGTCTAAGGCCTGAGTGGACGCTCGAGTTGGGCGTCCAGCGGGACGGGGCGTGCGGCGTGCACGTTAAACAAATGAAACTCATCTTGGTGTCCTGAGTCGACGCTGCGTGTGGACGCGCGCCCGCCACGCTGCACGCCCCGCTGAACGCTCCGCTACGAGCGTCCAATCAGGCCACAGCGTGCACTTATAGTCCAATATTGCACGTCCCGCCAAGTCGCAATGATGACGTAGTTACGCGTCTCAGTTTGCTTTATTCCTAATTCATGTTAAGCCGTTGTCTAATGTTTGCTGTTCATTAACCGATTCACAATGCCGGCCGACGTACGTCGTACATAAATATACTTACAGTTTTTGGATTTAAAAAGTACTGGAAAAACTATTAATTAAACAAATTTGGAGGTCATTAGCACGTCCGCATTACCTACTCGCTTGCTGGTGCACTACTATATAAACGATTGTTTGAATTCACTTATTTTAAGCGGTTCACTTTTGGAGCGTGCATAACCCCAACCCCTGCCCCGCTTAGGTTAGGTATTATTATCTTAGGACACATTTATTATGCAATTATGATAATGCAAGGCACGTAGCAAATGAAATGAAATGCTATTTGAATTTATGATGTTCAGAGAATTTATTAAAGTAGAAAAACATTACAAATACCTACCTTATACGCAGGTACGTAATAAGGGTTTGTCATGATATATCTAATAACGCATTCCTACCTACGTAATGCTTGTGAAAACGTTATTTAGCAGGTAAAACTCATGTTACTGCGATCATTGTTGATTCACTGATAATTCGGCTTAGTTGTAGGTACCTACATACCCATGTAATGTAGTTATACCTATTTAGATGGTATCCATTATTTGCGTTCTGGTGAAATTTAACTGAACCCCTCCCGCTTAATTTTCAATTTTGTTCTAACCTCTTCTTTTTTTAATTTTACGCTGTGTCTTTTGGAAAAATTAAATTACGTCATAATAGTGAGATACGCTGATAATTGAAATGACTCCTTTCCTCCCCTCTCGTTAAAAATGACTACAAACAAAATGTGCGATATGTAACCAAACTATTGTTTTAGCTTGGTAACATACACGTAAGTTACATTACACTAAACAAAACCTGTGGAGCATGTCCATTGGACTGATGGATACCAACAAGGTTATGCCCTCTGGCGAGCCAGTATAGCACCTCCATATATGTAGTAACTTTACATAATCGGAGCTCTCACGTAACTGGTTTGTGTTAAGTGCATGGGATAAACAGAGACCAAGGAAAAAAATGTTAATATAGGTACCTAATGTACCTATACCATTAGTGAGTTTGATTAAACTATGGTGCACGGCTATTGTTGATTTTATGTACTGAATAACATGTACAGTTGAAACCTTTTATTACATCAATCATAACGAAATACCGAATATTACGTCTAAGAAATAAATCCATGGGCAAACTTTTATACTAAAATAACACCGGTTATTACGAAGTATCGCTTTTAACGCAAAAATATGGTGGTCCCTTTGATAGTACATACTTACAGTCACGTCTGCAAGGTCAAAAGGCAGGATACCGCTAGTATGAAATAGTGATATTTATGTCTCATTCTGAACTATTAGCTGCATCCCTACTTGCCGCAAGTAAACTTGCTAGTCTAAACCTTAGTTTAATACACAAGATCACACAGATATATTATGTAGTTACGACTCTATTACCAACGCGTAAAGTCTATAATGTTTTTGTCACATTAAATGTATCTTTTATAGTAAAACTTACCTCCGGTTTTGTTTGAGTAGACGGCCCAATTTTAAGAAAACTATCCATCAAACGGTAGCACTTTAACCTCAATTTCCATCCCTTTTTGTCACATATTTGACGTTTCGAAGAAGGTCCACTTTTTAACAATTGTTCAGTACGCACATAAGAAGATCTTAATGTTCTGATTTTAGCTTTTACCTCTTTTGAGGTCACCCCTAAGCCAAAGTCGAATAATTTCTCACTAATTTTGATATAGGCCGCATTCCGTTTTGCCGTGTGTGTATAAAACGGATCAGTTGGGTCCCACAAACACTTTTCCTCGCGGTACAGTTGAATAATTTTTATATTAAACTTGTTTGTGTTTGGCATGGTTTTGTTTGAACGGAGCGATAAGGAAATAAATACGCGTCATAAATGAGTAATAACCGATCGGGTACTGACTTCGGGTATGTCTCCAGTTACGAAATAGGATATTAATTAAAAGTCGTGGTGGGGAGAATGCAGTTACTGAATTGAAATAGGTAGTCATTTATTAAAGCGGCTTAGATAATAAAATGATGACCGCATTTGCAAGTTATGATATGACTACAAACTTGTCATAAAATATTTACTAACAGTGGACAATTCTACTGATATACTTAATATTTTGGATGTTTCTACTAGGTTTATATGAAAAACATTATTGATGTGATTTTACTTAGTAATTGGCTAACGTCGGTACTTTCGATATTAATTGAAAGATTTCTTTGGTCTTTTATATTTATAATAATAATAAAATAGCTTTTTAGGTACATTTTTTTAGATACTTATAAATACATTTTTAGAGGTTATATATTATTAGAGTTAAGTTACATATTTTGTTTTAATTTTCCTTATGTGGATCCCTTACGGGTAAAAGCCTCCTCACACTTCTTCCATTTATTTCTGTCATGAGCTGTATTAATCCATTCTGGACCCGCTACGGAGACAATATCATCTATCCATCTCTTTTTTGATTTTCCTCTGCGTCTTTTCCCTGCTGGTCCCTTCCATTTTGTAGATTCTAGTGTCCATCTTCTGTCTCTGTATCTGGCTATATGCCCTGCCCATTTCCATTTGAGGCGTAGACATTGATGGAGGGCATCTGTTAGCTTAGTTTTCTTTTATATTTATCTACCGAATAATCGCCTGTAAACAATTAATGATTACAGCATAGTGTAATAACTATATTGAGCTATATGCCAGGCGGCGAAAAAACTGTGTGAGAACGGGGCCGTGTTCTAACTTTAAAAAAAGTTTACACACGATCCAACTTTAATACAACTCCAATGCAATAACTACGCAATACAGGTAGCGACTAAACGCCTGAGTCTGAATAAGAAATATCAGAATTTGCTTCAAATTATTCAGATACAACTCCAACCAACCAATATTGAAGTTATAAACTTCAATATTGGTTGATTATTTGTTGTGTGTGGGGATTTGTTTTAGATAACTAGATTGTGTTTTAACGTATTGCGAAGCAGTCAGATTTGGATTTTATTTTTATTTTTCATTTTAATTACACAATAGGCAGGTACATGTCTGTCTCTCAAGCTGTTATGATATGCCTTCTTGAAGAACTACGCATTATTGTATATAGTATCTTTAATGTATTTGTAGTACTGTTTTGAAAAAATAAGTCCCGCCGAGTTTCTTGCCGGTAATAAGTAATACTTCTCGGGTCAGAGGTGTAGGGTTAGAACCGGTGGTAGTTTCTTTTCTCTCTGACGTTCATAAGTGCATTGTAATGTGCCTAAATTGAAGAATAAATATCTTTTATCTTTTATCTTTTTTTTTATCTTTTTACCAGAAATATATGAGTATTGTCAGGAGGGCGCTTTTTTCTCAATGTACATGGTGACAGTTCAGTTTAGTATGAAAAATTTAGTTCTAATGAAGTTCCGCAATATGGCGCGTGCTCATATATTTCTGGTAGGGCATTATATATTTTGAAATTAGAATATGGCACCTAGACTTTATCTGGTGCAATAAACGTAGGTACTTATTTGTTGGTGAAAATGTGATATAGGTACTATAATTATGTACCGTGCACCCAAGGTCACACTAAAATCATATCAGTTTTTCATTGTTTGCGTTCATACTACCTGTGACAACTTTCTCTCTCTTTCGAAGAAAAACTCACCTATCGCTTACCGTTTTTCTCTAATCGCCGCCGGTCGAACATCACCGTAGCTTATGGACGCCTGTAACTTGAAGTGTGTTAAAAACCTGTGCTGTCTCTCGAGAAAACCTTGACGTCCTATTAGACGAATCGTGATATTCGTAGCTTTCTTATAAAATAAGCATAGAAATTCCAGCTAATAACTTCTCAAGGGAGATTGCAATATTTCAAATATTTATTAGCAAACAATGTGCAAACTCTCGCCGAGATTATTTAGATATTTGCAAACGAATGTTTGTAGAATAATATATTGTTTTCCGACCATCGCTTGCTTTAAAGTACAGTATAGCAATTTAAATTTATGTTGTAAAAAAATATCACCCGATTAAAATTCAATTTAAATTAATATTAACAGGATTTTTGCCAAAGGCTATTTTGAAATTGTTAAAAGTGCGATAAAGCTTTACGGGAATTTTAACCTCGCTGTCGAATTGTCGATATTATTTACCTTGGTATGTATTGGTATACCTATTATAGGTATATCAATTACCGCAATAACTATGTGTGTGGAAATTTCTTGTTTCATTTCTCATTTTTAGTACTTGTACACAGTTTTAATTAGCTTCCTTCCGTATAAGTATTGTTGATTGAAATGTAAGAGTTAAAGAATTCTGCACAAGATAAAAACGCCTTCGCGTGCTATAGAAGCTTATCAGTAACGCCGGCCTACTTAAGAATGCAGGCACCTATGTCATCTATTTCAAACAGAGCAACTGTCTGCAATGTGTCAGTCAGCGTAATCAGGATAACTGTGAGCTGATGCACCTCACGACCCAAAATCAACCTAGCAAGAATTTATCAAGTTAAAAGTCATAATTTAAATATTTTTACCTCGGCGCCTTTCGTTATCTAAATAGCTTCCAGAAAAAAAAGAACCTACGAGGCCACCATCTTTCGGCGTCACGGGAGGATAAAAGTACAAGCCCCGGTATGGCAGGTAGTTCTGATCTATTTGCGCTCCGCGGCACGGTTTGTCTCTCCGTGATCAGATACCTGAGTTCCGAATGTCTTGATGTATGCGGTAAATACTATCACTACATTTGTAATCTTGAAGAAATAAAAGAAATAAATTACATTCCTCTCTTCTATTCTATTTCTAGAGCTCCAAAAACCAAACGAACCAGTGTTTGGTTGAGCTGAAATTTACTATATTCCTTAATTTAGACGACAATGCAAGGGGCTGATATATTGATGCTGACGCAAGGAACTCTTTGAGAAAAAAAAACAACTTTATAAAGGATTAGGACTCATTACAAAAAAATCGTTGCGGGATTGACGTCATTGGAGAGAAAATTATGGTAACGTCACGGTTTAATTGTTGAGTTACGTTACGGTTCAAACTATTGTATTTTGTTTAATACTTACTCTATGAAATGTCCAATGTAAAGTGAAACCTAAATGTCTCAACAATCAAAGTCCGTGACCGTGTACTCAGCCAATAATAAAATTATGTAGGTACTAAAAAATATGTATAGTAACTTGTCATATTAAAATTATGTACTTGTTATACTTGTCATCAATCACTACAGTAGATAGTTATCATTTAAAAATAAAACTCGTGCGCAGTCGGTAGGATACGAATATTTAGTTCCTAAGGAAACCATACAACGTGTACACGAGGAACCCAAACAACCTAAAAGAAGGTTAAAACTTAAAAGAACGGAAGGTTATTATGTTTAGGCCAATTTTGCCTAAAACTTTTTGATTAGTTTTTATTCGACTTTTTGAATGTTTTTGTACATAGAAAGTATTTTTATTGGTAAAACCTTAAAATGAGCGGTAAAAGTTTTTGTAAAAACTACATAGCTATGCAAACTGTTCCTTGTCACTTAGTTATCAGTCAAATAGTATGTATAGACCAAGGCTCAATACTCCCATAGTGGCGACATCGTCATAAAAAGGCGTTTTGCACTGAGTTACAACAAAAAAAAAAAGATTTTTATATTTTATTGGTACAATCTAGGGCCTATTCAGGCAAATTCCAGAACATTTATAGGACATATTGGTCTCTAAGAATGATTAGGACTACCCAGTTAAAATATTTCGGTTTCCATTCGAGCACATTGTATTATTGTACCTAGAACCTAGACTATACCTGTGGTAACAAATTATCTCTAAACCAATGTATCTCGTAACGTAATAAATACGTATTATATAATAACATTAATAGCCTTTAAAATTAACTTTACAAAACAGTAAGCCATCATTTTAAACTATTTATCAATTATTTGTTATCACCAAATCCTTTTATGATTACCATCGGAGAGGAAATGATAGTCCTGCTTGATGTAGGTTAAAAAAGTATTTTAATGATAAAATTTATCAATGAATTGTTTCGACTTTTATTTCATTTTAGATAACAAATGGGACTGCAGCGACGGGGGGCTCGACTGGCTGGCGATGGAAAGAGACAACGACACGGTTAAAAGGAAGATCGCAGACTATTACAAACTCATGTGCCACCAGCAACTTTACAGAGGCAAACCGCTGCATAAAGTGATGGACTTTATTAGAGTAAGTAAATAATAGCAGAGACTATAGAGATATAGACCACCACAGCCTAAGAACTTTTTGAAACTATTGTCAATTGCGCCATCTATGTCAAAGCTACCTAAAGATGCCGAAATTATAAGAGAAATGTCACCTGCACTACTACTCCACCTAGTAGCTACTAGTGTACTACTAGTACTAGGTGATAATAGTAAATATGTTCACTAACGACATTGCATTTTTTTTCCACTGTCACTGTACTCACGGTTATCCAGTTCGAAGGACCAATGTTCGCTCACGAATCTCACGACACTGCACTGTTTGTTAATGTGTTGTGTTGTAGCCGATAATTCAGCGCCATCTACTGACATATTAGGCAACTATGAAACTAAACATTAACAAAATATCTATCCTATCAAAAGCAAATGTGAATAAATGCCAAGCTCGTCAATGATTTTGCTAATAAAAGAAATGACATGTAAGTAACTTGAGACCAAGTTTTTTCAAAGCTCCTTAGATCATTGTTTTTGTAATACATTATCGTTTATCAATTACTTAAAATTATGTTTTGTGTTAGACTCTGGCTACGCTATCTTAGCATTGAAAAAAAAGTGGCAAATTTAAAAAAAAACTGTGTATGTAGAGAAAAACAAAAATGATACTTAAAAAAAAATTTTTTTTCTTATGACATAGCTACCATTCTTACCTGCTGAAATACCTAGGTACTTTCATGGTAAAAAAAAACATATAAACCAATTTTAGGCTTTCAAAGTGTGATATCTTGTGACATGCGTATTGTACAAATGTACATTGTACCTACACTACACAAGGATATATTTTTATGATTACCATATTAATCGTATGTTTGAGGAGTATAATTATACATATATTGTATTCTAGTAAAACCTGCCGCCATCTTTGATGCCAAGGTTACTTTGATAGTTATATGAAATCCCATTATAGTAATACACATACAGTCTCCTCGCGTTGCTGCGCACGAAACAGGATATTTCCGAGCCTATTATAAAAAAAGAGTGTAACGACAAAAATTCATTGCATATACAATTTGCATTTAAAACAACTGCTATTTATACAGTTATAAGAAGTAAGTATTAATTTTTAACAAGAGCACGTAATTGATATGTATCAATTCCAGGAAAGATGTCTTTAAAGAAATATAATGTACATATTTACATTCGGAGAAAAAGTACTACAGAAGCCGCGAAGCACAAGTAACAAAAAATATGTGTCGTGGTTTTTACTTAGATAACATTAATTTATGAACAGTTTAAAGTAGGTACCTACCTGAGGGCAATCCATGAGCCATAGTGCCTCTTGTTAAGTTTATCGGTAACCTGGTAAAGTTACTTTCAAGGGCTTTTGTGAACTCCACTTGGTCGTACTATCGTGTTATTAGTTTCGTATTTCGGTACTTATGTGAGCGGAAATAAACAAAACCACGTGACTAGAATACTTTTCTTGAGTTTATTTTAACTAAAACTACCAAAAAACCTGTGGCAAGATGGCTTGAAAGTTGAAGATGATTTCGTCGTAGTACAGCCGGGCAAAAATGTGGTCTACCACCCTACGGTTGAGGTTCGTTTGAGGGTAATTTGCAGAAAAAATGTACCTTTACTTAGTCCCAACTGTCCCAAAATTTACATACAAAAAATTCGTTACGTTCATAAAAAAAATGTAACGAAACTGATAATTTCTCAGTTTCGTTACATTTTTTTTATGAACGTAACGAATTTTTTGTATGTAAATTTTGGGACAGTTGGAACATTTTTTTTTATTCTATCAGACTCGATAGAGCTCATGATTCTGCATAAGATTGACTCAAAATATATATGAAATTAAAAAAAAAAGTAAAGGTACATTTTTTCTGCAAATTACCCTTGAACGCCATGAGACAACAAGGTCATGTATGTTTTAAACTCCGTTAGAAAAGTCTCTTTCCTTTCTTGGTCGACTGTACCTATATAGACACTAGAGGTACAGAATTGAATTCGAGTCGTCAATTTTCAAATGAAAAATTCCTAAATTCGATTGCCAAAAATCGCTTCCGAGCCCGCATTGGTTTTATTTAAAAATAATACTGCGAATGTTTCCTATAAAAAAAAATATTTCCTATTTCCGAAAGGATCGTAGTGAGGTTGTCTTACACCCCTAAAAATTGCCTAATCTCATCATTCTCATCAATTGCAAGAAATTGCAATTCTAGAATGAATATTTTATACGTCCTATACCTACGTGTAAGCCATGTGTAAGCGCTAGATTGCATTTCACTTTGAAAGGTTTTATAATTGTAAAAATACTGTTCTAGTTTGAATACTTGAACTTGGGTGTACATATAGCTTCGTAACATTATTAGAACTCGATAGACGATCGCTGATCGTATTTGCATGACCTATTTAACAATTCTTTTGTATTCCGTCTGCTTTCTGCGATCACGTTATACGACTCCTTAACCACGTGTTTAACCACTCTTTAGTTCTGTAGTCAATACCACGGACCTATTTAATAAAGCTACAAGTGACAATTTACAAGCGGAAGTCTCTTTCTAACCCTATGTATTAGAAAGAGACTACCGCTTGTAAATTGTCAAGTGTAGCTTTATTAAGTAGGCCACAGGAAGTCCCGGGACCGTGTCTGCGTCGTACTTAAAAAACAAATTGTGTTTGTAAAAGTTACAAAAATTAAGGCGTAGAACAAAATGCAAGACTAGTTTGCATTCATTTTCCAAATTAGTGCTAATAAACCGGAAAGGTCGTCTGTCCATCTTTTGAGTGGACGTCCTACGCTGCGCTTGCTAGTCCGTGGTCTCCACTCGAGCACTTTTCGACCCCATCGGCCATCTGTTCTGCGTGCAATGTGGCCTGCCCATTGCCACTTCAGCTTGCTAATCCTGTGGGCTATGTCGGTAACTTTAGTTCGTCTACGGATCTCCTCATTTCTGATTCGATCACGTAGAGAAACTCCGAGCATAGCCCTCTCCATAGCTCTTATAAAGGTCGCCGGAAGACGCTGGATGCAAGTCGCTTCCGACCGATACTTATGGAGGTCCAAAGGGGAGGCCTAGGTTCAGCAGTGGACGTCTTATGGCTGAGATGATGATGATGATGAAACCAGAAAGGTGACATTACCTTCTCCTTATCTAAAAGCGATTATGGTACTGGGTTATTTTTATAGGACAGCAATTCGCTCGAATGTAATAATGTATGTGTGAGTTATATCCAAAATTAGGATTACGTTGTAAACTAAAAGCACTAATATCTCTTTGTTATCAGCAACTAAAACCTTACTTCAATAGGCGCCATTATTGATGTTCAGTAAGGTGAAACAGTCGCCCTTGTTGCTATTGTCTTGTTAATGCAAACATTATTTGCTTTATCAGATAATCGTTCAGCTTGTAGGTGTGATATGAGTATGAGTTTTTGTTTTTATTGCGTATTATTACAAAAAAGTGTCTGTTCTACGGTGTTCATAAAAGATAAATAATAATAATATACTTGCATAAAACATATCACAATAACAACTATTATTTATTTTAGCTAAAACAAGTAGGTATATACATACTTACTCACTTGTTTCTACTTCAGTAGGTCGCGTACGTAACTAAGGTTTCCTTTATATAAGTTAACACGTGTGTGCCCATGTATAACTGTGGTAGTCTATATAAGTTATAATTGTAGCTTTAAAACCGAAACATTATTGCAAGAGCAGTTTCGCATCTTCAATTTCAATCGAAAGCTTTGCCATATCGGTTTGCGTAGCAACGTTTTAATATTTTTAAAATTAACAACGTTATTTTTAGAACAAACTTTTTTAAAGAGGCCCTTCAGTTGTGCCTAGCCTAAAGTTTACTAAACTTTAGTGAGATTACAAAAGTCAAAATGTAACCGCAACATTCTGTATTTAACGCACTTTAGGCATACTACACGCGTAGACCAACTAAGATTAATTAATTTACGAGCGATTGCCGTACGTTGCTCCATTAGGCTTCAACCAGCTGTATTGGTAGGTTCTATACAGCTTGATTAATCAATGTACAATCCTAGTAAGACAATAGTAATTTATGTAACTGTTACGTAATAAGGCCTAATTATGTACAGTTGCATACACTTCTTTATCTACACACATATTATAAATTCTAAATGACGCGTTCGGAAACCATTAGATTGACCGCCATAGCCAACTCGATTGTGGCAGCGCTCGCGGGGGCGCATGAACGCGGTGAATTTTCATACGTTTTTACCGCACTGTCACAGATAATACACTGATGTTACAATACTGGTTGCAATAATGGTGGTAATTATATGCGGTTTTCGAACGCAGATTAGAGGCTTTATATGGTATGGGTGATGGGTGTAGATAAAACAAACTAAAAACAGATTGTCTCGCGTATCTCGCGTATAATGAATTTAAATTACATCCCGGTGTTTGCAACGTTCGTGGTCAAAGGTCAACTGAGGACATTATATTTAACTCCGTAAAAAAGTTAGAATGTTGCAAATTACCCACAGATATTTACAATATTAAGTACAAACAAAAAAAGGTAATTATTTAGATAGTTTCACGCAAAAGCTTGCCCTTTTTTAGTAGGTACAGTCAACATCAAAATATATATTAATTATAGTGACAGCCAAAGTACGCTATTATATCGGACACATCCTCATTTTTAGGTACCTATAATTAATATAAGTGATAATACTGTGGAATAAAACAACTTTGAACGGATTATATCGCGTATACTGTTATAATCCGTCCAAAGTAGTTTTATTACATGAATAACTATCGCGGCAACCGTTGACAATATTATGATAATTAATACTGTGTTAAAATAAATTTGGCCACTGTGAATTAAGAGTCCGATAAAAAAAAAATTTTATTTCGCTCAACTTTTAATTTGCAGTAACTAAAAGAACTTCTATTAGTTTTTATACATATTATAAAAGATCTTTTCTTTTTTAATGGAATGATAGAACGATTTTTTTTTATGTTTCATTTATAAATAATTTGCCCTAATCTAACGCATGTTTCGCGAGTTTTGCTTGGAGAGGTAAAATGAGTAAGATTTTTATTGATAAAAATTAAGTTATACTAGTACGTAAAATATATAAAAACGCTGGAAAATGAGTCGTCTCAAGAATAAATGTAACAGTTTTTTTTCATTTTCATATATATTTTTTAAGGGAAAGGATGTTTTGCTAGAGCAATTTTATGAAAAATTACCGAAGTTGAGGTGATATTATTGGGAAGATATTAAAGTATTTAAAAAAAAAAAAACAAAAATATATTCTACTTTATGCATTATTCAGATGATATAAAACATATTAGAGGCCATAACAAATAATAATAAAAATCAACCGACAAGATTGCACGAATCAACGTCCTCACAAGCTCTGTAAGAATTGAGTTTTAGGGTATACACACTACTAACGTACTTTTTAACCGACTTCAAAAAAGGAGGAGGTTCTCAATTCGACAGTTTTTTTTTTTTATGTTTTTTTTATCATAATTTTTTTTTTTTGTATGTATGTTACTCCATATCTCCGTGAATCGTGAACCGATTTTCAAATTTTTTTTTGAATCGAACAGGTATAACCCCTAGATGGTCCCATTGTCACCAAGTCGGAATCTGATGATGGGATCCTGGAGAAATCGAGGGAACTCTTCAACTATTATAGGCACACCTATAGTGATTTCACTATTTTTTACAGCAACTCGGCCACTTCCTCTTGGAATAGCGGATCCTAAGTGAAGTCGGTTCTTTTTTTGTTTAAAATTATTATTTGCAATAACAAGACTTCAAACTATCTTATCAAATACAATTCATGTGAGTAATTTAATTATTAGCGATTTTCGTTTTCAAATCGTTACCGGACTCTTAATTTACAAGGTATCTATTTGTACAAAATAATACGTCGTTAGCGGTCACAATAAAGCATCGCAACATCTGAGCTGTTCTTTATTCCTTTCATTTCCATTATTTCTAAACAATCTGCTTACCCCTTGGGTATTACGTTATATTGGGAAACAATAGTATCTACCAAACAACGCGCTATGCATTTGAAACACAAATGTTCGACAAATGGTAGTCTAAGTAAAAGATTTTTGTTTTTATTACGGTCATTAGTGAAATGCGTTTCTTTAACTAATTAAAGAAACACATTTCACACAAGCTACGCTACGGCACTATGGCAGACTTGAAAATAAGATTCATACCTGAGAGTTGATTTTTGACGCTCGAAAAAATAAAAATTAAGGTCTCTTCTAATCACACAACGGTTTATCATCATTATTTTCAAATGAAGTTAATGGTTTATGTAACCACGATTTTAAATTCATATCTCCCATTTCATAATTTCTGAAAAAAAATCTCGAATCTCAAAAACTGCCCCATTCCACTCCAACATGCAGACGTCATTCCAACCTCGCGTTAAACCCTCCTGTATAAAATATGGAGCATCAAGCATGCCACCAATGTCACTAAGCGCTATTATTCTGAATTTTCCGACAACACTAAGAAGCCGGGTTATGGTTTGACATTTATAATTCTGTAAACTTATTTTACCTATTTAGGTATGGACCTCATAGTATTTTCAAAACTGTGTTTCGAAATGTCACTGTAGAAATTCACCATACTAACACGAACTTTCTCTTCCAGATGGTCCGCCACACCTGCCCAGAGCCCTGCTCTTGCATGATGACGTATGTGGCGGAAGACAAGGAGGGTGGATTGATCCCCATAATTACCGCAAACTGCAGCAATATGGGCCTTGTGGATGTACCGGAGACGCTCCCACCCGGCACGACTACGGTGCGGCTTGGTGGCAACAAGGTAACACGGTACGATGTTTCTCATGTTTGATAGTTATGATTGCTTCATGATATACCCGGCGAAAGATAAGAAAGGTAGATTGATCCCTTCATTGCGAACTACAGCAATATGGGCCTTGTGGAGGTACCGGAGACGCTTCCACCCGGCACGACTACGGTGCGGCTTGGTGGCAACAAGGTAACACGGTACGCTGTTTCTTATGTTTTGTCCTGACGTTCCCGGTAGAAGAGAGCAAGACCAGTTGATCGCGACATCGCGGTTACCTGATGCAGCATGTGGCTGGCGGTGGCGCCTGTGACCCTTCCGTCCGGAACCACTCTGCGGCTTGATGGTAACAAGGTAAAACGGTACGATGCTCGTCATGTTTAATAGTTGTGTTTGCTGCTTGACGTACATGGCAGAAGGCAAGCAAGACCCGCTGATCTTGTTATCCCAGTGCCCTAGTGCAGCATGTGGCTGGCGAAAGCACCTGTGACTGTGACCCTTCCGTGCGGCTTTCTCATATTTCATAATATAATTGCTTCAAGATGTGCCCAGGAGAAGATCAGAAAAGCTGGTAGATTCTGTTAATTCTGTCATACCTTATCCTGTCATCACAGGTAACTTCAGCAGAATCAAGCAACAGTGATTGTTGTACTAGAAAAGTAAAAAATTTAAAAACAACATTGGTCCCAGCTTAAAGTGTAAAAATCTTTTTTTGTACCAATAAATATGTGGATTAAGTACAAGAAATTTTTTTCGTATGAGACTCCGTTACTGAGTTATCTACGACAAACCAAAAAAGGGACCATTACATCCCCCGTCCCCGTTAGTGGCGCCTACATCCACCGGTACTATTAGTATGTTGCGTAAGACACCTTTGTCTACAACTACACCAAAATTCGGCTATACATTATTTCCCCTATCAGGCATAGTCGTCGTCTATTGGTGAACTATATTTGGAAAGGGCAGCTTATGTAAATACCCCTTGTTCACTAACGAAATCCGTTTGATACTCTGCATGAAACAAGATGGCCGATAGGCTATTTGCATTTATATCTGCGTTGGTGTGGTGCACGAAATTACCACTCTCCCGCTAACTTGTCTATTTATGTCATAAATTAAATTGTTCACAGATTAACTCCATAGGAACATTGCTGCAGAACCCTTACTATAAGAAAATAGCGGATCTCTACTTGGATAACAACAGTCTTTCCACCGTTAAAGAGCTGGAGGGTTCGGAGTGGTTCAATACATTCCGACTGCTGAGTTTGAAAGGGAATTTCCTAAAACAGGTAATGAAATCCGTACTATTCCCTGCCAATTTGAGATAATTTGAGTCCCGGGTGAAGGTATACATAAAATAGTTTTCATCACAAAAATCATTAAGGGGCAAGGAAATAAGAGTTTTATGTGTTAAATTTTATTTAGGTGGTATCCTATGATTTTTCCTTTTTAACCGCCTTACGTCAAAATTTTAACTTTCACTTTTGAACTATGTCATAATTTATGAAGGTGTTATTCACGTTGTCACTTTGTCTCATATATCAGACGACGGCGGTCGAAGGGTTAAAGATATCAACGTAATTGTTAGGGCCGGTTGCATCAAACTGTCTGTGAACGTAAACGTAATCGTAAAAAAAATCTTGTATGAAAAGTTTGACAGTTTTCTATGGGATGACAGCTCCGTCGCCATATTTTACGTTGATGAGTCTGTTAATTGTGCGTGGTGGAACCCACCCTTAGTCTACAATCTACATATACCTCATTGCTAGACAAAGGCCTCATCTCTTGCACGAGATGGATTTGGGATAATATATGTTCTCTGCGTTGGCACAAAGCGGGTTATCATGGTATAATAACAATAACCTTGCAGGTTTCCTCACGGTGTTTTCCTTGGCCATAAAGCGACTGGTAAATATCAAACTGTATTTCCTACAAAAGCTCAGAAAATATCTTTGATATGAGTTGGGGTTCGAACCCTTACACCTCTGGATTTTTAGAAGGATGACTTACTGCCAGTATACCGACGATTTTTCAAATATTCTACAAGGTGAACGAATCATTCACCGTATCTATTTATATATCTATCCAAGCCAGTTGTGATTGTGATTATCGAAGGGTTAGGGATGTTGCTTTTACGTTAGACTATTTTAACCGAGTCTTAACCGGCTCGCGCTTGCTAAATCAATCGGAAGACATAAGACATTGCTTGAAAAAACAGCCAAAGGTGAGAATAATCGGTAACCATTTCATATTGCCAGGCTTCTTATGACATGTACGAAAATAGAGTGCTTTGACCTCAGGCTAAAAGCCCATTTCAGATTGAGTTAATTTCACTTTGTACTCGTACCAGAATTATGTACCTATGTACTCAGGTATTTAGGAAACTGGATATATGTATGACACTGAGTTAAAACTTTATTTCTTTAACACGGAGTTCTCCGATGTATGTAAAGCCGGCTTAACACGTCCTTTGATGATATTTGTATCTTTATTTTGTTCAGAATTTTCCGGCATTCCATTTTTGCTCGAAGTATGCTTTATATTTTGAAAAGATATTTTTGACGTGATAACTCAAATCAAAGAATTGATGAATCGGTAGCATGCACGAAAAATTTTCACGTTCCGTTCCGGTCACGTGACAAATATTTTTGTATATGAAGCCTACCAGGGGCTCACAAATTCACTTGCATTAGAGGAAGATTAACTTTGACAAACTTGACCAGAAACATAACTAAACATTTTATCGCGGGACTAGGGTACCATGGTGTATGAGAGGTTGGTTGGTATTTTACTCTATTTCATTTTAATTGATTTAATTTTGTGTATAAAGCCTATCAGGGACTCACTAACAATAAATAGACGAAGATGTTTTTTTGTTGATAGAACTGGAGTTCGATTTTTGAATCTCACCGGGTGACTTATTTCGTACTAAATAGTCATCGGCTGCATACAAAAAAAGGGTGCCTTTTTTTGTATGCAGCCGATGACTATTTAGTACGAAATAAGTCACCCGGTGAGATTCAAAAATCGAACTCCTGTTCATTTTATCGGGGTACTAGCTAGGGTACTATGATCGTATAAGAGATGGATTGGTATTTTACTTTATTTCTTACTTATATGAGATCTATCTATTTTTCAATTAACTCCTTTGTATTATACAAAATAATGATATTTCAGTAATATAGTACCTAATTTAATTCAATTAATATATTATAAAAGTATGTTTTCATCAATGTTTTCTTATGACGTTTCTTAGCACGCAAAATTATATTCCGTAAAACCGACTTTACAGACAACTATTTTTTGTTTCAGATTCCTATATATGCTTTCGACAAAGCGTTCCAAAGCAATAATAATATAATGCACGTATTCCTTGGCGGTAATCCGTGGCGCTGCGATTGTCACTTCATACCGCGGTTCAAGGCGCTGCTACTCAAGTACAAGCGGGTGATACAAGACCTGCCTGACATACGGTGCTCGCAGTCGAACGACAAGACACTGTCGCTTGTGCAGGTAATACAATCCTCGACATCATGCTACTATAATTATAATCTCGCGCTCAAGTCGTTGCTACTAGCCTAATATGGTCGGGTTTTTATCGCTTGTCACCATAATTGTCGCGTTCTATCAAGTATATAAGTGCAAAAGTGACGCATGACGCGATAGGCGATAAAATCACAGCCATGATACGCGTTCAGGCTTGCAGTCGGATTAATGGGATGTAATTAAATGGTCAGCCAGAAATCTATATTTCGTTCAGCGGAAAAATCAGATGGTCAGGAAGGGTTAGGTTAGGTTAGACTTTTTTACCAACTGATTTCTCTACTGCCCAAAACATATTTTTTTGCAGACCAATTAAATCATATCCCATAAGTATCGATAGGAATGTCGGCGGCCGATCGTAAAATCAGGCAGATCGTAATGTTCCTGTAATGTTTTAATGATAGTCACATTAAATCAATGTATAGGTACTTAGGTTAGGTTCGTAAGGTTCCTTCAGATGCCCGAAGGGCAAACTGAAATAGGACGACTCAAAGATTTTCACGTTTCACGATATACCTAGGCATTTCACGATATGCCTGATCTTACGATCGGCCGCCGACAGAAATAATAATTATCCATAAAAATAAAGCCACAAAAGTTGCTGCTATTTTTGATCGGTGCTTGGGGAGGTTAGGTACTTATAATATCAGTACTAGCAGTAGACGTCACTGCATAGGTATCCTTCTAATAATCAGAAAATATTAATAACCTTCGCTGTTCATCTGAAATATTATTTTACAGTAACGTAAACATCCATTAACTTAAGTTGGTAGCCTTTATTCTACTTGACGACCCTCAAGAAACCATTTAAAGTTTAATTAAACCTTAGAAATGGGAGAATCTAACTATTATTGGCTCCGTTGCTTTGAAGAGGAATTTAAGCTTTCCTTGTACGGTCGACGTTAAAAATATGTTTACACTTTTGCACCCTACTCCTTCTTAATAAGGTCTAAAAGTGTAAACATATTTTTGACGTCGACTGTACAGTTGCCATCAAATATCTTGGAGCGGCCTAGGTACTCACTTTATTGCTTTGACAATAGATGCGTTGTTCAGATATTACTAACCACCTAGGTCGCTCCGATATACTTGATGGCGACTGTAATATTGATATAGATGTAAATGCAAGTCGGTCCGTCGTTTTACTCGTAAGTTATTGTTGCCTACGATTCCTACGAATATTGTATTTAGGTACTGTATTTAGTAATTGTTGGAAGCACAGAATTAATAACAATATTACTTTAAAATAATTTATTTGTGTTAACTACTTTCGCTGCCACAACAAAAAAATTGCACTATAATTTTTATAAAACCCTCGCAAACAAAACATGTACCACGTGCAGATCTGCAGACTTGCATTCTGTTATAAAATATCGTGCGATGCCTTAGCTGCCAATTTTCTGCACTATTCCCCATGGCATGGAAATATTTCGAACATAGCATAGCCTAGTAAACCTACAGGATGTAACAAAAACACTGCTGATCCGTTTAATGGCATAATTGGTATCGTATTGCGAGTAAGAAAAATAGGACATAACTTTTTTTAAACGCGAATTTTATAATTAAAATACGATACCAGTTATGACCTTAAATTGGATTAGGTACCAGCATTTTTGTTACAAAGACAGTCAGCAACAACAGTAGCTAAACGGGTTGGGTGTTCAAAATGAGCTGGACACGACTTTATTGTTAAGAGAATAAGAGGGTGTGTAGGTCATTTTGAACACCCTACCCGCTTAGCTACTTCTGCTGCTGACTGTATGTATATGAAAGCGTAAATGTGTATGAGAGTGTCTAAACTATATTCTTACTACTTACTCGTACCAGTTAAAACGGTTGATAAAGCAGTTTTTACGCAGAAGTTTCCAAGTAGAAGGTAGCTTAGTCTTACACTAAAATAAATTGAATTAATTTATACACGTAGAAACAAGTAAGTGCATAGAGAAATTTTGTTTCCAATGCTCATTCTAGGCTGGTCAAACTAATTTTTAATTAATTAAATAATAAGCTGTGTGGGCTACCTTACATAGCTACTCCAGTGTTAATTCAAAGTAAATTAGTTCAGTCATACCGAATATTAAAATGGAAAGCTAACGGCTAGTTCTGATTTTTTTATATATTGTAAGGATCCGTACCACCAGCAGCAGCAGCAAAGAAAAAGAAAGAAAGAAAGAAGAAGTTACATGTATGGAGACTAATTGTCAAATTTTATTTTTTTGTCAAATATCAACATGATGTAGGTACATCAATCGAAAGGTCCTTAAAAATAACATACAGGTTTCTTTTAAAAAAAATTGATTGAGTGGATATTTTCAGAAATAATCACTCCGAAAGTCTAAAAAATTAAGCAATATTTGAAGAGCTGTATTTCGATAAGTATATCACCTACAGAGCTAATTCTAGTCTCAAATTGTAGAAATATTAGTCTTCTTAAAACCCGTCTTATAAAGTTTTTTTGTAAACCGCATAGTTTAGGACTTATAATAAGAATACTAAAAAAAGAGGAAATTTTCGTTGTTTCTCGGGTGCTGCAAAGTTAGCACAGGTCTTTCGAAGCTGCAAACTTAGATATATGATGCTAGTAAGGATCTTAACAAAATATCAAAAAAAAACAGAACTAGCCGTTAGGTTTCCATTTTAGCGATTTCTGGTGTTAAATATGACTGAGCTAATTTAAACTTATTATGTATAAACTTATTACATATGTGTATGTACGTGTGTTATTTTATTATGTTTTTGGCCATGCGTGTATTGAGTACTATCATATTATGGAGATTTAGCTTTCATCCCTATAATGGATGAGTATGTGAAGTGTTTACAGAGGATTGTTTGATATAGCGCTCTGGCTGTTTGTTAATATCCTGCATTAATTTCCTGATCCCGGACTCCCTATGTACTGAAGTACTTATTCATACAGTCCATCAAACGAACGGATAGTACAAGTAAATCTTTTAAAAAAAAAAACTGACCAATTCTATTACCATCTGTATGCTCTCTGAATGATTATAATATAATAAATGTTTAAACAGTTTCCGGAATTCCTTTTGCTAACCTTTGTCCTTTAGCTAACTTTATTTCGAAAATGCCTTTTCTGACGAAAAACTGTTTGCGCTTCTCATGCCCTAAAGCGAGAGGCAAATGATACAATTATCTAAGGAACTTGAGGACAGAGACAAAAATTCAGTTCGGTTCGGTCGTGTGATGTCGATTCTGATATTTACGAGTATCTAATTCCCGATTTCATAAGTAAGCGTTCCATGTCCTGTCCCTGCCCATGATATTCAGAGTAGAAATATAAAATTCTTAACGAGAATGAAATTTCAAATATTTACTATATATGACATTTCTGAACATAGCGGCCAGCCCGGCTGATCTATTACCAAGCTGTCAACTCATTTAGTTTAGAGTAACGAGACAAGACACGGAGTACCTACGTAACCTGTAGCAGACATAAATACTTAGCCCATATTAATAGGTATCTCTGATGTCTGATACCGTATCAGCAAAGCCATTTATCTTGAAACTTTGACAGGGATCAGACACTATTAGGATCTCTGGTTGTTCTAGGACAACACGGGTACTGGGCGGGAGGGATCATCATTTCGAAATAGTGCAGCTAATATTATTGGAATACAAAATACAATTTTTTTATATAACGCCAAGTTACAGGTCAATCTTAGGTCTATATAACTTCACGTACAGGTAAGTTCGTTTAATTCCTAATTATTATTACGCTGCACTATTTCTTCAATCATGTTTAATACTGAAGTAGATTTTTGAAGTTATTCGAAGTTTATTCCTGGCTTTGTATACATGAGTGCTTTATAACAAAATTAAGTATACACTTAAATCGTTTGTTGAACAAATGAGGCTAATTTTGTTTGATTTAAAATGTAAAGTAATTCTTCTCGGGTCAGATGTGTAGGGTTAGAACCGGTGTAGAGTTTTTTTCTCTCATATCTATAATATCTGACGTGTAAAAGTGCCCTTGTGGCCTACTTACTGAATAAATGTTTGAGTTTCAGTTTAAAGTTGTAAACGTGAATGCAAGGCACCCATTTCACTCGAACTATTTTCGCTTTCAATTTCATACCGTGCAAGCGCCGCAATATTTCATCGGAAATCTTTCATTCCTTGGCTAACATCTACATATAATTCTCAGACATGCGCCGAAATAATGTCGTTACCTTAAAGTGACAATAGGTACAGATGCGTTAGTGACACTTGATATGTAAGCTTAATGGATTTTGATAGTTGCCTAGGCCTGTAAAATCGGCTGGCGCTCCGCACCCAAGTCGCTATGTAAACCGCTGCTGTACTTTTAGGCTTTAAGTGATTGGATTGGATTTTAGGCCTTCTATTATTATTTTTGAGCAACATGCCTTGGCGTGAAAACGGGTTCCCGGCATTACATATATCTCTATGCCCACTGGCCGTTACTACCTGTCTTCCCAGCCTCTATCGTAATATATGTACTATAACTTTTTTCAGATCAGCACACTGCCTTTGGGACGAGTCTGCCGAAGCGGCCCGGAAATGCCTATAAGCACCATAAACATTATCAACGTGACTCTCGCAACGCTGCTGTTCATAGTCATAGGAAGATTTCTGTATGACTGGCACAGCTTCAAGCATACGGGGAAGTTGCCTTGGATATCGTCCATTTTACCTTGATGAACGGGGAGCCTTAGAATAAGTATGAATGTAAGTGCGGAGTTACGGACTCCGAATTGGCTGGGTATCTCAACAATCTTTTTAATGTTCCTTCGTTAAGGTTCGTCATGTTCGTATGTCCGTAACCTCGTTACAGTCATTTCAGTTGGAAACTACATTAATATAAGGCGTCGTAGGTATTTTAACTGAAGTTGTAATTCGTTTACTGTTACCAAACGTAATTTTATATTATTTAAATAAAATCCTACTTACCTTTGCAGTTAAATATACAAAAAAATATCGCACTTTATACAAATAACAAAATTTCCGCATTTTTTATAAAACAATAAAAGTGCCGCGTAAATAGTATTTTGTGCAACAGTTACATAATAAGGGTTCTTAAGATTCGAGGGTCGAAGTTACAAAATGAGGCGAAGCCGAATTTTGTAAAAACAGACCCGAGAATTTTAAGACCTAATTATGTACCGTTGCACACAATAGTTTTTCTACGAGTGCTAGGCAAGCCGGTAAGCATTGAGTTCGACGAATGACCTGCTGCCTCTGTACAATTGTCTTCAGTCTCCCGGCGGATTGCGGCGCCCGCCTCGTCTACAGCGGCGGGCGGCGCCGGTGCGGGGCCCAACAGACCCATTATATCCCTAAGAGTCGACTTTTGAGTCATATTATGACAACGTTCATAAAGTATACGCTTTGAATTTACATGTCAGTCATTTTATTGGCAAATAAGAATGCAGGAGTAGAAAAAATAACTTATGTGACACGCTCTTATGGCCTCACAAATAAGAGCGTGTCACATATTATGCGGCCTAAGAACTACTCTCTAGTCTTTTATAAGATACTATTGCCGGTCACTGTACGTGTACAGGCGACCAAAAATGTGGTTTACCACCCTACGGTTAAGGTTCGTTTAAACGGCATGAGACAACAAGGTCGTGCATGTTTTAAACTCCGTTAGAAATGTCAACCTTAGCGATCGTTAGATCTCGCAGAAACTTTTGTCAAAACTGGTAGACCACTTTCTTGGTTGACTGTACACTACAGCCAGGAGTTCGATTTTTGAATCTCACCGGGTGACTTATTTCGTACTAAATAGTCATCGGCTGCATACAAAAAAAGTCACCGGTGAGATTCAAAAATCGAACTCCAGTTCGATATGCGTGCTGCGACACGCACTTGTATATAAAAAAAAATGTTACATAAATATATTCATGTTACACTGTTGAAAAGGAGTCAAAGTAAATTGGGAATTATTTCATCGCTTTGTACATAAGTCGACTAAATCTTTAACCTACCCAATGAGAAAGTTGGATTTCCTTGTCATGTGTGATGTTACTTAGTTAAAAGCCTGTAATTATGATTGACTTCACTTTGGATGGGAAAGATTTGTGTCTTCGTTAGGTACAGTTTAATTATTTACAGGAATAGATAAATAGTTAATATATTTACGTAGATATTGAGATTTGAAATTAAGCAGATTAAGGACTTTAATCTATAAGTAGAAGAAAGTACATATATGTACCTAAATAAATACTATTCGATATGTTGTTGTTTTATTGTAAGCGCCGGTAGCCTTAACGGTAAGACGTCCGACTTTCAATCCGGAAGTCTCAGGTTCAAACCCCGGCTCGTACCACTGAGTTTTTCGGAACTTATGTACGGAATATCATTTGATATTTACCAGTCGCTTTTCGGTGAAGGAAAACATCGTAAGGAAACCGGACCTAATCCCAAAAAGGCCTAGTTTCGCCTCTGGGTTGGAAGGTCTGATGGCAGTCGCTTTCGTAAAAACTAGTGTCTATGCCAATTCATGGGATTAGGTTGTCAAGCGGACCCCAAGCCGGGATAAACGCTAGGAAGAAGAAGAATGTTGTTGTTTTATTGTAAGCTGTTACCTATAAAGGCTATACACATTAAATAATCACAATGTTTTAGAAATAAAGATAAAGTTGTAGTAAAATCCACGGCTTCAGGCGACCCTCGAACTCACGACTCTGGGAAGCATGCCCATCGCTCTGACCAACTGAGCTACTGAGACTCACTTGATGCCAGCGAATTTAGCCACCAGATCCTTTATTTTATATGCGTCTTAGGGTGACGCCTAGCGACATCTGCCGAAGAAGTCTTACACTTCTGAACCGGCCATCGGAGTTTATTTTTCCTTTACATATTTCTAAAACATTGTGGTATCGTTAGCAGCCTTTCTTCTTAATACGAAATTAATTGTATTAAATAATCATCCTGGACACGGCGCGCATCAGTCCAAACTCCGATGGTTTCCCTTTGCGGCTCTGGGCACCGGCATCGGCCTTGCTCTTCGATTCTACAATACAAAGATCATCATTGGTGAGACCCCAGGTGAATACAAATTTCCCAACACAATAGGTTGGTAAATATGTAGTACCTAACTAAAGTTAGACATAGAATCTAAAAACAATACAGACATGTTAAATACCTATATGGAATGATTTGTAATCGGTGATCACCAATTTTTCTAATTCCGTTATCGATAGTGATCAGATAAAAGTTGGGCTATTTTATTTAAAGTTGTATAACCTAAAAATAAAACAACTTTGAACGGATTATATTGCGTATACTGAATTTAAATTACATCCCGAGGTTTCGAACACTTTACAGCGTTCGTGGTCACGGGTTGAACCGGCGATATGATCCGTTCAAAACCGTAGACAATATTTTTTAATTTCGGTGATTTCGACTCAGAATAACGAACACCTTCGATCCTATAGGACAAAAAATGTGACTTAAGTTTTGGTTCTCCTTTACAAAGAACGGCTTGGCTGCAAGGGCTCGAAGAGTGTCAAAACCTCAAAACAAGGTTGAAAGTTTAAAGGACTTTCACGGACGATGTTGAAGCCGGATAATTATTAGGACGCAAACATGTGACGTACACGGAAGAAAAACATTACAACTATACTATCCTGAACGATTAGTAATAGTACATTTCGATATTAGTGCGGAAAGTATGTCATTACTTCACGAGTACCGAGATATCTTGCCACGAGCCGTAGGCAAGTGGCAAGTCTCGGGACGAGTGAAGAATGACATTTACGTACGAGTATCGAACGACGTTTTTTAATACAGTTGCGAAAAAATTATAAAATTGTCAATTATTCACTTTGAGGTTACTTTAGTACATGTATCCGAACGCTCCGCGCGGTGCGGTGCGGCGCTGTGATTGGCTGTCTGTCACTGTCATTAGCTGTGATTGGCTGGAAAAGTAAAAAGCACTAGTGCGCGATATCAAACTTTCCGCACGCTAAACCACTACAAGAAAAGCACTTTTTTGAGCAACTGTATTAAGAAATAGATTTTTGTGACCGATACTACAATCGTGTAAGGAACACTATTCTTTTTTAGGTTTAGGTACTATATCTGGAATTCAATAGAACTATTCAAACATTAATATGCACATTGGTTTAGTTATTTAACTGTGAACAATTGTCCCAGAATTTCTCGTTCAGAATACAGTATTTTCGTATCATGGTCGAGACTTTTTTCTTCGTGTGGGGTGTCTATTGAAAATATAATTTCCATTAAACGTGTCTCAGCTCACAACAGTCTATAATAACCGATAACCACAGTGTTAATGAGTTCCAAAGTTTTAATGGTTGGTGTTGTATAACAAGGGAGTTTCAGGCGGTTCATTAAGGTTGTGTGGAATTTATGGCGCGTGACCCAAATAAATTAGTAAGCTTAGAGTGCCTACTCCATACAGCTGTCACCCAGAGGGGTAAGCAGTTGTATGGAAAATTCATACATTTGGTACTAGGTACTTTAAATCATAGATTTTAGGTAAGTATTTAAATTAAAAATATGTATAAAAAAAGTAACAGATTATCAGTAAGTATATTACTTAAATTTTTTTTTATCCATAAATGCTGAACACTTTTTCTTACAAGCTTTTTCCTGAAGTTCAGTTTTAACTACCTATTTGTTTTATTGATCTTCATTATATCGGCACTATAATATTCCTTTTTTTCTTTGAATGCGATTGGCTAAACAATGACAAATATATTTGGGATTGGGGGACATCGATTGTTCTCAGGATCACGGTATCGCCTGATTTTAAACTAGAAATATTAAAACTTTCATAAGGGCTTTGGGCTTTTACTACGGATAGCTTTATTTTTTTGCTCTCCATGTTATAAAAGGCTCATAAGATACAAATTTAAAAATACGATACCAATTGCGAATAACGGATATATAATTTTAAACTAAGCAGAGGTATTTCTTTGGAGTTAAAAGTTATTATAACGTTGTAGGTTCTTGTAGGAAAACTACTTAAACTACACAGCAGGATTTGAAACCGGTTTTCGCAAAAAAACTCTAAATAACCCAAAATATTCAATTATTTTAATGACTTTAATGACTTCATACTATAAGGATTTTCGATTAAATATGAAATAGTAGACGAAAGAACGGAAATAATGAAAAAATACCGGAATTATTTTAGTTTGGAGCAAATACCGGTTTCCGAGCCTTGCTACACAGATTAAAGTGCTGCCACCTATGATCATTATACATATACATACGACTTTAAGCTTCGCGCCATCTATACACGCGCAACTGAATCCCCTACATACCAAGTTAACGTTTCAAACTTCGTCGACTGTATTGTTGTTTAAACCACCCGTTTCTCAGTAAGAATCGCAGATGGCGCTAAAATTAAAATTATAATAATTATTTGTGTGTTACGCCATACAATGTATATGTATGTATGTAAAATGTAGGGAATGCAAACCGGTTATTTTTTGTATGAAAATAACCGGTTTTTCGGTTAATAACCGGTTATTTTCATACAAAAAATAACCGGTTTGCATTCCCTAGTAAAATGGTAACAATAGGTAAAAACTTTGAGATTTTTTTATAAGTATGTATAGTATTTTTCGAAGGACTAAAAATATGTCGAGGAGGTTTTACATAACTGCGTAAGTATTATATTTAATCAGATAAATCACTTAACAAAATTAATAATAAAATTAAATTTATCTTATTGATTGTTTCCGTATTTGTGATATTCTACAGATAAACAGCCAGGAGCCAGGAGTCAGGTTAATGCTGAAAATGCACAACGTATACCTAACCTACGCACCTTCCACCAAATAGTACCGTTTCCAAAGTCACATTTTTTGCAAGTAATACATGTCTGTCTCTCAAGCTGTTTTGATATGCCTTCTTGAAGAACTACGCATTATTGTATATAGTATCTTTAATGTATTTGTAGTACTGTTTTGAAAAAATAAGTCCCGCCGAGTTTCTTGCCGGTAATAAGTAATACTTCTCGGGTCAGAGGTGTAGGGTTAGAACCGGTGGTAGTTTCTTTTCTCTCTGACGTTCATAAGTGCATTGTAATGTGCCTAAATTGAAGAATAAATATCTTTTATCTTTTTTTTTTTTTTAATAAATAAGTATAAAGCGAGCTTTAGACTAGCAAGTAGGGACGTATATGCTAGAATGAAATAGTGATATCCATGTCTCATTCTGAACTGTAGCTAAGTCCCCACTTGCCGCAAGTCTATATAAACCTTGCTAAGGCGATTATCACACTGGCGACGGATCCGCATGCGGCGCCGGTGCGCGAGCGAGATAGCGCTATACACATGCAGGGCGCTATCTCGCTCGCGCACCGGAGCCGCATGCGGATATTGCGGATCCGTCGCCAGTGTGATAATCGCCTTAAGATGTAAGCTATTGTGATAGTCTAGATATCAGAAGGTACCGTTTACGGGCCCGCGATTAAATACGCGTTTATTGCTGAAATATAATATTGTGAATCTGTACTACCTAAACGCCTTTACGTTTTTAAAGAAAAGATCGTTAATTTATAGTCAGATCCTGATAACTTTGTGCCAATTTTGCATGTGATAAAGTTAAAAGAGCCAAATTAGTATGAAAAAATTCAATAATTTATCCAAACTGCCGTTGCAAACTGCATGCAGAATCATCGTGTCGGTCTCTACCTACATGTATGAAGTGCCCCTCTCTCTTAATTATGTTTAGAAATATTAGCCGAAATATAGGTACAGAGAAATATGACCTAATTCCATTTTATTTCACACCGTTAAGGATTCAGTTTTTGTCTCTCTGACTACGGGACCTAAAAGCCATTTATAAGGATAAAAAGACTGACAGCTGATGTCACAAAAAACGTAAAAACCGGATTTCAACAGACGTACGTAACCAACGTTACAAACAATATCGCTTTGAAAATGTTCCCTTTGCAGCATACACGGTAAGCAGAGACTATAGAGATATAGACGACCACAGCCTAAGAGCTTTTTGAAGCTCATGGCGATTGCGCCATCTATGTCAAAGCCACCTAAAGATGCCGAAAATGTAAGAGAAATGTCACCTGCACTGCTACTCCACCTAGTAACAAATAGCGTACTAGTAGTACACTAGTAGCTACTAGGTGGAGTAGCAATGCAGGTGACATTTCTCTTACAATTTCGGTGTCATTCGGTGGCTTTGACATAGATGGCGCAATTGACATGAGCTTCAAAAAGTTCTTAGGCTGTGGTCGTCTATATCTCTATAGTCTCTGATACACGGGAAGCTAGACGCGCTGCAAAATTGCAAAAGATATAGCTAAACAATCGCTAGGGAAGAAAATTGAAGCTATGTTCGCTGAATTTGAACGAGCTAACGTTGAGAGGTGAAATTCTCGACAGCGAAGTCAGAGGCGACCCTGGAGATTACGACCGCGGCAATTCGTAGACAAAGTTGAGTTTATGGAGGAATGTTTCAATATCTACATTAGGTTCAACATCAATATATTGAGGTAGGTTCCACGAGTAAATGGTACATGGTAAGAAAGTATCTACACGGAAAAAAAGCTTCCGGGATATTCTCAATCTAAGACATTATTATATTATGTTGAAAATATTTCCTCGTGACAGGCATTTATTTCCTTTGACGAAAATAAATTAAATACATTCTTACAGATTTTCTAGTTTTCTTTTACCTAAGATAATACTTGTTTGATTAAAGTACAATCTCTCTTTTTTACTCAATATACTCTTGAAACAATACATTTTTGTATTTCTGTTTTAAGAAAACGTGGTTTTATTAAGCGAAGAATCATATTTTTGGTAAAGGAAATAAATACTTGTCACGAGGAAATATTTTCCAGAAAATAATAATGTCTTGGATTGAGAATATCCCGGAAGCTTTTTTTTCCGTGGAGTCACTTTTTTTAATTAATTTATATTTCAAACGTAGAGCTCGTAATTAACAAATTCATACGCTTAGAAAAAGAACGCAACATCTGCAAAGGACTTTCATTACCTACAGATGCTGTGTTATTTTACTTATCTACAACTTATGTTTTGGATGGACGAAAAAATGGATAACAACTAAGGTTATCAATTTTTTCGATCATAAAAACATATGAATTAGGAAAACTGGATCGTTTAAACTGTTGTTAAAGTGACTGCACCTGTTCTTCCTATTTCCTTCAGATTTAAGCGTGGTGAGTAACTATTAGGCGGTCTCCATATCCGTATGTCAATTTAGTGTGCTAATAATGAGACATAATTATATACGTTATAGTTCAGAACCCTTAGTATAATCGTTTCACTAGCATAACGCAACGATTGCGTTTGCGTTCGGTCTTAATTTGTATGGGATTTTTAACACAGCACACCAAGCGGAACATATCGAAAACTACATCACTGAGTAGAGATACTCTATATAGATACTCGGTGGTTTAGTTTTTGATACATTCTGCTTAATGTGCTGTGTTTAATCCATCCCATGCAAATTAAGACCTAAACGCAAACGTAATCGTTACGTTTAGTGAAACGATTACACTAAGGGTTCTGTCTCGCTCATAAACCGGAGCGCCATGCGGATCCGCATCAATGCAAAAACGGCATGTAGAAGGGCTGATAATAGGTAAGTTTACCTTACCTATTTTTCTAGAAACCAACTATGCGACGCTACTTGCAACCCCGAAGTAAATTTCCAAGTATAGTTCGCGGAAATCTCTAAAGAGTATCCGGACCGGGCACGAAATAAGCTGGACTTGTTTCCGTCATTTGAGTCCAGTCATTTCCTACATCCGAACGATACTGCCGAATTTATGTGGCGGCTCACATTGTACATTCTGTGACCGATCTTATAGGTATCAAAGGTACTGTTGTATTCGGCAAGTTTATTTTAGAAAAGTAAAAAAAAAGAATTACATAACGATAAAACTCGAACTACTCGAACATATTTAATTATGTATTACTAGTTGAAATGGACGTATGTAGTATGTAATTACCACGGAGTAGTAATTACTTAACCCGTTTTAGATATAGTTCAGTAGTTTGATTCTTATTTGATAAATACACCAGAGTTTTCTTTTAGAAAATTGAACTACAGTCCATGACCTTTAAGAAGAACCTTCGGGAATCGGCGATAACACACGAAGGTAATATTGCTGTTCTGCTTTTTCATGTGTCACTGTTGATTTATACCCGATGTCTCTTTCTAAAACCCGAAGGTTCTTTTTAGAGCTCACGGACTGTACAAAATACATAAAAAATATTTATTGTAAAAACGTTTTTATAACTTGCAGTTCCGCAAACTGATAGCATGATATAAGTGAAAAAGAGGCCTCCTCACGTTTCAAATCTCTTTTTGGCTATTAATCCGCAAATATCTGAAAACAGGCAGGTTTCTTTCATTTCCGCACTGACTAATCGAAATTTAAGTCGATGCGATCACAATCGGGCACGCAGAGCCAATAAATCGGGTTCTCTAAGCGATATATCAGCGAGCAAGCGACGGCATGGCAGCTGAGTCGGCGAGAGGTTGCGGATAATGACGTCAATCTCGCGACAGTGGAGGGACAGTAGGTTTGCAGGCGCATACGGTACTGAGCTGACAAGGGTTGAATTAGTGCAGCTAGATGCCAACTTGCATGTATGGAAGCAAATGTCACTTGAGCTGAGAATTAGTTGGTATGGGTAGTCACTGCGAATGTTTAAAAATCAAAATATTAATTTGTTCAGTTCGGGAGTACATCATAACCGTAAGCATACCTATCTTCCCTACTTCCCTACATTCTTGTGTGATACCTACGATTAAAATTAAATACACTTACCTACACATACGTTTACCTAAAAAGTATCTTTATTTTTAGTTTATACTAATTTTTAGACGTCACGTGCTTCGATTTAAGCAACAAGGCTTCTTTGATATTTGAGCTAGCTGATTCTTTAAGTAATATCAGAGGACTAATGTAAAGAACAAAGATTCAAGTTCAAAGAACGTTGATATTGTTTTTTTACATATACTTTTGTACAGGGTGTCCCAGAAATCGAGGTCAAGCCTTGAATGGATGATAGACCAAGTTATAACAGTTATCAGAAAAATACAAAAAAAATATCTATCACATGTTCTTCAAAAATTATGGTCACTTTTAAAATTTACTAGAATATTCACGCCCTGGTCTCTTAACTTCTAGTAAATTTTTAAAGTGACCATAATTTTTGAAGAACATGTGATAATTTTTTTTTTGTATTTTTGTGATAACTGTTATAACTTGGTCTATCATCCATTCACGGCGTCGATTTCTGGGACACCCTGTATAAAATTTGAAGGTAGGTAAATAAAGCGATATCATGAAATCGCAGAACGAAGGCAACCGTTCGCTATAGAGACCCAAGTAGCAAACGACTGCATAGTTTGACCGCCATAAAGCAAAGCAAAGATTTTGCAAATGGCTGTGTGAGAAGACCTAGTGAAGCGTCAAAAACATATGAAAATCTACATTACCCTAGGTGTATGAAGATTCATTCCTAGCCTACTGTAGCCCCCTATCCCTAGTGCACAAGTACAATGCCTTCATTATACCCGTGCCCTACCAGCTTGCTTACCATTGTGCGGTCTGTCTGCCGGCTAATGGAAATAGGGACAACCGGCGACGGCTGCTTTTTCCAATTGCGCTGCCAGAAATGAGCAGTGTTGGAAATAAATTGAACGATTGAACCTATCTAGACGGAAAATTGTTTAGGAGGTCAGGCCTTTAGAACGAAGCTGGCCGACTGAGTATGGCTCAAAAATATTTGTCAAGTGAAACCAGTTTAACTCCAGATTGTGATTCGACTTTCGCAATGGTAATTTTTTTTTAGTTTTTTGAAATTTAATTTATTAGGTACAAAATATTTAGGTACAGTCGACGTCAAAGATATATGTTTACACTTTTTCACCTTTCGCCTTAGTCGCAAAAGTGTAAACATATTTTTGACGTCTACTGACCTACCTACATGAAAAAACTGAAATAAACTATGCAAATAACCTAAAATTAATTCAAATACTAAAAACGAAAAAATCTATCTCTAAAATGGGCTCCTGTGGCATCCGAGGACGCAGGCAGCATTAAACTAGTTTAGATTTTAAAAAAAAGAAGTTTTTTTCATTCTAGTCTTTTATAGATTCGAATGTAAACCCTAGCTCACCGAGTAGCAGAATTCGACCTATATAGGGCAATGAACGATCTTTTTTTACCTACTTGGTAGCCTGAGCCAAACTTGGAGAGTTTTGTACAGTGAGCAAAAACATGACCACGTTTTTAGGAAAAATCTACCTCATCAAGTAGAAAGTGGGCACCTGGTATATAAGTACTAAATATTAAATACTTATCCGTATCGCACATGCTGAGACGTCGATCGGTGTAAATCAAGTGTAGCTCAATTTATAACTTTTCTGGTAGATTCAATTACTTCGGGGTGCAATGGTGATTTAAGTGCTACAGTTTTATTGATTTTAAAGGATGTTTTATTGATTGATGGTTTATTTAAAAATATAGATAAAAATCCAAATCAAAATCAAAATAAAATAGCCAGCAGTAGAAGTAGCTAGACAACAATACAGTGTGATGAACATTTTGAGCATCTCGTCGGCTAACCATCTACAAAACTTTTTTTATACCACGACGGTGGCAAACAAGTCTGATGGTAAGCAGCTACCGTAGCCTATGGACGCTTGCAACTCCAAAGGCGTCACATGCCGACCCTATACAAAAAGGAGAATTCACTGTGTTGTTGACGGCTAAAGGTAAAAGTGGGTTCCTCATCGGCAACACACTGGGTCCTTTTTGAGCTCTTTGGCAACCGATAACGATAATTAAACCCACAGTCAGTTTTGAGAAACTGAGAGCAAATCCCATAACTGTTTGTTTGTTTATTGAAGCAAAAATTTCAACATTACAGTTACATTTTGACTAATTTTAATTTGATAAAGTCAGTTTAAGTAGTAAGTGACGTACATTTTATCAGACAGATCTAATAACTTTTAAATTAGATCACAAACTCTGTTCAACTCCAGGATGTAACAAAAATAGTGGTGTTTCATTTCATAAATAGTTAGCACAATTAGAATTGTATTCTGGTTAATTAGGAAAAAGTAAAATGAAAAAAATTTTTGGAGACATTTTTTTTTGTTTTTTGGGTCACCACATTTTTTAAATCGGATGCTAGAATGTTAGCAACATCGATAGTATCATAGACATTACACTCAACTCAAGTAAGTTACAAAACAAGGCCCCCGTATTTACATTTTCCATTAAAACAAATGTGCCGCGCAAGAATATCTTGAGATATATGGCTTTATTTAGTAACCGCGAAGTCAGCACTCGCCTTGTACTCGTACCTTCTCATCGGTTACGTGAGCGTTGCGAGAGGAAGCTATTTGCCTGCCAGTGTAATGCGAGATATACAGGGTGTTACAATGAACGTAATACAAAATAAGTGGTTTCGGCTCAATTAACGACGAAGAATATATTCAGTTCTTAAAATTCTTCGTAATTAACTTTTGCTAATTTTCTAACAAAATAAATAAACCAAATTCTCGTAGTGTAGTCACTCATTGTGTCATCATGGCATGTCTTGCTATACGTCTATTGGGTATCTTATCAGTTATCAAGGTGTCTGTTATAAATCGCAACCAATAAAATAAATAATAAGGCACTCCACTGATTAGTTATTTGTTTCATATATTCACACATAATTAATTAGTTTAACAACACGCGACCTGGGGGGTGATTTTTGAGATTCGAGTACTCGAAAGTGACATTTACAACTCAGAATAAAACGATGAAATTATGTTTTAAAAATAACAGCGATAGGAATTTGAAATCATGAGTATTTAATTAAACTATTAATTTCATGCAAAAAAATTGGCTGTAAGCTTTTGTGTGCGATTATTTTCGAGCTTAAACTTTTTGAATTCGGGCGCTCGAAAGTCAAAAATTGCCCCCCTGACATAGTGTTTTAGCATAAGGAAGACGAGTTTGGAAAATATGTTTTGTATTACGTTCATTGTAACATCCTGTATATACAATGGCACAGACGGAACAATATAATAGCAACACCAAATCGAGCAGGATAGTCATATTTCTAAATATAGTTTTTATTCAATCTTTCAAATTCTAAATTTCCAATTTTAGTGTTTTTCTATTTTTGTTCATTATTAGAATCTTTGCATTTTACGAAAATGAAGCGATTCTAAAGATAATAAAATTAATAAAAATCTCTTAAGGTGCCGGGATACCTAAACCTAAATACATAAAATTGAGGTGTTTGTCATCAAACCTGACTATATGCCCTTCAGATCATGCCACTTCCACGCTCCCAATGCTGCTTTAATTTCATCACAAAACTTACACAGCACACCTCAATTTAACCAGTTTGCGTATCTCTGCCCTTAAATAGTTCAATTCAAAATCATAGCCACAAGAGACTAGGTACAAAATACAATATCCAATGATAAGAAAACGAAAACAACCCAACACCTAAGGCAACTGGGTATTAAAAAAAGCCAAATAAACTGCGGCTGGCCAACAATTTTGTCTCATCTCCACTTATGCTGGTTTGCTCGTCTCGCCTAATACGAATTCGGCGAGTGATTAGAATGACAGCCCTCGCTGCCTCGTTCCTGAGATTTATTAGCGCGCACATATCTCCACCTAATTGGGTTAATCTATTTCAACCCGACTCACCTGAAGATATCTTATCAAAACTACTGGCTGTACCGTTGTTTAATCTGTGCAGATTGCGAACTTGATAATATTTACGCATAGTCTTTATAGGTTATCTGCAATTGACTAGGCGATTTGTGCTTGTTTATCTTAAAGTCAAAATCTAAATTTAAAAGTTGTTTTGTAAAAAAAACGCACCTAATTAGTTCTTATTTATTCGAGACTAGTCTCCTCCCGCGAGTAATCTTTCAACTCTTTTAAGAGTTGAATTTTCAATAATACTTTCTTAGTGAAGTTCTGCTTTCTACGCTTTTAGGCTGTGCAATGTCTGTCGGTCTCTATACCTATTTTTTTTGATATTAGAAAAACCTTACGATTGTCGTCATGCGACTTCTGGATGATGCCATGGAATGTGAATATGGATGAAAATACAAAATGGAAAGGCCTTAAAACGTAATCAGACGTAAGTAATCTATAAACATTGTTGGTTGGTTGACTCATTTAAATATAAAACCATTGACTTATGTTACATTTCGAACCGAATATACCTCGTTTCCATTATTAGTATAGATACTATCACGGTATTGTAAGGCTCGTAGAATAAAACGCTTCCAATCGACGATAAATATTTAATTTTCCTTTTTCTCATCAAAGACGAACTTACAGCACCACCAGCTCGGATGACTGCCACCATCACACTGTTCCCGAAATGAACATCGTTCGACTGACATAGAATGCGGGAATTCTTAATTTAAAACTAGCACTGTGCCAGACAGTGCTCGAGAAGAGAGGTTGTAAAGGTAGTGAACCTTTACAGTATCATGCGTACATTTTTATCATCAAAAACACCTTAAACCAGGACTCAAGGACAATTTTATTTATTGTTTGTACAAAGCCGCTTTTAAAGCACTATCTAGAAAACGGGGCCGTATAAAAGGGTGTAATTTTTCTCAGTGAACAGACAACGGGGTACCTGAACAAAGGAAAGACATCTTGGAGGATAATAATCTGGGATCGACCCGCGTAATGGAGACGTTAAATTTAATTATTCTCGTGAGTTCTCAGCAAAAACTTATTGGAGTCAGTTTGAGGGCTCTAGGGCCAGTCAAGCGGCCAGCAAATTAAGTTAATATTATCCTTGACAAAATTAAAACAAATTCAGAACTAGCAATTCTTCGTAGCGTAAAAAAATGCCACAAGAAAAATGCAGCGTTGTAAAAATATAAGAGTAGCAGTATTTTCCATATATTTTTAAGATTACCTATAAACTTAGGGTAGTAATGTACTTGGCGTGTTTCAGAATGCTGTTAAACCGTATTTAATTAATACATGTAATGCCAGTTCATCTGTATTGATCCTTTGAAGCAAGAAAAGATTGGTTTGTGTGTAACACAAGTTAGACAAGTAATTCTAATGCTATTCTCGAACTAATGTGTTTTTCATAGTCTGTTATTCCCTAAAATATGAGTATGCTTTAGTAAACTTATGAAACGTAAATAGATAGGTATTTTCTTAAATACACGCTGATATTTACTGATCTCACTTTTAGTTAAATATTCATATTTACGAATTCTATTACGGTGAACAAATATGTATTTATAGAACTTTAGAACATAGTCTTTCACTATAAACTTGGAGTGCTACACGTTGTTTTCAAAGGCGACGTATCGTTATCATCCTGGCAGTGTGTTTGATTTTATGAAAACCTAAGTAGGTAGTTAATGTAAAATGTACAAATACGAAGTGTCAGTGTCACTAGAAAGCTAGGTAGTTGTTTTTTTCACGTATTAAATTATCTAAACGGGAAATTTGTATATACATAATACATAAATAATTACTGATAATTTCTAATCAAATCAAGAATTCATCTAGTTAGGTAGCATTCCGTGATGATTTTGTTACCTGTCTTGAGTTTCCAATGAACGAAATGGGGTGCATATGTGATTCAATTGAATGTCCCGTGAGTATATCTGAACATTGACAATTTCTATACAGTCATTATAAAATAGAATCACCTCACGTATTTCATGTAAATAGTGTCCTTTGATCACTTTCTTTGTCACTAGCGTATAACGATTTATTTTCATTCGTTCTTTTTAATATTTATAGACGGGTTTAAAAAAGATTGAAAAGCTTTCAAGCTTGTCTCAATTTAAGCCCTCACTCCAGAAGCGCAGGTAGAAGTTATAATGCACTTTCAGTTAACTTTAGAAATATGGAGAAGTTTCCAGAAAGTTCTTTGTTCCACCTATTCTACGTGATGGTAATAAGTTTTTCGATGTTCATTTTGAAGCGTGCTGTCCTAACTGGAATGCCCATGATAATAGGAAGACGTATGCGGCTGGAAGGTGTCTTTCTTATTCTCTTATCAGTAAAAGGTATGTTGAAATCGTTTTTACACCTCGCCTACTTGCAATTTCTGCTACCGAGCATTACTTACTTTAATTTAAAAATACATATATTCCAAAAAATCATTAATACAAGTCACAAGAGTATCATTAATATGGCAAGAGTACATTGCAAATTCTAATAATTAGCTAAAACTACACTTATCAAATATATTAAAACTAACTTACAAATATAAAAATGGTCTCCCAGGTCCGTCCCTTGCGGAAGGGTACACATAATGCTGGCTACATTCCCTAAAAAATACATTAATCTGCGTAAAGTTGTACTGAATCAGTTATTTGTTCATACGTATTTGTTTGTTCCCAATAAAATAAAATAGTTATTTGATCCTGTAACTTGAACCACGTTTTACATTACCCACAGCATCCTTCAAGACGTGTGAACACGCGATCTCTCCAGAGCGGAATAAATAAAATAAAGTTGGGATGTTTTCGCTTCAGTGACATCGGAAAAGCGTGTCGAAACTTTAAGAGTTGTCGTTAATTCAAGATACGTGGTTTTACATGGTAATGATATCGCAACAGACATGTTTGTGGCCAGATGACGCTGTTACGAGCGAGATGTCGGTATATTTTGTATGGCGACTTCTTATCGGGAGACTGGGTATAGTTTTCTCATGAGTTTACTGTCGGAGTGGTCACCAACATTTGTTCGTATACATTCATTTGAATGAGCTCATCTACCTGGATAGTGGATACCTTTTGTAGCGACTGGCGGGAACATGCACCAGGCCGAGACGAGTGGCGGAGGAGAGGGGAGGTCTTTGTCCAGTAGTGGGATACAACATATAGCCATACTTGCTATGAAAAAAATGCTGCACTTCATGAAGAAAGCATGCCGCTTTGCACAGTGATAGTAAGAACCAAACTAAGCGATTTCACTCGCAGCAGCGGCAGTTTCACGCATTAGGAACAGAGATGGCGCCACTTCTTTAAAAAATATCTTAAAAAATTCTACAAGCTAAACTAATAAACCGATTTCAATTTTCTATATCTCAAATGAAAGCTCATTACACACACCATTAATAAAAAAATACGTAAAAAATATATACTAAATACTTTTGGCAAAAAACGGCATCTTAAGTTTTCTTTTCTTACTCGATTGACAGTTTTTACTTGATTTCTTAAAAAAATTGTATGGAACATGAATATTTTAATGCATATATATATTACTGAATAAATAACAAGTACTATAAAAAACATTGACATAGATACCTCTAATACTTCACGAAATATGAAAATTTGAATGCGAGTATACATTGATTTATTTATTTAATCTTTATTGCACAAAAGTAAAAAACTTAGAGTACAAAAGGCGGACTTAATGCTATAAGGCATTCTCTACCAGTCAACCTTTAGGCGAAGCAGAGAAATTAAAAAAAAAATCTTTAAAATAAATTTCAAAAAATTCTACGAGCTAAAATATATGACCAATTTCAATTTTTAATGTCTCAAATGAAAGCTTATTATATTTATTTAAGAATAAAAACTAAAGTTATTATGTTGCTTATTAGATATGGCGAATTATTATAAAAAAAACTTTAGCTTTAAGTCTGATAGTGATAGATAACAAATCCGAACAAATCTTTGCGTTTACTACTCACGTTGAAACAATAGGTTAATTTGAAATAAAAGACTGTGAACATAAATATTTTTTTATTAAAACTTAAAAAATGTCCTCTTGGGGTTCACCGGAACATGTAGAACTGAAAAATAAAATGTATTTTGAAGTACTCGTACCATTAAAATGCTAAATAATCACTGATCATACATGGACTGGTTGCTGTAGATTACCGGTGAGTTATTTTTGTGCCTAGTTGATTATCATTAAACCTACAATTTTGTGCCACATCTATAATCAGTGCTCAGCATGCATAATAACACTGCATTGACAATTACATTAACTTACTTTTGATTTCTACAGCCACCTTTGCATGATTTACACTGGGCTGTGCAAGGTAAGCTGACGCGACGACACCCACAACGCATAGTTTCGCAGCCAGATTTGCAGCCACAATGGTCCAAAAGGTTTAATTGTGACCAACACTTCTTCGGACATGGATGTATTGGTGTTGTTAATATTATATTTTACGCTATTAAAAGATGAAGCCCTTCAAGAACTATGGTTATTAACAGGAACAGCTAAAAAACTCCGATACGTGGCCGAGCATAGCATAGCTAATACATTCGGTCCAGACAAATCTACTGCACTTCGAGGATTTCATGCTTTTACAGGGTGTGACACAACGTCCTACTTTAATTCAAAAGGCAAAAAATCAGGCCTCAAAACGTGGATGTCTCACCCTGAAATAACTACAGCTTTCGCATGTATTTCAAGCCCTCTGGAAACCCTCACTGAAGAAGTAATGGCTCAGCTGGAAACGTGTGTACCTACATATTTAGTTTTAGTATGAATTGATCCTAGATTTGTGTTATTGTTTTGCTATAGTTAGTTACAATTTGTTTCCAGATTTACGTGCAAGTTATAAGATAGCCAAACGGAACACGTAAACGTAAATGAAGTTCGCAAACATTTGTTTGCTTCAAAAAACAAGCTCGTGTCAAGTCTGCCACCTACATCAGCTGCTCTCTATAAACACGCACTTCGAGCAGCTTATCAAGCGGGCCATATATGGGGAAACGCTCTGAAACCAGAAGTTTCCATACCATGTCCATCTTCTTGGGGATGGACTAAGGAAAACGAGAGTTGGATTCCAGAATGGTCGGCAGTTACAGCGATTTGGTCACAATTAAACCTTTTGGACCATTGTGGCTGCTAATCTGGCTGCGAAACTATGCGTTGTGGGTGTCGTCGCGTCAGCTTACCTTGCACAGCCCAGTGTAAATCATGCAAAGGTGGCTGTACAAATCAAAAGTAAGTTAATGTAATTTTCAATGCAGTGTTATAATGCATGCTGAGCACTGATTATAGATGTGGCACAAAATTGTAGGTTTAATGATAATCAACTAGGCACAAAAATAACTCACCAGTAATCTACAGCAACCAGTCCATGTATGATCAGTGATTATTTAGCATTTTAATGGTACGAGTACTTCAAAATACATTTTATTTTTCAGTTCTACATGTTCCGGTGAACCCCAAGAGGACATTTTTTAAGTTTCAATAAAAAAATATTTATGTACACAGTCTTTTATTTCAAATTAACCTATTGTTTCAACGTGAGTAGTAAACGCAAAGATTTGTTCGGATTTGTTATCTATCACTATCACTTAAAGCTAAAGTTTTTTTATAATAATTCGCCATATCTAATAAGCAACATAATAACTTTAGTTTTTATTCTTAAATAAATATAATAAGCTTTCATTTGATACATTAAAAATTGAAATTGGTCATATTTAGCTCGTAAATTTTTTTGAAATTTATTTTAAAGATTTTTTTTTAATTTTTCTGCTTCGCCTAAAGGTTTACTGGTAGAGAATGCCTTATAGCATTAAGTCCGCCTTTTGTACTCTAAGTTTTTTCCTTTTGTGCAATTAAGATTAAATAAATAAATCAATGTATACTCGCATTCAAATTTTCATATTTCGTGAAGTATTAGAGGTATCTATGTCAATGTTTTTTATAGTACTTGTTATTTATTCAGTAATATATATATGCATTAAAATATTCATGTTCCATACAATTTTTTTAAGAAATCAAGTGAAAACTGTCAATCGAGTAAGAAAAGAAAACTTAAGATGCCGTTTTTTGCCAAAAGTATTTAGTATATATTTTTTACGTATTTTTTTATGAATGGTGTGTGTAATGAGCTTTCATTTGAGATATAGAAAATTGAAATCGGTTTATTAGTTTAGCTTGTAGAATTTTTTAAAATATTTTTTAAAGAAGTGGCGCCATCTCTGTTCCTAATGCGTGAAACTGCCGCTGCTGCGAGTGAAATCGCTTAGTTTGGTTCTTACTGTCACTGTGCAAAGCGGCATGCTTTCTTCATGAAGTGCAGCATCCGGCCAAAAAATGATCATAACAAGTATGACTAATAGGCAGAAAAAAAAGATAATACATACGACTGTGGTTAATTATCTCATTCGCTCATTCGGTTTTCTGTTATTGCTTATGGCCTAGTGTAAAATTTACTTATATAATATGTCGGAGATCTTGTTAACAATTCAACTTAATACGACCAATCTTTTTACTAATTATAAAATTGGATTCAGAATTTTGTTAACTTTAATGCTGGTGCATTCTGGCGTCGCGCATTACATGTGTTCATCATGTTTATATTCCACTGGTTTTGCCCTTGTTTTTTTTATAACATCTCCGTTTACCCCTTCAATAAATTAACACTTAGATCTGACACCTACATATAATTCCACTCATAATGTCACCATTGCATTCATCCTCCCCATCCACCATTTAGAAGTATTTGAAAAAAATCTAATTTAGTCTAAAAAAAACTGATTTAGTAATGTTAATCATGGTTCCTAGAGACACTCTATATATCGAAGTATATTAAAAAAGAATCACGGTTGACAGCAGTATATTTCTGGTTATTTTCTTGAGATATCCGATGATTGATAGCGGGACACAGGTAATGTCCTATCAGCCATCAATCAGTCCTGTCCTTGGCCGTGGCAGATTTATGAACGATGGAGTTTGATATTATGTTCCATATTATACTTAAATCTGGCTTGGTGTGGTTTCTTTCTTGGCTTTTTGTTCAAAAACTAATTCACTTGCATCCGAATTTAACTAAAGTCTGAAAATTTAAATATATTTAAATTTAAAAATATATCTCTCTAACACTTGCAGGTTTTAACGATCTTTGTGATACCCGTACGATTGACATTGGAATTGGATTTAAAAAGCTGATCCGAATTTGACACTGTGGATTTTTTGCCACTGCTATTAAACTTTGTTTGTGTGAGTACTATTCTTTTCTTAGTGCTAGGACAGTCTTTTCTGTCTTTAAATTTTTAAGACATCCAAATATAAGGAAGAGTGCTTTAGTACAATCGAAATCTTTAAATAAATTTGTGAAAGCTACGGCCTACGGCGAAACATCGTTTGCTACGCTTGTAAGCTGCGTAGCAAATGAGAAGGGACAACTTAGCATACAATAGATTTGGTAGTAAAATCATATTATATTATATCGACCTATTCTCTCGCTTAAGTATCTATTTTACTTTAAAGGTCCTCAATGAACAGACCCGAAATTTTATTACATCTGATTACAGGGATGATCAATAAAAAAAAATACGAGAATAAAGATTTAACTCACGCACATAAAATCTATTTCCAATGCTCTAATACCCAACTTTAGACTGTTTCAATATTATCTAACGAAAGTGCTGATAGACCTTTACAAATGAGTCTAACTTTATCCGCTGATCAGAACTAAATCTATGCCAATTAGTACTTACTACAAATAGCCAGAACGCTCTAATAGCCTTTGATGTATATGTTCAAAGAACTTCTATATATGGAATATGGAATTTTACTTGAATATATCGCATCTTGAGTTCCAGAGACATTAATTAAGGCAACCTGCCAGCGCAAGAAGGCGTTTCTACGAGATCAGACAAGCAAGCACATGTCCAATGTAAGAAAACCCGCGTTCGCTTCTTCTGTTAATGTTATTTAGTACAAACATGTTGATACAGAGAGGTTAAGTTACGTTGGAGGATCTCGGTACAGTGATCAGCAAAAGTAGCTTGGCGGGTGAGAAGTTGAAAATGTCCTTAATACGATCTTATTTTGTTAACAATAAAGTTGCACCAATACCATTTTGAACCGGTCACCAATTAACTACTTCTGCTGCTGACTGTAAATGCGTCCAATAGATTAGTTTAATTACAACGCGCTTAGATGAAAACTATATTGCTCGCTGCATTAATTAGATATTTGCATTAGATATTCTTAGAACTTTCGATGGATTACTAGTTTCTGTGAAAGTCGTACAAAGCACATTGCAAGTCGGAGTAATAGTTAAATTATTCTGGAGAGCAATTCGGTTTAATAGCAGTCTAGGTGCGAGCTAACTTTAGTATAGTAATAATGTTGGCACATAACGTATAAATAGGGCTTGGCTGTATGGTACATGGAATATTATACCTCGTATTAGTGTTATAGTAGGTATTATCATCTTTATGTCTTATGTCTAATATGTCTTTAGTCTGGAGTGACAAGTGAACCAATTATAATAAAAGATAAATTCAAAGCAAAATATTCAATTACTTACTTAAAAAGCTAAGTAGTTACGAGCTTTAGAACCCGTACTTCTTCTAATGAATACCTACCTAAGACTTTTGTCACAAGATTTCTATTCTTTACTTTTACAATAATTGCTATACTTAAGTAGTTTTCACAATGCAATAAAGAAAATTCTACGATACAAAAGCCTATTTCAAATGGACGAAAAGATATTTTAGAAATGTCTGAACAATCTATCGTTAATTGCATCTCCAATTACAGCGTAGTAAACGAAATTAGAAAAAAAAAACGTTTTTTTTAAATCATTTATTTATTTAATTTATTTCTTTTTTAATATTATGGGACAAACTTACACAAATCAACCTAGTCCCACTGTAAGCTCAATAAAGCTTATTTGTGGGTACTAGGCGACGATAAATATACATAGAAATACATAAATACATAGATAAAATCCATAAGGTAGGAACATATCTGTTACCTATTACGATAAAAATAAATGCCCGGACCAGGATTACAACCTGGGACCTCCAACTTCATAGGCAGAGTCACCACCAATTAGGCTAGGAGGCCGTTATCTATATAAACCTTAATTATTCCATACTCGTTACGCTTACATTACCTACTAGATATTAAAAGCGGTAAATATACACAGCGAATTATTTGTATGAAACCCTTAATTGCTCCACTGCTTCATTATTCGTCAACATTTACACAAATTACCATCTTATTGCAACGACATAAGGTTTGAGCTTGTGTACAATAGGTACATTCTGTCGCATACTCAAACAGTAAAATACTTAACCGTATTTTGCTTGTCGTGCCGGTGACAAATATCAGCCGTTGTCATCGATCACACGCAGTGAGCGGGAACGGGGAAATTGATGAAGCATTTTTCGAATCCGGACTCTGAACGTGATGTCGATAGGGTTACCAGATATTGTGCGAAGTTCTGACAAAATCCCTGTTTCGTCATTTCTGGGATAGATGTCGATGGGGTTACTAGATATTGTCTGAAGTTCTGACAAAATCCCTGCTTCGACATTTCTGGTATAGACATCGATGGGGTACCAGATATTCTATGAAGTTCTGACAAAGCCCCTGCTTCGTCATTTCTGGTATAGACGTCGATGGGGTTACCAGATATTGTATGAAGTTCTGACAAAATCCTTGCTTAGATATTTCTGATATAGATGTCGATAGGGTTACCAGATATGGTGAGAAGTTCTGACAAAATCCCTGCTTCGTCATTTCTGGTATAGATGTGAATAGAGTTACCAGATATTATGTGAAGTTCTGACAAAATCGCTGCTTCGTCATTTCTGGTATATATATCGATATGGTTACCAGATATTGTGTGGAGTTCTGACAAAACCCCTGATTCGTCATTTCTGGTACAAGTGTTGATAGGGTTACCAGATATTATGCGAAGTTCTGACAAAACCCCTTCTTCGTCATTTCTCGTAAAGATGTGGGTAGGGTTACCAGATATTGTGTGAAATTCTAACAAGATCTCTGCTTCGTCATTTCTGTCATAACATATTTTTCTTGGTGGTGTTCTTAGTGTTCACATTTTAAGTGTTTGTCAAAACAATAATTGGTCTTTCCAACTGTTCCCAGCTTTATTTTTATATTTGAAAACGTTTGAAATGGCAAATTCATAAATTTGACTCCCTATTTTATACGAAAACCATCATTTATGTCAAAAAAATCTTTATTTTTATATTTTAGCTACTTTCCTTAAAAATGACCATAACTCCTGCCCTTTAAAAACTGATATGTGGTAACCCTATATTCTTACGTCGATATCGCCGCATTCAGCACGTAATAATACCCCCATTATGCTATGTTAGCATGTTTACTTCCGCGACTGATATGCGTCGTTCGTATGGTAATTTGGATGGCATTTGTTCTGAACTTGTAACGCCTTACAAGATAGGGAGCTTGTACTGGCTTGGAAATTTCTCCCCATTTATTTCATATACATCGTGTTTTTTTGATCTCCTTTAATTTCAGCATACGATTCAGGAAACGAATTGGCCCAATACGTTTTTAATTTTTTTTTATATTGTTATATCGGTCATTAATGTTACTAGGATAGTAGGTTTACACAACCAGAAAAATAAAAATGAACTATCGATGTCTCGGAACTAGAACGAATTAGGACACTGGTGTCTTTGAGAAATAAACTAAATTTAAGCTCAGCACTGTACACTTGCAATTAAAGAAAATAAAAAAACACGTTGTATACATTGCTATTTAGTATTGTATTGTACGTAATAAATTTTACAAACGTACATATCTCTGTATGAAGTTTGTGATACGAGTTAATAATAATAATAACAAATATTAACGAGGACGCTCCCTCTGTTATTAATTTTTTATTTATTTTTTACACCGTAAGACGGTAAGTTGGGACTTTTACTCTTTAATTTGAAGTTTCTAACAAGCTATTAACAGCCGGAACTTTTCATCTCTTTAACTTTTACATCTTAGGTTTTTCAAAGTTCATTTAGCTAATACGCTTTGTAGCAGCAATTGTACCAAAGCTATTGAAAGCGAATCAAAAAATGCTTTAATACTAAAATGACTCGTCGGGTGGACGACATTCGGAAGATCGCGGGTCACGTCTGAATGAGATAAGCATACCGGAACACAGTGGCGTACCTACTACGAACATAGGCCTTTGCTTAGCAGTGGACAACGAATGGGTTAACAAGATGATAATTATGAAATACTAAAATGTACTTAAATTATTTGTGCATTTCGAAACAAAAGCTATCTAGGTACTGAAAGCCATATCAATTGTTCTTTTGATTCTATCACCGTATTTTATAATACATATATGTATGCGTAAGGCTTAGAGCAAACGCGAGAGAGCCTCAGGCGGACGGTCATACTCATATCAGATCGCTTGCTGACTACTAGTAGTTCACAAGACACTTTGTCGTAACTATAAATTTTGTCCAGTGTACAGTCGCCATCAGATATATCGGAGCAGCCAAGGTGGTGACAAATATCTGAACAACGCCTCTATTGTCGAGGCGATAAAGTCCATGATATTTTTCAGTAGCCTGGCCACTCCGATATATTTGATGGCGACAGTACAGTCAGCGACAGAAATGGCTTAACGGGCGCGGGTTCAAAATAATCTTAACACGCTCTTGTTTTCTTGACAATAAAGTCGTGAAGAACTCATTTTAACACTTCGCCTTATAAAAAAATTGTGTTGCTGATAAAACCGATACAAAACTAGATAGATTATTTTCTGTCTAATGTAGTGACTCGTACGTTTTTTTGGAAATAAATATGTTTACCTAAACTACTTTACCTCGTAGCTACTTCTGATGCTGACTGTAGAAAGAGGTCGGGTTTTATAAATCTAGTTTTTTTCCGTTACTTATGGTAGGTAGCAGTTATTCGGACAATAATGTGAAAATAGCGCAGACCCAACTAAGGACCAAATTATATACGAGTAGGTACTGATTTTATTGAGGCGAATCGCACAGGACTGAGTGAATATCGTCTCTGTACTGTAATAGTCTACAATTACTCAGTTACTCTTTGGTAAATAAGTTTAACTTATAGATTTGGTGGTTTTTAGTCAAAGTCAAAGTCTCAGTGATTTTTCTACATGGTTTTCCGCAGATAAAGATATATTTACTCTTAGAAAACATGATTCAGTTGGTGAGGTCCACGTATTTTCCGCTCGTAGGGCCAACATGATTAAAACATTTTTTGTTAACCTTTAATCTCGAAACTGGATACACAAGAGTTAGAGCAATAGTTGCGCAAATACACTTCTCTCCGAAACTTTATCAGAAAGAAATACCTATGGAAAAATCGCTCATCCAACCAAAGGTCACACTTTCACTGATTCTCCTAAGGTGATCTGCGCAGTAAGCCTTTGAGAATATCAATCCTGCATCGGCTTACACATATGTAGTTAGTCCGTAGTAGCCGTGCGTGCGGGCACTTACCTTGGTATCGCTGAAACCCGAGCCGTGTCGAGATATCTGCTAGTAATACTTTTTGAAGAGTTACAGAGATACACTTCTATCCTATTTACAAAAGAATGCTTATTTAACCAAAGGTCACATTTTCACTGATTCTCCTAAGGGGATCTGCGCAGTAAGCTTTTGAGAATATCAACCCTGCATCGGCTTACACATATGCAGTTAGTCCGTAGTGGCCGTTCGGGCACTTGCCTTAGTATCGCTGAAACCCAAGCCGTGTCGAGGTATTTGCTGTTAATACCCTCTGTTTTGTAGCATGGCTTGCTGGTGAAGTATTGATTATATTATTTCTTTGCGCAAGTACGTTTTATTTCAATAATCTGCATCTCAAGTACAGTCAACAGCAAAAGTGGCTAAGCTTTTGAGGTGTTAAAAATGATATCAAAACGACTTTAATGTTTACATTATACGAGCGTGTGAAGTTCATTTTATTATTATTATTATTTATTTATTTAACATAAAAAGATACAATTTAAACTAATATGGAGTCCCACAAAACAGTTTTCACGGTTTGACTGTGGGATCGTGCAGTCTCTACTCTCTTATTACTTATATTATAGTAATTATAAATTAATAACTATAGGCTTACTAAATACTATATAATACAGTTCACAAGATAACTACGTAGCTTTTTACAAAATTTAACTTTAATGGCTTTCTGCCTGATGTCAGCGGGCAGGTTGTTGAGTATATATTTGACCATGATACCCACTTAGCTACTTCTGCTCCTGAGTGTAGGTACATTATGTTGGAGAAATGTTTTAATTAGAATAACAATAAAAAAGATGCAGGTAATGATTTTGATTATGTTATAACAACGGAAGTTACTTTATACATACATTATTTTGTTATAATATCGTATCAATAAACTTATTGATGAAACATCAATTCGATTAATCTTACTTCTATGTAACACTTATTACCGATCTATTACGTCGATGATGGGCTGTCCCAAGTTAGTTGGTTGTCAAATTGGGTTACTTACTTACTTATAGGTAGCTAGCAGTCGCCATCAGATATATCGGAGCGGCCAAGGTGGTCGCAAATATCTGAACAACGCTTTTATTGTTAAGACGATAAGGTGCTTCTTCAGATACTTTTGAGTAGCATGACCGCTTCGATATATTTGATGGCGACTGTACAGTCTCGGTATCATTGTAGAGCTTAAAATAACCTCAATATTCGTAGTAAAGATCGATCCTAGCTCTTCGTAGTTTCAGAAACTAGGAATCTCGGGATAGAAAGCTTTATTTAGACTTCCCTTTCTGAACATAGTTGGTGGTTTAGCTGTACAGTTGACTCATGGACAAGAAATATTTAAGGTATGGCATTAGGCATGTATTAAGCAAGTCATAAGATTAATAAATGCAATAAACTAAAACTATAACCCGCTTATTCATAAACGTGTTTCAAACCTCATTTAGTTAAAATGTATTTTGTCTGTTTCTACACAGATAGAAATAATATCTTAATTCAAAACGCAAAACTTTCTTGCACGCGGTTTCTTAAAGAGAGTAATAAATACCTTAGACCAATAAACATGACTTGAGTTAAAAATATCATGATTTTTAAAAGAAGATTTAAAATTATTTAGCTTTATCTTTACCCATTTTTAAAGCGAATAGTAATGATTTGAGTTAAGATAATAATTATTTACGGCAAAAAAGCACCAAAATTTTCCTTTAAGAGTTTTATGTGTTTACGTCAAAAGCGATTAGTTCTTGGTTTGATGTTTTCAATCTACAGCTAAGAGCCAAAGCTAATTCAAAGAAGTAGCACCAAAAGTTTGATTTGAGAATTTTAAGTTTTCAGGCAAGAGAGATTAATTTTTGCTTTGATGTTTTCAACCTACAATCAAGAGCCACAGCTATTCCAAAGAAGAAGCACATAATTTTTGCTTTGAAACATTCAAGTTTTGGACGTTAGTTACCCTGCGCATCAATAGATGTCTCTGCGTGTAGGTTAGATCGCGCGAACGTTTGTTCGACGTAACCTCATGACCCTCGGCGCTTTGCCCGGGCTTATTTGAGATTCACAATAGCAATCTCAGCTCTAGTTAATACGATTATAAATTGTGACTATATAAATAATCATAATCATAATTTATATTTGTATTAACTACTTTTAGTTAAACTTCCTTTCTTAGGATTAGTCCCGAGAAACAGTTTCTGCTACTAGCTTTTTAAGTAGTGCACTGAGACACTAAGGCGATTATTACACTGACGACGGATCCGCATGCGGCGCCGGTGTGCTATACATATGCAGAGCGCTATCTCGCTCGCGCACCGGTGCTGCATGCGGATCCGCGCCACACATGCAGAGCGCTATCTCGCTCGCGCACCGGTGCCGCATGCGGATCCGCGCCAGTGTGATAACCGCCTTAGAAAATGTTATTGTTTGTTTCAAGTAACCGATTTCATACGCCAAGAAATTTTAGATCTTGGTGTGAAAATATCAAATTTTACATCAAGTAACACATGCTCTTGAACTAATGCATTTTCTTGTTTCCGTGGAGAAATTCAATTCTCAATTTAAAGTATTCATACTTTACATGAGTCTTTACCCAAGAAACAAAGTTTCTTGGCGTAAGTTCTTTATGTATTGCACTAAGACACATAAAGTTCAATTAAAAAAAAATACAATACAAAAACAAAATTCAAACGCTCTTCGTGAGAATATTAAGCTATTTAAAAAAAATCATTTTTATATCTCGGATAAAGTATTTAATTTATTTTAGGTTAAGTAATAAACTTTGAAACATTTTATATCTTAAAGCAAGAAATTTAATTTTTTCCTTATATGGGAAAATGGATATCTCTTGATTCAAATAGGTTTCTTTGGTTGAAGAGATTTTTTCTATCTGTGTAACAAACACAACTGTCAATGTGACAGATAAGGACAAAAGATGATTTAGCTAAATGAGGTTTGCAATACGTTTATGAATAAGCGGGTAAATGTATAAAAGTAATGACATGTCGGGATTATGTATATGACGCTATATTTATTTCATCAATCGATGCAAATAAATAATTTGGTAAGGATGCTAATAGATCAGAAGACCGCGCCTAATATTATATGATATGTATATGACGCTATATTTATTTCATCAATCGATGCAAATAAATAATTTGGTAAGGATGCTAATAGATCAGAAGACCGCGCCTAATATAACGTAAACCATATTTGGCGGTTGCTTGATGCATTTGGTTTTATACAGTTTTTTTATTAAGGCATTAAGTAAAGTATTACCGTATTAAGTTCAGAGAAAAAGTTATATAGCAATTTCTTGATCAGATCTTCTCGAACGTACTTTTGCCATCTACAAGGTGTAACAAAAATATTGGTGATCCTCTTAAGGGCATTATTGGTGACGTATTATTATTGTGAAAAACTAAGAAAAATATGTTTTTGCGGAAAATTTTTTTGGTTTTGTATGGAGGGTTGGCCAGTTGGGACGACTCGCCCCATACAAAAAAATATTTTTTTGTATGGGACGACTCGCCCCATTTTTGGGACCAAAAAAATTTTTCTCCCGCTTTTCCTACTCGCAATACGATACCAATTTTGCCCTTAAACGGATCACCAGTATTTTTGTTACACCCTGTATAGTGCAATTGGGGCAGGGCCACACTGGTTATCGATGCCGTCAGAAAGACGGGGTACTTAAGTGCTAAACTAGCGCGGACAGGCTGCTATCGGGCCCGGCAGCCGATGATTTACGAGTAATCCCCGAACATTGCCGAATGCCGGCCATGTGACGTGTGGAGATAACTCGTAAGCGTGATAGTAAACGGCTTGCACGCTTTATCAGCTTTTTTGGCTAGGACAGTGCTCGTAAAAAAAGACATGAGTAATCTCATTTGTTTTAGTCAACTTTAGCCTTGTTAGATCAATGTAGTCGATAGAAGATTTACTTCCTAAGTTGTGCGTAATTCCGATTAGCGACTAGATTATTATGTACTTACTTATCTAATTAGTTTGTGACTCTATAAGCACAAGTCTGCTTTGAAAAAATAAAGGGTACCTACCGGTAAATGATTAAAGAAAAACTAGAACTAATAAAAAAAGACTTGTAAGGGAAGTAAGCGTAGCAATAAAAGTTAAAAATAACAGACTAACTCTATATATTGTTTTCGTGACATCAACGGTAACATAGTTTAGGCTTTCTCAAGTTGCTTATTTATAGCTAACATACGTTCAGATCTGTCTAATGGGCAGATCAGTCAATATATACACATCTGTCTGCAGACACCTCTGTTTCCAAATCCCGCCATACATTTACGGATGTGCCAGCTGGAATCGATCTGTGCGTGAATCCTAGGCTATTAAACAGAAATATCTGTTACAAGCTTCTTAACTTTGTTTGGACCCAGAGTATCAATAGTGTACCTATAGGTACTATTGAGTAACAGGAGATGACATCCCTAAGAAATTGTTGTCCCAAAAGTTGTAGTGAAAATTACTACAAGTATATAAGTACTACTCTTTGATTCTGTCACAGCTATCAACCGCCAAACGTGACGCACAACATTTTGTTATAGATGTCACATCGAGTAAAATACATAATTAATCAATGATAGGTACAGTCACCGCTAATAATATCTTCCTACATGAAGGCCGCAAAAATATGTGACAAGCTCTTATTTGTAGGGCCATAAGAGTGTGTCACATATTTTTGCGGCCATCGTGTAGGAAGATACTATTGCCGGTGTCTGTACTTATACTTGCGTTAACCCTCGCATCATGGAACAGGGATCTTTCAGCAGGTTTAATTTTTTTAAGTAGTTACCTTCGATTATTATAGTATACCACGATACAGCATATTTTGTGTAGTTTTCATTTAAAACACAAACCTGTCTTGGCTTAGCTAGCTGAAATCTCGCAGTTTGCTCAGCGCTGACGAGAAGCGCCCGAAAGCAAACGTTTGCTTAGTGCTGTCACTATTAATACCTACCATCCTTTTGTCAATTTAAGGATGGTTGCAATTGCTCAAACATGATTATTATTGAAGTGAAACTTCTTATGCGACTTCCAACAAGAATGCGTTAAACGCTGACGTCGCGTTAACGCTGCCAATAGATAATCTCGAATGTAATAGTCGACTACTTGGTTCAATCAGATAAGCTCCTGTGGCTCAGTGGGCGTTGCTTTGACTGCGGAGCCGAAGGGCGGAGGTTCGAATCCCAGCGTACACTATCTTTTTCCATGTTTTTTATGTTTTTAGAATTTAGATTTTATATTCTAGTTTCACTTCTTCCGCGCGGAGGGACTCCACGCACCATTTTTTATTCCTATGAGTTGATGTTAATGACATAATTTCAGATAAATACATGTAAAATATTGTACATTAAATTAAATAACTGATTATTGTAATGAAAACGGGATTTAATCGCAAATGAGACAGTGCGGGTAGTTTGTAAAATCCGTGCAGCTTTGGTTGCTATAATTCCTCGCCAGTCTGCCAACAAATGTGAACGAGACGTCATGTTTAAACTGTCAGATGAAGTAATAAAATAGGTGTACGTTACGTTTTTATTTATTAACGAGTGACAGTCGTGTGTGTATAGACCTTCTAAAAAAAGTTCATTACATGGAGTCTATGATAATCACAGGTACAAGCTTACAGTTATTCCACCTTTATCCTCATCGAGTAGATATAGCCAGAACACAAGATCTTAGCAACAATTTGAATCTCCCGGCAAGCTGATTTGCTTCTGTACAGTCACAATATAGTCGGCAAAACAATAGCAGTTTATTTATATTTGCACGGCTAAGTCTTGCCGTGAAAGCTCATTAAGCGGACAAAGCTTTTGATTATTAGCTCCCACCTCGCCCTTTGTTATTATTTGCAAAACTGGGGCTTTAAAAAACCTGTAATGTGTTTTTAACGATTTCTTTTCTAACGGGAAAGTTTTACGGGAAACTTGGTTGCGACAAAGATAAGTAGTGGTAAAGACTGGAGTTTTTATTGGAGGCAGCGTTTCTATTAACATTTACACTTTGAAGCTGGGTCAGAAGGTTCCACTGCAGTGGTGCGCGCACCTTTATCGAGCTATCAACGCACGAAATGTGGAATTATGATGAAATTGTTTAAGAAAATCGAATCAATTTAAATAAGCTATGTTGCGTTTTATAGTGTTCAATAGTACATATTGTTTAGTCCAAAAATTATTAAAATCGAAAAAGCCGTTCTATAGAAATAAGCAAAATTAACCGTAAAACGGCATTTGGTTATTAATGGAGAAACTATTCGTCACAGGAATTATTCAATTTTTTTTCAATTTTTTTGAATGATCCGTTAAGGAGATATATCGCTTAGAAAGTAACAGTTTTCAGCCCCAAACACCGTCTAGCGCTTTAAGTATGTACATCGTGATCTGTTTTTATTGCATTAGTGCAGTTACGATTTTACTCGCCATGTAATAAATTAATGAATAAATTGTATCGAGTTTAGGATTTTAGGATGTACATTGTACATGGCATTTGGGCTGTTGCATCATTATTTTCAAAATGTGATTGTTACAAATATTGGTTAGAAAACTTAACATAGAGCAATGGGTTTTAAAAATGAGCTACATCAAGGGTGAATTTCGTTAATTGTGCAGTTACGAGTCCTGAAGTTTTTAGACCACATTTCCCGAAATAAACACTAAAGACCTATAGTTCAAAGCAGGATGGAGGCACAAGGGGATGCGGCCGCGCTGTGATTAGATTAGCTTGTTCAATCTCTTGACAAAAAAAATATTTAAAACAAAAAAAAATTGTTTTAACTTACGAATCACGTCGGATGATATTTTTCACAGAGCCTAAGCGATATATTTCGGAGAGCCTAGGCGACATCCTTGGATAGCCTATTAGGTATTATCGTCAAGAACCATGTGCTTGGCCTGGGACTCGATCCATGTCGCGTATGTTGTAAACTTTTTAGCCATATCAGTATGTACACTTTATACCAGGGGATACCGAAAGGCAGCAGTCGTAAACCTGCCCTAACCTACCCACATTTTACCGAGAAACCCGCGTAGCAGGTGGCAGCCATTTCGGACTTATTTATCGTAATAGAGGCCGGTCGTTTAAGTTCTTTGGGTGCCTGTCCGGTTAACGAAGCGATTTTGCGGGCCTTGGGTTTGATTTTTATCATAGATGTGGACTGCGGGACAGCTTTAAAACTTAGGAAACTCTTTAGAGAGAATGAAACCTTCGTAAATTATGACAGTGTACAAAATTGAAATTGAAAAATTTGACGTACGGCGGTCAAAAGGTTAAAGTTATGGTCTGTTACGGATTCGTTACCAGATTTTTTTGTATACAAAATGACAGTTCTTCATACAAATGGTATTATATTCTTGTGTAAACTACAGACATGAAAAATGGCATAGTTAATAAACTCTGTGCTTCCGTTTTTGTACAGCGTCTTTTTTAGGTCGAATTATAAGGGAATTATGATTCTCAAGATCAGCGCCTAGCGAAACATTTTCTATGAGCCATCGAGCTACTCCTATAATATTTTTAGGCTAAAGGCATAGCCTATAAGCTTAACGTGTGGATCGCGAAAGAACTCACAAAAGCGATACTTACTTGCTAACCGACTTTTTAGGAATAGAAAGTTCAAAACTTGTTCCAAGTATCGTGGTAATATGAAGCAAAATGTGCCCTGACGCGCCAGTGAACGCCATTTTATTAAGCTAAGTCAATTACGAGCGCGCAAACATATGGTGGCCAATATTTCACCTCAAATAACGTTCATTTTCCCTTAGAGCCGAAAGCGCAAATGGGAAAAATTTCATTAATGCGCAAAACGGAAAATGGTGCCATGATTGTGCCGTAAATATCCCTTAATTTTTTAACTTTTATTAAATGTTTTGTCTTTGTCGGAAGTCGTTATTTTTATGAGATGGTAATTTTATGGCAGGGAGCAAAGTAGCTACTTTTATAGGTGTTTGTTTTTCTCAATCATGTTGACATACAATGTCATTCTTTTTAAATAATGGCGCTTCGGGTTATTTATTTAACGTTCTTTGTGAAAATTATGTCAGAATAAAATGAAACGCTGTCCAGTTTTTGGATTTTCCTCTTTTTGCAATCAATAACGTTGCGTCACTCTCAAAACGTAAAGTAGGCGTAAATAAATTTATGTAGGCGTTTACTTCAATTTATTTAGTAAACTTTTTCTCTAGTCTTGAAAAAAACACACGTTGTTTTTTTATACGAAGAAAAGTTATTAGGTACCTCTTTGAAAGCATAAGATTGCCATTTACCTAACCTTTGCAGCATAATAGACGTGGTATGTTCATATTCATACAATTAAATAAGCGAAAATGTCACATGATGGATAGAAGAGAACAATATAAGTAAAGGTTAATGTCATTTGTAAGGTTTTCTTTGAATTCTATTGCTCTTTTTACATAATAGAGATGTCTATACATGGGTTAAACAGATTCTACGAGATTTTAGATACACAGGTACTGTACGTAGACAATAGTCTGCTTACCTAGGTACTTATATTATATTCGCCAATTTTTTTTACTAAAGATGAGTTTAACACAATAACGCAAAAATACATTAAAATTGATTTTATATCATGACAATGATCCTGTTGTCTATCACATTGTCTAAATAACGTTTAAAAAAATTTGAGAAAGCAGAGAAAAATAGACAAAAAATCTTTGATTAAATATTTTAATCAAAGGTGTGTGTCATTTTTTTGTAATAATAGGTACTGCGTTTTCCTACCTATTCAAAATTACTTTGATGTTTAAACTACAGTAGCTTGGACACAACAAACTTTGTTGTTGACTACAGCTATTTACAAGCTACGAATTCTAATATAACACGGTGTGAACCAGTGTAGAATGTCTTGGCGTTATCGGCTGTCGTCGGCATTTGGCGTCGAGTCAGTAGGTCATCAATCAAGCGAGGAGCGCGGAGGCGACGGCTTTTAGATCCTGTCAGTGGCGCTACGGACGGTGGTGGCGAATTATGAAAGGTTGGGTAACGTACGTTCACACGAAGTATATGTTTGTACGAACTATAGTTTGGCCAGGGTTTGTTTTACTTCAAGCATAGACAGAAAATCATATCATCTCTTGCTTATGCTAGTAACCTCGCTACAAAAAAGGGATGAGTATAGCTTATTGCTTCCACAGTTATTGAACTTGGCCAGCCAGAATATATTCACAAAATATTATTTTATTTGCCTTTCGTTCACGACTTTGTTCGTGTGGAAGAAGTTTGATCGTCAGGCGTCGTCACCGTGTACCTCAGTACCCAGATCTAATTAGAAATTATGGAAACAGTGGATAGTCAGATACAATAAACAAACATCTTTTTCAGTAGACCCTTCTAAGCAGAGTTTGAATTTAGTTTGAGAGAATAGAAATGACACCATTTGAAACTAATGAGTGCCGAACAAGAAACAAATATTAAAAAAAAATATTACACGAGTTTAGTGATTTCATGCCGCAGAGTATACTCCTAATTTTTTTCAACAAAATCTAAAATCAGTCAGCACACACCTTCATACGTTTTCATATGGAATGACTCTGTAGTAAGAGTAAGCGGGTTGAACCTAAGCAAAGAAAAAAATCGATAAAATCACTATTGAACTTTTTTTGAGTTTATATATTTTGTTATAGGTTTAGGTGCACGCTGTAATTCCTTTGTTTTGGTATACCTTTCTGTTCTCCGTATAGTCAAAAATGGTTTTAATATAATTAAACTTCTTTAAAATCGACTACTGACACATGGTTACTGAGGTCACTTGCAAAACCAAACATTACTCAAAACTCTTGTAAAATCTGTGACCCAGATCAAGGCTAGATACCTACTCGTTATCAAACTTATCAATGTACCGAGTAAGATACAAAGTTCTGACATTATCAGACCCTAATCAGCCTAAGAAGTGCCAAAACAATTATTAACTTCTACCTAAAGTCGCTGCCAAGATGCTGTAATTCAAACTACAATTAAATAAAAACTTTAAAATAAGGAGCAGTGAGCTGAAGCTAAAAACTATTGCTAAGATACGCAATATACTTGGCAGAACTTCATCGCGTAATAAGAGATGAAATTAAAAAAAAAACACGCAAGGGACGGAAAGGTTCCAAATTGGCGGTTTGTACAGATGAGGTCACGGGCGGGACCTTGAGCCGAATTATGAACACAATTACCTAAGCCGCTCAAGGGTTGTCTAGTTGGCTAATTTTGTGATTGTTAGAGGTACTTAGGGGTTGTAGGAAGTTCCGTAACTGCAGTTCCGACTTTAGGAAACGGGAATTGATTGTTACTTGTTTCAAACTACAGTTTGTGTGTCTATTTTATTTGTTGTCATGTAGTAATATTAGTTCATTATCCGAGCGTTTGTCCAGTCTTCTTTGCTACGGCTATTGAGCCTGGAGTCCGCTCGGCAACCTACTCCCAGGAATTGGCGTAGACATAATTACGCCCAACATTTTTCGATGCGATAATAGTACATTACGTACCTAGGGCGGTAAAATAAAGAACGGCTTAGATCGCAGGCATTTGTGGCCCGAACCGAAGGTAAGGACCATAAACAAGCGATCTGAGTCTTTCTTTATTACCGCCCGTGGTGCGTACACAATTTTACGTCTTTTCCTGGGTGTGAAGTGAGATTCGGCGGCAAATCTCACTTACCGCCCAGAGTGACGTAAAGTATGTCTTAATATATCTGTTTATATGCCGGACCGAATAACTGGTTAAAAGATGATGCACGGTGTTCCATACTGTACCCAATAAGACAGTCCTGAACATCACGTGACCTCCGAGGATCACGTGACGCGTTCTGTACAAAATGTAGTGTCGGATGTGTAACGTAGGACACGGTACGGGACATCGTGCATCATTATTAAAGTCGCAGGCAGCCGTTGGATGCGAGCTGCATGGGACCGTTCAATGTGGAAATCCTTGCACTACGTCACACTGATGATGATGATTATATCCGTGTCACTATGAGTGACTAGTACTAGGTAGAACACTTAGTGATTATCCGGCGAACCACATACAAACACTACAAACAGGCATCACAATTAATTTAATTTAAACATTTATATACAAAACAAATATTTTCGAATCACTGAAATGTTCATCGTAACGGATCTGAATTCCCAATGTTCCAGCGAATTGATATTAAACTGGTCGATACCGAAGAAATATCGACGGGTATTGTCGCCCGCGTACAGTCGGCAAGTGATAAATATCGCAATGAATCGTAATCGGACGCCTCTGTTGACTAATGTTTGGACGGCCGCTACGTTTGCAAAGGAGGCTTAGCGAGTTTGTTATCGTGAAAAATGGAACGGGTCCGATTCTAATCATGGATAATTTTTTATTTGGCGGTCTTTCTGGACGGAGATATGACGTCAGATATGACACTATAATGAGAGCAACGAAACCCCACTAGTTAGTATGCTATACTATGCTTATTTCTAGATCCGGAAATCTGGCAACTGTAAAGTGGTGGAGGTCAAAGAATGCAAATAACTTAAAGAAAAAAAACCTGGTTCTGAGTTTGGTGCAATATTATGGAAAATTATATAAATAATTAGTTTATATCATAGACAGAAGTTTCTGTTGGGGGAAGTAGTGCCAAGTAATGTATAATGCAATTTTTTGTACCTAATAGCATGATTGATATTTCTTGTTACAAGTTAAATACTGTATTTTGATAACTCAAAGAAACAAAATATTTCCGCATCATATCTTGGCAAAAATAATTGTGGTCATAGGTTGTCGCATATTTTCGTTTTCATTAATTTTACGTTGGTATCAGTACATAAAAAAACTGAAATCTAAGGTCTACTCTAAATAAAATACCTAAATAAAACGTATTATGTCATGGTAGGTGGTAGCAAATTTGTTACAACTCCCAATTCATTACGTCATACTACACTACGTCAGAACTGGTCGACATCCCTACTGCAGTCTGAGACTTGCTACAGCTTCAATAAAGACGTCTCAACAGCAATTTAATCAGCTTTGTTCTTTATAAATAAGCGACCCATGGCGAACTCCACGAATTCTCGTAGCAATAGAAATCTGGGGCTGAATTCTCGTGTGTCTTGACGGGTCAAAATTGTATTGAAAACGCGTTGTTATGTTAGTTAGCAGAGTGATTGACTGCTGCTAGAGATAGACGTCAAATATTTTTTTTGGGTTACATATGCGCTATGCTAATATTGTACATTAGTTTCTAACGCAAATGATATTCGACCCGACGCTCGTGTAAATACGCCCGGGGCAATAAAGCAGCTTTTTGCAGTGCAGTTTTGTAACCGTGATCAGAGAGCTCATGGGCCGTCTTCTAACTTTAAAACACCTTTATAAACGATCCACCTTCAATATAAGTCCAAATATTCCAATGCATTAACAACGCAATACCAGCTAGCGACTAAACGCCTGTAAGGTAACAATATTTACTTTTAGTCTCAAGTTACAGATTATCAATATTAGCATTAGTAATTGACAGTATTCTACTGATTAAGGGACAATCAATTGATACTTTTGGCAAGTGACGTAGCCTGTGGCGTGACTTGTCGTACGAACCAATTGAGGGGGTAGATTGGCGGGAATAGTCGGCTATATAACAAAGCGACCACCCGCGCAGGGCATTCGATTGTGAACTGTCAAGCGAGACGCATCTAGCTAGTACTGATTGTTGTGATGCGAAAGGATTGTGAAATATAGTTTAATTTATATTAGGTATATGAACGTGATTTACATGATGAATATGAATAAAAATATATATATTTGTGCAAACATGGATGTGATGTTTTAATCTTGACGGCGGCGTCTAATACGCCTGAATCAGAAATAAAATGGTTGATTCTTTTTTGATGTGTGTTGGAGCTATGTTTGAGATGGATTGAGGTTTTTTTTTTTATATTGTTGAAGTATTTTAAAATTAGAATATGGCAACAAACCTTTACGTTTGTTTCAAACTCTCAACGCCCGAGAGAAATTGAAGGGATGTTTACAAAAAAACAACATAACTGACTACACTGGTTAACACCTAAAACAATTAGCAATGTTCTTAAAAAAGTGTCAACCGCTCTAAGCAGTTATGTTGTTTTTGTAAACATCCCTTCAATTGCAGCGATATCTCTCGGAGTGTGTTTCTCGTGGACTTGAGGTATAACCACATTGATATAAATCTCATGTTTCTGAATCTCGCCGCGAGCAAAGTTTAACGAAGCATTAACGTGAGATTAGAGATCGCATGTGCATGTAATCAATGTTTCACAATTGAGGAAGTTGCCGCTAAAACGATTTCATCGGATGCGTTTACAATGAGAATGAGATTGCACATTTAACGAAGTTCACTGTTTTACAGACTACTTTGTAAACCTAGTAGCAGTCGTGAGAAGGGTGAAAAGTTGAATCCCAAAGGATTTTAAAGTTCTTTTTATGCATATAAGTAAGCTTTTTGTGTTATAATAATGTTAATGAAAGTTATTTATTAACGAATTATAATTATTAATAATTAATTAGGTATGTTCTTTTCCAGAAATATTTAAATCTAAAATTATGTTAGATGTCTAAGCTAGAGTCGAGTACTCTCGCGAAAAGTTTGTTTGAAGTAGAACCCGAACACTGATTTATTCCACGTTACCCTATTTTTCTCTTTTCATCCTTTTATATCAACTTTTCTTACATTAAAATACTTGAAATTGGACTAAGCAAAAATGAAAAACTCATTTATAATTCTTAATGTGTTATCTCGCACTAAAAATTATCAGATATTTTTTGAGTAGGTAAATACCTAATATTTTATCAAGTAAATCGAATAAAGTTTCCACACAACATCCTTTGTACTTATACTAAATTCTAATATGAGAAGACGCTTCATAACATAACTAAACCCGCGCCGACATTGACGCGCATATTCTGACAAATAATCAATCCAAAGTTTGATAGACGGCACGTACTCAGTTCGTTATCTCGTTCGAACGCGCTGCACCCGCACTGGCACGAGGCCGTATTCTGATGCAATATTAGGTCATGTGAATGAACTTTAAGGTTTTTTTCTTATTTGTTTTAATACTTTTGTGTTCTTCTTCGCAAATTTGCTCTTGACCGAATAGTCGTTTCCATAGTTGTCTGCATGAATACTGCGTCGACTGTCCAGTGAAGTCCTCATTAGAGGGATAACGAATCTATTTCTGTATAATCCCTCATGTTAAGTTGTAGTCCTACTAATTCCGCAACTTATGATCTATGTGATACAGTTTTATATTGCTTACTTTTTGCTTCATCACCTAAACGGAAAAAAGTGGCCAACATTTTCCGTTTAGGTAATGAAGCAAAAAATACGCAAAATGAAACTATGTGACAAACACCAAAAGTTGCAGAATTAGAAGGACTATGGGGGTGATTTTTGAGATCCGAGCACTCGAAAGTGTCATTTAAAACTCTGAATAAAACGATGCAATTAAGTTTTAAAAATAACAGCGATGTAGATTTTAAATCATGATTATTTAAACTATTAATTCCATGCAAAAAAATGGGCGACAAACTTTTGTGTGCGATTATTTTCGAGCTTAATTTTTTTGAATTCGAGCGTTCGGCTGCCAAAAATCGCCCTCTATGACTTAAAATGAATTCAGAAATTGTTTCGTTTATTAGGAAATACAATCCCTCCAATGAGGGCGCTACTGGACGGTCGGCACAGTAGGGGAAGAACGAGGTAGTGGACTACTTATTGGCTAATGTGCGAAGTGCATGGTGGGGGAAACGTAAACGATCGCAGCGCACAATGTAACAAGAAATTGGGCGGACTTGACATCACCCGTAGGGTCAACTGTCAAAATAGTGAATCAGCCAGTGACAGTACTACATATAAGCAAGGAGTATATGCCATTAATAAAAAAGAAAAAAACCCTTTCACCCCCTGCTCAAGAGATGGCGCCACACTCATGCACACAGCCAATTAACTTGTAAGGTGAAGGTAATATTTCAGCTAATTCCTTTTTGCAAGACAGCTAAAGCCTAACAACTTACGTAAAAATACTTCCAAAAATGTAGTATTTTTTTTACCAAGTACTTAATAAGTTTGCATGTTTAATCACGTACAATATATTTATATCGTCTATCGAGAAATCTCTCTGTTTACTTACTTCCATCGACTGACGCAAGTGCTACAATAACATTGTGAACCTATAGCTATCCGTGTGGTACACAGCAAGAGGCGACTACCTATCTACGTTATTGTCGAGAGCAAAAACCAACATGCTGCAGCACCGCAATACACAGAGCAATACTCTATTCCCACCGACACAATGCCGGCGCAATCTCGTTTCGATCCCAGAATAGATAGGGCCTTGGATGTATTCGATGCAGCACCTGCTCGCAACTCCCTAACTTCGATGCACAAGTTTGCTTAAAGTATTACGAAATTTGGAGCGAACGTCCGCGTCCCAACTTACCAACATTATGTTTGTGAACCTGACGATATTGACGTCCTCGCAACTTTTCACCTCGGGGAAAAAATCATATTCCTCGTTTTGGATGTATAAAAGAAATTGGAATTGAAACTTGGAGTTAACTCGCGAACCCCAGCGCAGCGAAGTTGCTCAGTTACTTTTGCAAATATCGGATAGTATTTCACAAAGAGGCTTCCGATAACTTGACAAAGCTTGAAAGTTGTTTTTGAATTTCTACTCGTAGTCTGAATATGTACAAGTATGCTTTGTAGCTGCTACGACTGACTTTTATACATGTTTGCTCTTTTGGAAGTGGTATTTCTTTGTACCCTCCCTGTCAGGAATGTGGAGATAAAACTAACCATCGCAATTCTTAAGTGAATGTCTGATATAGGCCCATATTGGCGTGTTTTTTAAGGTTTGTGGGCGAGGAGAGATTTCGCGGTTTATACATATAGGAACTCATACATTCTGCGAGGCTTTTTCTTTCCGCACAGACTCTATAATTATCAGTAATTTATTTGTTCCTTCTCTAATGTCACAAATAAAAGTATTTCTGTTTCTACAATAATAACTTTCCATATTTTGTAGGTATTAGAATATCTTTGGATTATTTAGTATAGTACTTATGTTATTTTGGACAGAATATTTTGCAGAGAACCGTATCGTTTGTTAACTATATTTGTTAATAATATTATGTTAAACGGGTGCATACATACCTGTTACGGTTATCTGCAAATAGCATTAACCAATAACCGAATCACCTTAACAACAAAAGGTTGATATTATGTAAAAACAATGGTCTTCTAAATATATCGCATCAAACTGTATAATCATCACGTTGCAGCAACGAAGCATTATCTTTGTCCAATTTAAAGTAACAAGCTGAATGCAAGCGCATAATATAGCAAGCGCTACGTGTCATCGGCTTTTGGGAGCTAATCGCGAGAGAGACGGTTGATTGCATAGCGCGCATTTTTCTTTTTCATCCGCTCGGGCGGCGCGGAACAAAGCAACTATCCGGATTATTAAGCCAATTTACTATCAAGCCGAATAAGCGTTTTGATTTTCTAATAAACGAGTTTTCCTATCGGTCTGAGCCAAATTAGCCCGTCTTTTTGAAATAAACATTGATAAATGTGTTATTTGTTTTCAACATTCGAGACATCAAAGGATACACTTAACTAAGTATATTTTATCTGTAGATGAAAATATATAAGATAAAATTATTCTCGAACATGCGGATAGATTATTTAAAACGAATATATCTTTCAAATCAAAATTCAACGAGTAAATGAACGAATGATTCAAGAAATGTATTATTCATTATTTTGACCAAAGTATAACGAATGCTCGAGTATCTCAGTGAATAGAAATATTATCCTTCGTATAATTGGACCTCATCACGGAGTGCCTTTGATATTTACGAATTATTCAAAGACTTCAAAATTGTTAGCGAGCTTACGAAGTTATGCGCGGATTTGTTTGTATTTTGCATTAGTTATAATTCATAACTACACCTTCCTCGCAATAAAGTCCTGTAAAGGTTACGTTCCATTTCTGGCAGCAGCAGGGGGACGATTTTTGACTTTCGAGCTCTCGCATTCGAAGAAACAAAGGTCAAAAATAACCGCACACAAAAGCATGCACAACGTTTTACTTATGAAATTAATAATAATATTTCATTTCTTTATCTTCAGCACATAAATTTGAAACTAATAAATCAAATTCTCATGATTTTCAAAAATTATACTTTATATCCCCCTGTATCTTTATATCTGTAAGACTTACAGATCTATTGAGTATGCAAAAATTATAGACAATTTTATATTCTTTATATGTTTCATAGACACATTAGTCATACTGATAGGCGTTTAAGCGCCAAGGTGAAAATACTGAATATTGGCACCTTTAAACCAAGATGGCGGCCAAAGCTCCCCCCCCCTCAAAGTTTAAAATCTAGATTCTTAATAACTACCCTGTATCCTACCAATATCCGTTAACAAAAAAACTACACCACCTTTTGTAAGGCAATGTATGGAGAGGATTCCCTGATGATTGGATTATTCGCGGAATTATGGATTATATCTTAGTGATATTATTTCCGACTTTAAGTTTCTTTAAGTTCGAGCGCTCAAATGTCTAAAATCGCCCTCCTGCTATTCGCTGCAATCAAATTTAACATCAGGTAATGATGAGGATAAAGAATTAAAATTGTGGTCGCCGTACTTTATGTCACTGCTCCTGCCATTTCAAAATGAGAATTTACTAGCGTGTTTAAAATGAAAGTGAGGCGGAACATGCAGTCTTTGTCTGCAATCAGAAATTGATGACACCTTGTAGTAATTAAACTACCGCATTAGCATCTGAATCTTGTGTTTAATTTAGAGACACCACTTTAGATACTTATATTGACATACAGCCTTGGCCAGAAGTGTTGAGCATAGGTGTTTTTTGTTTACAATTTAAGCATTATTTCCCTATCCTAACAATGTATGGTAACGGTAAATGTTATATTTTATTTATAAATATAGAAAACTTCACTTAATAACACTTTCAAGGTACTTAAAAAATATGAAAACAGAAGGTACCAAAAATGTAAATTTAAGTCGGTGCGACATATTGCAAATATTCTATGCAGTTACTACTAACTTCAACAAAACATGCCTATTAGTTTAAATTAATAGACACAATAACATAAACAAAGATGGAAACGATGGACTAAACTTTCCAATTTTGTATGAAAATCGCATTGGTGCTCAACATTTCTGGCCAAGGCTGTATATTATGTAGTAGGCCATATGGCGAAATCATAAAATGCAATGCTGGAAGGGAATCGCGTACCTAACTTTTATTTACATCTCTAAATTATTTTTGCGAAAAATTAGGCTTCAGAGCTAACTTAAGAGACAATCTCTAGCACGAATAAACTAGAATTTAATAATAAATGCCCTGTCATGTTAAGCTTCACACTCAAATTTTGAAACAGCTACATACGTCATACTCGACCGGTCACAGCGTCCTAAAACGTTAAAATTCATCAAGCTTCAATTTTCTGTTTCATGCACCACACACCGGAATAATAAAGGCCCACGCTCGGTCATTAATAATATGGCAACCTCAAAACGAGCCATCCGGACCAGTTGACAAATTACCACCGTTACTAAGGTGTCATGCAGACCTTTAACATATAGAGGGGATGATTTTTCAATCCGTACCCATTATCTAGCGATTACAAGGGTGGGCCCAGACGGATTTGGCCTGTTTTTGCTCGTGCGGACCAATGATTTATTGAGGCCGCGCGATCGTTTATATTTTTTTAAACTTTGTTTATCTTTCCCGTTTTTTTCAATCAGGGTGGTTTTACGGACGCTCCCTTCGGCTTCGATCTGAAAGCAATTTGGCTGAAGGTTTAGCGGTTTTGCAAATACAAGAGGTTAAATCCCTATTATTGATTGTTGCAGTCAACATTTCGACTTGAGGCGTGATCAGATTATAAGAATGAGTATTGGTTTGTTGATCATCTCATCTGAATGCCTCTCTCTCGCTCACGGATACGTGTAAGACATGCATTTACATAAGTGCTAGCTAAAAAATAAGAAACTAAAAGGTGAAGTCCTCACTCCACACTGGGCCAGCATGGATACAAAAACTGGATTCCTCTCATGTATGAGGCCTGTGTCCAGCAGTGGGCCAAATATTAGACTAACACTATTAACTATTTAGGAATAGCTGGAGCTCATTTATTCAAGATCGCAGGAAATACTGATAGATTTAACACTGATGACAGTACTGTTAGTGTAAGTTGTTGTTAGCAGTTTCTTAATTATAATGATAAAATTCGCCGGGTTGAACTGGGAAGACTGTGGTGCAATTGGAAGCACATTGGACCGGCGCGGCAATCCGAAGGTCTCAGGTTCGAATCCTGTCAGGCTCCATGTTCTCCATGGTTGATTTTTTCATTAAAATGGATAAATAAAAAAATATAGGTACCGTGGTTTTCTGTAAAGCTAAAATCATGAAGAGATCCATGAAAATATTTTGATTGATCGCTCTGTTATATTTCTGACCATTTAGTATACGTCTTAGATCTATTTATCACACGGGTGTCGGGACGGATCATAGCGTCAATGCATCTTACCTTGCCGCAAATTGGATGGTTACTGGCCGACGTCGGAGCTAATATAAATGAGAATTTTTTGCTTTGTTGTAGCAAAGTAAGGATTATGCTATACTTTTAGAAATGCAGACTTTTACATACTCGCTTTAGTTTCTTACCTCAAAACAAAGGGGTATTTCGTTTAAAAGCTAATGGGATTAGACTTCTTCGTGAAATTGACATAAGTGAAACTTTCATTATACCGGGTGTTTCCTGTAATAGGAGCAATAAATTAAAACATAGATTCTACTCCTCAAACCGGACAACGTTTGTTCAGCGACTCTTAGAAATAACTTATGGTGTGATTTTTAGGACATTTCAAAATTTATTCGAACACGCATTGTACTCCGAAATTGATTATGTCTGTAAGGTGACAAGACTGACAAGCAATATGTCAAAGAGACGGATTTTAACGTACATTGAAAATACTATTTAGTTTGTATGAAAAAGAAACAATCTAAAAAATACGTCTTTTTCAAAAGTTGTTGAACGAAAGTTTTATTGTTTTGGGGTGTAGAATCTACGTTTAAATTTATTGCTCCTATTACAGGAAACACCCGGTATTCGACGTTTTTGCCACGTGCCTTCATGTCCAGATTGTTATCTGACAAGACCTTTATAAATTATGAAATATTTTGGACAAATCCAATTTATTTTCTAATGTAAACTTTTACTGCTCGTTATCAATAATTGATTAACATTAGTTAGTAAGCTATCAATAAATGTAAACTATATTGCATAAAACACAAATTTAATACAAACGATGTATTTAATGCTAAATGATATTCTCTACCAGTCAACCATGAGAAGAAATATAGTAAATAAATACAAAAGTGGGTAAAATATATTTTTAGCTTCGTTTAATTATAGGACAAAATAAATGATTAAACCAATACTACTCCAGTTCTTGTTAATTTCCAGAGCTGGCTCTTAGTACATAATATCGACATATCGATACAAACAGCATCTAATTTGACAAATCATGTAAGTGCACACGATTTGAGGCTAAAGTTTCCAGTGGTGAATAAACACATTGAGCGCTTCGACATCAAATAGTAGCAGTGCGCATAATAAAGTGCGTATATCTGATCTGATTACGTAAACGATCCGTGCGCTTATTCGAACATTGGAAACTTATTCAGATTTACAAAATATGACCTCTTCAATTCTTAGTGCATCACATAAATAAAAAAATATTCTTTAATCTCTATCGCTACAGACAACATGTAATGACTTAAAAAAAATTTTGGTGCACACTTTTATTGCTGTATTACTTAGTAGATAGCATTGTCATATATATTACAGGCCTATAACCGCGAAGCACTTCGTTCATCGAATCGAATATTTCCATCACTCTCTTTCGTATATGCAAGAGCGATAGAGACGGGACCATCGTTTTGTCGATTTTCGAACTTCGCGGTAAGCCCTCAGAAGTATACTATACCAAATTTAAGCTTAATCAGACATCGGGAAGTTAAGCTGAAATATAACTTACAAGATTTGAAGTTTCATAAATACTGATATGGGGTCAAACTAAATAAAAATGTGTAAAAACAATGTGCTGGACTCAATGATTTTATTCTAACTCGATGGCTGGACTGGACTAACCTAACACAATTCAGAGATCGCTAAAAATATGTTTTCATGTGGATTTGGTACATAAACGGATCGCATCAGAAACACATACTCATAAACATAATCATCAGTCATTAGAAACGAGCAGAAAAATGTTATAGATGTAGTGAACTGGTCACATTTCTCGTAAAACGGATTGCCATTGAAGAAAAACCGGCCAAGTGCGGGCCGGACTCGCGCACGAAGGGGTCCGTAAAATTATCTATTAAAACGGCAAAAAAAACATGTCTGTTGTATGGGAACCCCTTAAATATTTATTTAATTTTGGTTTTTAGTCTTTGTTGTTTTAGCGGCAACAGAAATACATCATCTGTGAAAAATTCAACTGTCTAACTATCACGGTTCATGAGATGCAACCTGGTGATAGACGGACAGACGGACAGACGGACAGACGGACAGACAGACAGACAGACAGACAGACAGACGGACGAACAGCAAAGTCTTAGTAATAGGGTACCGTTTTTACCCTTTGGGTACGGAACCCTAAATATATCATATTGCTATTGATGTATTTATTTCCGAATAGGCCTCACGCTCATTCCTACTGCGACATGTTTGCAAGTCAGATTAATTTGCATAAACAGTCAAATACAAGTCCCAAAGTAAACCATTCTAAATTCGATGGTCGGAAAGTTGTATCTCAGCAAACACGGACATCGTAGCAAATGTGACCTGAATTAATATTTGACCAGCCGTATTTGAACCAAACTTGTGCCTTCATTTAGCTGTGGGGCTTTATGGTCGCAGATCACTTGCTGTGGGGTGAAAAACTAACGTTCTGATTGAGATGCAACTCGTTACTGTAGACGTCTCGCTTGCTCTCACTGTCTGTATTAATTCGCGTCGTACTGTTCTTTTATTGCACTGCAGGCATGTTCGTTTTTACTTTACAATAATTAGTAAGCGTTGGTAGCTTGGAGGTAAGACGTCCGACTTTCAATCCAGAGGTCTCAAATCCTGGCTCATGTATGAGTTTTTCGGAACTTATGTACGAAATAATCATTTGATATTTACCAATTGCTATTCGGTGAAGGAAAACAACGTGAGGAAATCTGTACACATCTGCAAAGAAATTCAAAGGTGTATATGAAGTCCCCAACCCGCTTTGGGCCAGCGTGGGGATAAATCGTGCATGAGAAGAAGCCTGTGCCCAGCAGTGGGACGTATAGGCTAATAATTATATCTAATCCTCGCTAAAGTTACGTTACTTATTCGTGTTTTGTGTACTTTAATGTATCAATGATCCTCGTTGGTCGAAATAAAAAATACTTTTATTTTTATCTTATGAGGAGTCTTTGGGACATAGTCTATGATGGCGGGTAATTTTCTATGAAGTCTAATTTTCTGAATTAACAGTTTCAGTGTGCTGGTGTTCAGTTTGTACAGTCAAGGCCACAAATATGTATACATTTGTTCGCCTTTGTATGTGTATGTATATACTTAAATGAAGTGAATGGACTCTTGCTAGAGATATTCTTGATATCAGAGTGTAATATATTTAAGATCTTGAGTTTAGACTATATTTATTATACTGATTTAAACTCACACGATTTTCGTTTACAATTTTGATAATAACGGGACTTATTTTTAATATTTTCCTGATGTTTCGAACGTGACCGAAGGTAAGGGCCATAAACAAGAGATCTGGGGGGTGATTTTTGAGGTTCGAGCACTCGAAGGTGACATTTAAAACTCTCAATAAAACGATGAAATTATGTTTTAAATTAGCAGTGATAGAAATTTAAAATCATGATCATTTAAACTATTAATTCCATGCGAAAAAATTGGCGACAAACTTTTGTGTGCGATTATTTTTGACCTTAATTTTTTTGACTTCGAGCGTCCGGCTGTCAAAAATCGGCCCCCAGAGGCCTTCTTTATAACGCCCGTGGTGTGTACCTACATAATTTTACGTCTTCTTCTGGGTGTGAAGTGAGATTTGCCGCTGCGCCCTAGGGCGGTAAATTTCACTTAGCGCCCAGAGTGACGTAAATTATATTATGGTCACAGGTTTTGTGCAAAGTTCTTTATCAATACCAAATTATTATCAGGAACGACTTTTCAATCTATGGACAACCCAGTCTGAAATAATATCTTAACTAACACATTTATATCATCAGTTATCTAAGTAGTTAGCTTTACTTAGTACTTTGGTACTTAGAACTTAAAGTTTACTGTTTCGCTTGAAGCTTAGTAGCAAGCTGTCAGCTTTGTCGTCGAAACATTTGGCTTTACAAGGCTTTTCTATACCCAGTACCTAGCTATGTACAGTCGCCAGATATGTCGGAGCAGCCAAGGTCAGTACAGTAGTAAAATTTATATATACCTACTATACTATAATGTGTACTTGTGTTTTTGTATGCTGTCTTTCTTCCACCTTATTGTACATGTTGATTTATTTGTCTGCTTTTTCTCTACCTTCTCATGTCATCCACTCAAAGGTGAACTGGAAGAGATCCCTTTAAAGGATAAGTTCGCTTTTATACCTACAATTTCATTGTGATGTTAGTTTTTTTTTACTATTTTGTGTACAATAAAGTATTTACTACTACTACAGTCAGCAACAAAAGTAAATTGAGCTGGACACGACTTTATTGTTAAAGGAATAAGAGCGTGTTTTGGGTTTTTTGTACACCCTACCCGCTTATCTACTTCTGCTGCTGACTTCAAAAATATCTGAACATGCACAATGCGGACTGACAATAGAGGCGTTGTTCAGATATTTGTGACCACTTTGGCCGCTCCAATCTATACATCTATATCTATACATATAATAAAGGTGAAGAGGGTCAAAAATCTGTACATTGGAGATATTAGCAAAAAAATGAGTTAGTAGCTCTTAGAATCGATAACAGAACACGTTTCGGCGATTTTTAGAATTTTTGTCTGTTTGTCTGTTTGTCTGTTTGTCTGTTTGGATGGGGAGAGTTGGCGTCAAAACGCCTGAACCGATTTCGATAAAAACTTCACTAGCAGGTTCTACAGACCTCTGGTCAGGACATAGGCTATAAAAAATACGAACTTTTTGGATTTAAGGGGGTTTAAGGGGGGTTTAAACTTTGTATGGGAAATGCCTTTATATGGTAAATAAATACTTATGCATTTGTATTTCAACTATATATTTTTTAAACCACGGCGATGGCAAACAATCATACGACCCGCCTGATGGTAAGCACTTAGGGTAGCCAATGGACGCCTGTAAATCCAGAGGTTTTATGTGCGCGTTGCCTCCCTATAAGAATCTTTTTTTATTTACACTATATTGCACGAAATACAAAACTGTGAGACCAAACGGCGGACATCATACCAAATGGTATTTTCCACCAGTCAACCATTAGGTCTATACAACAGACATGTAAAAAAGGTGCAAGAATAAAAGTTACATTAACTAACTATAAAAAAACTGTTGTATTTATCATAATCATGCATGTGGGTAGGTACGTAAAGTACGGTAGGCTGTTTATAAAAAATAAATCAGTCTTTGTCTAGCTATCTATCTGGTGGTTTGATTCCTATCCTTAATTCGAATACTACATGGTGTCAGGTGTAAAACTCAGTGTTTAAGTTGTAAATCGGACGTTTTGTTGTTTAACAATGACGGGGGCGGAAAAGACCACGGGGCCAGCCGCTCAGAATAGTGCTTATGCGAATTTACAACAGCCGCCGCCGTTGTGTGATGGCGGTAACGGTAATATGGCGGACAATTGGCGTGATTGGAAAAAGGCGTTCGATTGGTATATGGTAGCTTCTGGGCGTGACGGGGCGTCGGAAAAGGAGAAGTGTGCTTTGTTTTTGCATGTGATCGGAAAAACCGGGCGTGAAATATACGAAGAATTGGACTTTGAGGAAAATGAAAAAAACGATTTTAGTGTGTTGTGCCGGAAGTTTGAATCGAGGTGTGACCCAACAAAGAATATTAACTTTGAAAGGCATCTGTTTTTCGAGTGCTCGCAGGGAACCGATAACTTTGATAAGTACTATGCGACATTAAAAGTAAAGAGTAAATCGTGTAAGTTTGGGAATCTACGTGATAGCTTGATATTGACTCAAATGATACGGGGAATAAAAGATGGCCAACTGAGGGAGAGGATGCTTAGGAAGCCGGATTTGGAGTTGCAAGAGGCGGCGACATGGTGCAGGGCGGCGGAGGTGGCGAGCGAGCAGGCCGGGGCCGTGCGCGCTGGGGAGGCGCCCGTGCCGAGCGCCAACATCGAGCCCGTCATGGCGCGGCCGCGGGGCGCCGTGCGCCCGCGCCCGCCGCCGTCGGCCGCTCGGGGCGTCGCGCCGCCAATCGCCGGCAGTCGCTCGCGGCGATGTTGGAATTGTAGCTACGCGCATGGCAACAGCAGGTGTCCAGCTGCGCAAGTTGTTTGCTTCAGGTGTAACAGGAGCGGTCATTTTGCGAGATGTTGTCGTTCGTCGGGCCTTGTAAACCGTGCTGTACGTGAATTATCATGTCAAGCGGAGGAGGTGAGCGAAGAGGAGGAGTTTATGATAAGAGGAATCAAAATCGCAGGCGTTGTGAATAATAAAGATTGGCACGAGTGGATAGGAGTGAACGGTATTCAGGTACAATTTAAGTTGGACAGTGGTGCGGATGCGACGATTATGTCAATAAAAAAGTACATAGCGGCCGGGTTAGACCAACAACTATTACGTAAGCCGGATTCGATTTTAAAAGAGGTCAGTGAAAACACTTTACCTGTTGTGGGCTACCTTGAGGCGAATTTGTGTTTTAACGGGATTACAATAAAAGAGAAAATATATTTACTAGATGCTCCGTGTGGTAATTTGTTATCGCGAGATGCTTGCGTGCAACTAAATTTGATAAAACGTGTACGCGAGATTGAGGATGCATACATAAGTAATATGATGGCATCTTATAAGCATATTTTTGAAGGAATCGGACAGTTACCAGGGTTGCATAAATTAGTAATTGATGAGACGGTGCCGCCCGTGGTTAGGGGGTCTAGAAAAATACCTATTAAGTTAAGACCGAAATTAAAGGAGGAATTGGAAAGGCTTCAAGAGTTAAAAATCATAGCGCCGGTAGATGAGCCCACCGACTGGGTCTCTAATATTGTAATAGTAGAAAAATCTGATGGCAATATTCGACTTTGTCTCGATCCCCAGCATTTAAATCGAGCAATAAAGCGAAGCCATTTCCAACTCCCCACCCTCGATGAAATAACGGCAAATATATCAGGTGCCATGTATTTCTCAGTACTAGATGCAAGTAAGGGATTTTATATGTGTGTGTTAGATGAAGCTAGCTCAAAGCTTTGCACGTTTGCGTCCCCTTATGGGAGATTCCGCTTCCTCCGTCTACCGTTTGGGGTCAGCTGCGCATCAGAGGTTTTTCACAGCATAATGTATAAATTATTTGCAAGGCAGGGTGTTGAGGTGTTCATTGACGATATCTTAGTTTATGGAAAGACGCGAGAGGAACATGATCAGAGGTTAGGAGAAGTAATGCGGGTAGCGGCTGAATTTGGAGTTAAGTTTAATAAAAACAAGTGTGTTTTTGTTCAGGAAACAGTAAAATTTTTGGGACACATATTTAACAGGAATGGAATTCAGATAGACCCGGATAGGGTGAAGTGTATTGAAAATATGCCTATTCCAGAAGACAGAAAAGGGTTAGAACGGTTCATAGGAATGACAAATTATGTATCTCGCTTTATTCATAACTACGCAGACAGGGTGGAGCCGTTGAGGGAGCTACTAAAAAAAGATGTCAACTTCGATTGGCATGAGACGCACACTAAGGCGTTTGATGATCTCAAACGGCAACTCGCACAGGCGCCGACACTCAGGTACTACTCGCCCAACGAACCAGTGACGGTGTCGGTGGACTCCAGCTCGCGCGGCCTGGGCGCGGTGCTCCTGCAGGGCGGGCGACCGGTGGCTTACGCTGCGCGTACGCTCACTCCCACTGAGACGAGATGGGCTCAAATAGAGAAGGAACTCCTTGCTATTCTGTTTGGCTGCAGTAAGTTCCACCAATTTATCTATGGACACTCTCAGGTAACGGTAGAATCGGATCATAAGCCGTTGGAGGCTATCTTCAAAAAGCCACTGAATGAGACACCGATAAGGCTGCAACGTATGTTATTAAAATTACAAATATATTCCTTAAATATTTGTTATGTACCAGGACGACTGATGTACGTGGCTGACACATTGTCAAGGGCTACCACGGATTTGGGCAACAAGCGGGATCAGCGAGTACAGCAAGAGGTCAACCTACACATACACACTTTGGTGAGTAACCTACCTTTCAGCAATGATAAAATGCAAGCGATACGAGAGGCAACGAGAATTGACCAGAGTTTATGCGAAATTATGGATTACTATAGAAAGGGATGGCCGCACACAAAAAACATCGTAACCGAGAAAGCTAAGCCTTACTGGGGGGTCAAGGAGGAGATCCATGTTGTCGAGGATGTGGTATTTAGAAACGAGATGGTAATCATTCCTTATAGTTTAAGGTCAGAAATGGTCCAAAAGGTACATGAAGGGCATCTCGGTATCGAAAAGTGCAAAAGGCGTGCGCGGGACGTGATGTGGTGGCCGGGCATGGCCGCCGCCGTGGAGCGAGCAGTGCGCGAGTGCGAGACTTGTGCTGCGCGCCGCGCCTCGCCGCCGCGTGAGCCTCTCGCGCCGCACGCTCAGCCTGATCGGCCTTGGCAGGTACTCGCTGCTGATATTTTCCAGGTAAAAGACAAACATTACTTGCTCGTAGTTGACTATTACTCTAAATACGTGGAGGTGGCCAGTATTGGAGATTTGAGGAGTGCAACGGTGATAGGTATTCTGAAACCTATGTTTGCGCGTCACGGAATACCGCAAAGATTGGTCTCAGATAACGGTTGTCAGTTTGTATCGCAGGAATTTAAAGAATTTGCTAGGGCTTGGGATTTCGAACAGGTGACCAGTTCACCGTATTATCCTCGTTCGAACGGGTTAGCGGAGCGCAATGTGCAAACTATTAAAAATATGATTTTAAAATCCCAAGAATCTAAAACTGATTTCTACGTGGCACTACTGAATTTTCGCAACACCCCAATATCGGGAGAAGAATACTCACCCGCTCAGTTATTAATGGGAAGGAGGTTGAACACTAAGCTACCGGTAAAAAGTAGCCTATTAAACCCTAAGACTCCAACGACAAAAGATGTAAAAATTAGTCGAGAAATGAAAAATCACAAAACGAGGCAATGTTACAATAGAGGAACTAGAGAATTAAGGCCACTAGGAGATAACGAGCAGGTGCGTATTCGAGACCCGGCCGAAATAAACGGCAGGGGGCGCTGGGTACGCGCTCACGTGGAGCGCGCCGCCGCCGAGCCGCGCTCCTACTGGGTGCGCACGCCGGACGGCCGCCGATACCGCCGGAACCGGCAACACATCTTACCGGCTGCATCGGCGCCGCCACCTAGCAATGTTAGCAATCCTAGTTGTAAAACTACAACAAATGGAGCAGTACGGAACTATGACGACTTGGAGGAGTGTGACGGAGGTCAAGGACCGGGGCCACAGAGCTCTCGAGAGCTCCAGGCCGCAGATCGAGATCCCACTTTCCGCTACACTCGTTCAGGCCGGCGAGTACGCACGCCTGATAGATTTTAGTTAGGTGTGGTTAGGTATATAAAAAAAGCACTATATAAATAAATAAAAATATTTAAAAAAAAAACTTGTGAACACCTGCCTACCTATTGCAAAATTGCATAAAGTTGCTAACATTCAGTCGCTAACATTACCACTCAACTCGTCATTCAAACTCAGTTCAAACTATATTTTAATGCGAAACATCTGTTGTAATTTTATTATAAATAGGTACATAAAACTGCATAATGACAATCAGCTTGGTCAGGGTCAGGGTCAGTTCTATTGTATTTGAATGCTAAATAAATCGTGCAGTTGAGTGGTAATTGATAAGCCTTAACTATATGAGATAAGGTTCATAATGGCCTAGTTTGATTGACGCAACAATAATGTGTTATTTTTTTCCTTAAAGTAAACTGTAACAGTAGGTAACTTATAGTTATTATGAGTAAACATTAACCATAGCTATTGAGTTATTATTATTGTATCAGATTTAATGGGTATAATTGGAAACAATAATATCTAAACTAAAAGTGGTAGGTAGGGATCTAAGGTGTAAATACCGAATATAATTTTGTAATAGTATACTCACTATTCTTGTTATACATTTTCATTATGAAAACAATAAGCAAGAATGATTGCATTACTGGCATGTAAATTAATTTGATTGCTTTCATTAGATATGTATGTGTACACCATAGCAATAAACATACTAAGTACATTTGTCTGCTATATGTATGACCGTAGAACAAACCGTTGTTACATAATTAAGAAAATGTGTGTTCAAGCAAAGTCAATGGTGTTTGTATCTTGTATACCTGTACATTTGTTTATAAGGGGGAAGATGTTGTATTTATCATAATCATGCATGTGGGTAGGTACGTAAAGTACGACTGATTTCTACGTGGCACTACTGAATTTTCGCAACACCCCAATATCGGGAGAAGAATACTCACCCGCTCAGTTATTAATGGGAAGGAGACTGATTTCTACGTGGCACTACTGAATTTTCGCAACACCCCAATATCGGGAGAAGAATACTCACCCGCTCAGTTATTAATGGGAAGGAGGTTGAACACTAAGCTACCGGTAAAAAGTAGCCTATTAAACCCTAAGACTCCAACGACAAAAGATGTAAAAATTAGTCGAGAAATGAAAAATCACAAAACGAGGCAATGTTACAATAGAGGAACTAGAGAATTAAGGCCACTAGGAGATAACGAGCAGGTGCGTATTCGAGACCCGGCCGAAATAAACGGCAGGGGGCGCTGGGTACGCGCTCACGTGGAGCGCGCCGCCGCCGAGCCGCGCTCCTACTGGGTGCGCACGCCGGACGGCCGCCGATACCGCCGGAACCGGCAACACATCTTACCGGCTGCATCGGCGCCGCCACCTAGCAATGTTAGCAATCCTAGTTGTAAAACTACAACAAATGGAGCAGTACGGAACTATGACGACTTGGAGGAGTGTGACGGAGGTCAAGGACCGGGGCCACAGAGCTCTCGAGAGCTCCAGGCCGCAGATCGAGATCCCACTTTCCGCTACACTCGTTCAGGCCGGCGAGTACGCACGCCTGATAGATTTTAGTTAGGTGTGGTTAGGTATATAAAAAAAGCACTATATAAATAAATAAAAATATTTAAAAAAAAAACTTGTGAACACCTGCCTACCTATTGCAAAATTGCATAAAGTTGCTAACATTCAGTCGCTAACATTACCACTCAACTCGTCATTCAAACTCAGTTCAAACTATATTTTAATGCGAAACATCTGTTGTAATTTTATTATAAATAGGTACATAAAACTGCATAATGACAATCAGCTTGGTCAGGGTCAGGGTCAGTTCTATTGTATTTGAATGCTAAATAAATCGTGCAGTTGAGTGGTAATTGATAAGCCTTAACTATATGAGATAAGGTTCATAATGGCCTAGTTTGATTGACGCAACAATAATGTGTTATTTTTTTCCTTAAAGTAAACTGTAACAGTAGGTAACTTATAGTTATTATGAGTAAACATTAACCATAGCTATTGAGTTATTATTATTGTATCAGATTTAATGGGTATAATTGGAAACAATAATATCTAAACTAAAAGTGGTAGGTAGGGATCTAAGGTGTAAATACCGAATATAATTTTGTAATAGTATACTCACTATTCTTGTTATACATTTTCATTATGAAAACAATAAGCAAGAATGATTGCATTACTGGCATGTAAATTAATTTGATTGCTTTCATTAGATATGTATGTGTACACCATAGCAATAAACATACTAAGTACATTTGTCTGCTATATGTATGACCGTAGAACAAACCGTTGTTACATAATTAAGAAAATGTGTGTTCAAGCAAAGTCAATGGTGTTTGTATCTTGTATACCTGTACATTTGTTTATAAGGGGGAAGATGTTGTATTTATCATAATCATGCATGTGGGTAGGTACGTAAAGTACGGTAGGCTGTTTATAAAAAATAAATCAGTCTTTGTCTAGCTATCTATCTGGTGGTTTGATTCCTATCCTTAATTCGAATACTACAAAAACAAACGGAACATAGTGAAACACGGAAATCGAAAAGTACCGGCACACAGTGAAAAAGAGTTTAGATAGAGTTCACCGCGTGATGGGCGTCAAAGAGAGGGGGGCGCAAAAAGAAAAAAAGACACCACACTATAGCTAAATATACCGAAAATTCTTACGTTGAACATTTGAGATGGGAGAAGAAGAGTTTTGATAGAGATCACTACGTGATGGGCCGGAAAGAAAGGGGGGCTCGGGGGGCGGACCCCCCGCATATAGAAAGAACACACCGTACTATTGCTTATTATACCAAAAATTGTTACGTCGAACATTTGAGATGGGAGAAAAAGAGTTTTGATAGAGTTTACTACGTCATGGGCCGCAGAGAAAGGGGGGCTCGGGGGGCGGAGCCCCCCGCATAAAGAAAAAACACACCGCACTATTGCTTATTATATCAAAAATTGTTCCGACGAACATTTGAGATGGGAGAAAAAGAGTTTTGATAGAGTTCACTACGTGACGGGCCGCAAAGAAAGGGGGGCTCGGGGGGCGGAGCCCCCCGCATAAAGAAAAAACACACCGTACTAATGCTTATTATACCAAAAATTGTTACGTCGAACATTTGAGATGGGGGAAAAAGAGTTTTGATAGAGTTTACTACGTGACGGGCCATAAAGAAAGGGGGGCTCGGGGGGCAGAGCCCCCCGCATAAAGAAAAAACACACCGTACTATTGCTTATTATACCAAAAATTGTTACGTCGAACATTTGAGATGGGGGAAAAAGAGTTTTGATAGAGTTTACTACGTGATGGGCCGTAAAGAAAGGGGGGCTCGGGGGGCGGAGCCCCCCGCATAAAGAAAACACACACCGTACTATTGCTTATTATACCAAAAATTGTTACGTCGAACATTTGAGATGGGGGAAAAAGGGTTTTGATAGAGTTTACTACGTGACGGGCCGCAAAGAAAGGGGGGCTCGGGGGGCGGAGCCCCCCGCATAAAGAAAAAACACATCGTACTATTGCTTATTATACCAAAAATTGTTACGTCGAACATTTGAGATGGGGGAAAAAGAGTTTTGATAGAGTTCACTACGTGACGGGCCGCAAAGAAAGGGGGGCTCGGGGGGCGGAGCCCCCCGCATAAAGAAAAAACACACCGTTCTATTGCTTATTATACCAAAAATTGTTACGTCGAACATTTGAGATGGGGGAAAAAGAGTTTTGATAGAGTTTACTACGTGACGGGCCGGAAAGAAAGGGGGGCTCGGGGGGCGGAGCCCCCCGCATAAAGAAAAGACACACCGCACTATTGCTTAATATACCAAAAATTGTTACGTCGAACATTTGAGATGGGGGAAAAAGAGTTTTGATAGAGTTTACTACGTGACGGGCCGCAAAGAAAGGGGGGCTCGGGGGCGGAGCCCCCCGCATAAAGAAAAAACACACCGTACTATTGCTTATTATACCAAAAATTGTTACGTCGAACATTTGAGATGGGGGAAAAAGAGTTTTGATAGAGTTTACTACGTGATGGGCTGTAAAGAAAGGGGGGCTCGGGGGGCGGAGCCCCCCGCATAAAGAAAAAACACACCGTACTATTGCTTATTATACCAAAAATTGTTACGTCGAACATTTGAGATGGGGGAAAAAGGGTTTTGATAGAGTTTACTACGTGACGGGCCGCAAAGAAAGGGGGGCTCGGGGGGCGGAGCCCCCCGCATAAAGAAAAGACACACCGCACTATTGCTTAATATACCAAAAATTGTTACGTCGAACATTTGAGATGGGGGAAAAAGAGTTTTGATAGAGTTTACTACGTGACGGGCCGCAAAGAAAGGGGGGCTCGGGGGCGGAGCCCCCCGCATAAAGAAAAGACACACCGCACTATTGCTTATTATACCAAAAATTGTTACGTCGAACATTTGAGATGGGGGAAAAAGAGTTTTGATAGAGTTTACTACGTGACGGGCCACAAAGAAAGGGGGGCTCGGGGGGCGGAGCCCCCCGCATAAAGAAAAAACACACCGTACTATTGCTTATTATACCAAAAATTGTTACGTCGAACATTTGAGATGGGGGAAAAAGAGTTTTGATAGAGTTTACTACGTGATGGGCTGTAAAGAAAGGGGGGCTCGGGGGGCGGAGCCCCCCGCATAAAGAAAAAACACACCGTACTATTGCTTATTATACCAAAAATTGTTACGTCGAACATTTGAGATGGGGGAAAAAGGGTTTTGATAGAGTTTACTACGTGACGGGCCGCAAGGAAAGGGGGGCTCGGGGGGCGGAGCCCCCCGCATAAAGAAAAAACACACCGTACTATTGCTTATTATACCAAAAATTGTTACGTCGAACATTTGAGATGGGGGAAAAAGAGTTTTGATAGAGTTTACTACGTGACGGGCTGCAAAGAAAGGGGGGCTCGGGGGGCGGAGCCCCCCGCATACAGAAAAAACAGACCATACTATTGCTTATTATACCAAAAATGGTTATGTTGAACATTTGAAATGGGAGAAAAAGAGTTTTGATAGAGTTAACCACGTTATGGGCGGCAAAAGGTAGGGGGCTCAGGGGGCTCCTCCCCCCGCATACAGAAGAAACACACAGTACTATTGCTTATTATATCAAAAATTGTTAGGTTAGACATTTGAGATGGGAGAAAAAGAGTTTTGATAAAGATTACCATGTGATGGGCGGGATAGAAAGGGGGGCCAAGAAAGAAAAAACACACCGCACTATTGCTTATCATACCAAAAATTTCTAGGTTGGACATTTGAGATGGGAGAAGAAGAGTTTTGAGAGAGTTTACTACGTGATGGGCGTTAAAGAACGGGGGGCAAATAAAATACTGCAAATTATACCAAAAACTGATACGTTGAACATTTGAGATGGGAGAAAAAGAGTTTTGATAGAGTTTACCACGTGATGGGCTGTAAAGAAAGGGGCGCTCGGGGGGCAGAGCCCCCCGCATACACAAAAAACACACTGTACTATTGCTAATTATACCAAAAATTATTACGGTGAATATTTGAAATGGGAGAAGAAGAGTTTTGCTAGAGTTCATCACGTGATGGGCGGCAAAAAACGGGGGCTCGGGGGGCGGAGCAACCCGCATAAACAAAAACACACTGTACTATTGCTAATTTGCCATGGCTGACACAGTCAAATCTCAGACGCTTTCAGTCGATCTTTTGGGATGTCGAAGTTATATGCAAGAAGTCAATTTTAGCTAAACATACTGTATGAAATATGACATGTAGAAAGCGTTTAGCAATGGACTGTTGAGGGTAACGAAAAGTGACAGAACCTACTGCAACGCACGCGAGCGAAGCCGCGCGGGTACAGCTAGTATAAAATAAAATAAGCCGTTATTGCTGCGTGAACGTACAATATTCACAACATGATTAACTTTGTATGTTCGTTTTACTATTTTATATCTATTTCCTATCTTTAAGAGGATGACAACAGCTAAATTCCATCCCTATATTTTTGAGCGCGAGTGAAAGAGAAACACTGCGTTGCGATTAGTATGGGAGCTCACTACAAATTTTATAAAATGATGAATTAAAAAAAAACTACGCAATAATTGAGAAAAATAAGGCAATGAAGTTTTCAGTATTAGTATGGTAAAATTTTGTCCTTAATTACAAATGTATAAGTCAAGAAACTAAAGACATACGACTGTTAAAGCTAATTTTAAGATATAACTTTGGAGTTATTTTCTATCGAGGCGACTTCGTCCAATCGTGTATCGGAATTAACAAAGTTCTTCGAAATATAATGAGTATTAACATATTTTTTTTTTACTTCCCCAAAACAAGTAGTTATAGCTATGTGATTGTTTAAGTAAATTAAATTTGAAGGTCATCGGGTGTTGTCATCCTCTTAACTAATTTGATCGGCAACTGGTTTTCGTCTTTTCCTTTGTTTTGTCTTTCGTCCTTTGCTGTTTGTCTCCATATTGGGCAGCTATCTTTGCTATGTCGTCTTCCCAACGTTTAAATTGTCCACCTTCTTTTCTTGTGCCCTCCGCTGCGATATATCTGATGGCGACTGTACCAGCAATACCGTAAAGCGATAGTTTTATAGCAGCATAGGTACTTATTTAGTTTATTTGAGAGTAAATCGTAAACAACGTAGTTTACTGCGACCTGCAGCAGGGGTGGCATTAAATATTTGATTTTAGACAAGTTTTTATTGCAGGCGCCGAACGTGTTCACGATAAACGGAGGGGACGTGACTAGAGAAAGCTTAGGTGCCACTGCCAGCCCTAGTGCCGCATTCGAACTTCACTGTTTGATCTTATTTTGACATTGTTTTTTTATTTGTGACACTTCTTTGGAAATGGTACCGTACCATTTGGCGGCCTTCCGCTTACGTTTTACAAATTCAATGTTGTACTCGGTGATTTTGTGATCATGCTCTCGGATGCCTAAAACGAGTTCTTACAAACAACTTCTGGCGACTGGGACGTCACGGCATTTCGATGGCTTTTTGATTTTGAAAGTTTGTTCGCAGATAATTTTAGTCACGTTTTTCTGATCTTTATGTGTTAGGGTTGTAGCAGAGATACTTACATACAATTATAGAGTTCGTATATGAGCTGGATCGATACAGTGGTTGTGGACTTAGAAGGCGAAAATAAATCTTCACATGGGTCTTGTTATATTGGTCGACTTGTTTGCAAGTCAATCGCGAGTTGTCAGTTCGAGGCGGACTACTAGTTTATTTAATTTTACAACCATCATTACATCACAGTAAAGTTGCCCAATGCGGTAGTGTAGATGACTCAATAACACACTTTTTTGCGATTTTTATTGCCTTGACGAATTTTTTCATGATTCCAAAATTAACAAGTATAGTAAGCGTTGGTAGCCTGACGGTAATGACGTCTGACTTTCAATCCGAAGGTCCCGGGTTCAAACCCCAGCTCGTACCAATGAGTTTTTCGGAACTTATGTACGAAATATAATTTGATATTTACCAATCGCTATACGGTGAAGGAAAACATCGTGAGGAAACCTGAATACATCCGCGGAGAAATTCAAAGGTGTATGTGAAGTTTCCAACCCGCTTTGGGCCAGCGTGGGGACTATAGCCTGGTCCCTCTCGTGCATGAGAGGAGGCCTGTGCCCAGCAGTGGGACGTATAGAGGCTAACATATTATATTATATATATATTATGAGAACGATACCAGTGAGATGAGACGCCAGCTATGTTATGTCAAACCAAAATCAAAACTACATTTCGAACACCGCACCGTTCGTCTAAGTATTTGACTCGCTTCTTCTCGGTAAGGTATTGGAATGACGCCGGGGAAATACACTGGAACTTAACACTTTATATTACACAAGTAATACCTACTGACAGTAAGTGCTTAGTTCGAAGAAAATGTTCAGGAGTTAATATGAAAGAATTATATTTTAGCAAAAGACTTGGCGTAAACATACTGACTAGTTATACGTAATAAAAATATTTAAAGGTCGACTTTTTAGCTTTAGATGCCAACAAGGGTTTTTTTACGTCATGTCATAAAATCTTATTTATCACTAAACATTATGTACTTAAAATATGATATAAACTCACACAAAAAATGGCACTGTAAAAGGCACCGCGCTGGCCGACTTTTGCCGTAGTCAGCCGATCGTCTTATCTTAAGGCTAGTCACAATGGACCGACCGAGCGCTGCGTAAAATGTAACTAGCGTAAGCAAGATTACCGAATAGCATGAATGCTATGAATATGAAGGTCAAGTTATAATTGACACATACAGTAGAAATCATAGTTTTGTGAATTTACCTAACCTGGATTATCATTCCATATTGCGGTAGATTTGTTTGAGTCTTTTTTATTTGTCGAAGGATAACAACTTTATAGTTTTTTTTTTGCTTCAAAACTATATAAACTTACAAAAATGCAATATCTCTGTTTGCCATTTCTTATCTGTAAAGTGTTTACTTATTATATAACCAAAATCATATTATTAGCTTTTATTGTAAAAAGTTTCAAACATTTTCATGGAAAACTGAAGCCGCATTTATATTCTAAGAATATGATTTTGATAGCGTAGAACATCAAGTACTGCAACTTATGAGCAGGGCTCAGAAACCGATATTTGATTCATACTAAAATAACGGTATTTTTTTTTGTTTTTTCGTTCACTATTTTATATTTTATCGAAAAATTTTATAACAAGAAGTCATTGCCTGAATACAATATTGAGTTCTACAAAAAAAACCATAGTTATAAGTTATAATAATTATTACTATGGTTATAGCGGATAGCCACAGACAGATAATCAGCAGCCAGCGTTGGGTATAGACCTTCCCGTACGCCGCGGTGGCGCAATCTTATGAATTTGAAAAATGCATAAATCTTATACCGTTACCAGAGACTATAGAGATATAGACGACCACAGCCTAAGAACTTTTTGAAGCTCAAGTCGATTGCGCCCTCTGTCCGAAAGCCGCCTAAGAAACCGAAATTGTAAGAAGAAATGTCACCTGCACTGCTACTCCACCTAGTACAAATAGCGTACTAGTAGTACACTAGTAGCTACTAGTACGCTATTTGTCTATATCTCTATAGTCTCTGCCGTTACGCTATGCGACATGATTGGCCTCGCTCTACCCTATTTCGACCGACCGACCGACCGATTAACCGATCTGTAATTTTAGACCGCTCACTGGCGTCGGAATGCTGGCAGCGGCGTGATGAAATCACGCCCCTAAGGCTAAAAAAAGGGAAGAAAAATCATTATCATAATGGCCAGCCGCTCAGAATAGTGCTTATGCGAATTTACAACAGCCGCCGCCGTTGTGTGATGGCGGTAACGGTAATATGGCGGACAATTGGCGTGATTGGAAAAAGGCGTTCGATTGGTATATGGTAGCTTCTGGGCGTGACGGGGCGTCGGAAAAGGAGAAGTGTGCTTTGTTTTTGCATGTGATCGGAAAAACCGGGCGTGAAATATACGAAGAATTGGACTTTGAGGAAAATGAAAAAAACGATTTTAGTGTGTTGTGCCGGAAGTTTGAATCGAGGTGTGACCCAACAAAGAATATTAACTTTGAAAGGCATCTGTTTTTCGAGTGCTCGCAGGGAACCGATAACTTTGATAAGTACTATGCGACATTAAAAGTAAAGAGTAAATCGTGTAAGTTTGGGAATCTACGTGATAGCTTGATATTGACTCAAATGATACGGGGAATAAAAGATGGCCAACTGAGGGAGAGGATGCTTAGGAAGCCGGATTTGGAGTTGCAAGAGGCGGCGACATGGTGCAGGGCGGCGGAGGTGGCGAGCGAGCAGGCCGGGGCCGTGCGCGCTGGGGAGGCGCCCGTGCCGAGCGCCAACATCGAGCCCGTCATGGCGCGGCCGCGGGGCGCCGTGCGCCCGCGCCCGCCGCCGTCGGCCGCTCGGGGCGTCGCGCCGCCAATCGCCGGCAGTCGCTCGCGGCGATGTTGGAATTGTAGCTACGCGCATGGCAACAGCAGGTGTCCAGCTGCGCAAGTTGTTTGCTTCAGGTGTAACAGGAGCGGTCATTTTGCGAGATGTTGTCGTTCGTCGGGCCTTGTAAACCGTGCTGTACGTGAATTATCATGTCAAGCGGAGGAGGTGAGCGAAGAGGAGGAGTTTATGATAAGAGGAATCAAAATCGCAGGCGTTGTGAATAATAAAGATTGGCACGAGTGGATAGGAGTGAACGGTATTCAGGTACAATTTAAGTTGGACAGTGGTGCGGATGCGACGATTATGTCAATAAAAAAGTACATAGCGGCCGGGTTAGACCAACAACTATTACGTAAGCCGGATTCGATTTTAAAAGAGGTCAGTGAAAACACTTTACCTGTTGTGGGCTACCTTGAGGCGAATTTGTGTTTTAACGGGATTACAATAAAAGAGAAAATATATTTACTAGATGCTCCGTGTGGTAATTTGTTATCGCGAGATGCTTGCGTGCAACTAAATTTGATAAAACGTGTACGCGAGATTGAGGATGCATACATAAGTAATATGATGGCATCTTATAAGCATATTTTTGAAGGAATCGGACAGTTACCAGGGTTGCATAAATTAGTAATTGATGAGACGGTGCCGCCCGTGGTTAGGGGGTCTAGAAAAATACCTATTAAGTTAAGACCGAAATTAAAGGAGGAATTGGAAAGGCTTCAAGAGTTAAAAATCATAGCGCCGGTAGATGAGCCCACCGACTGGGTCTCTAATATTGTAATAGTAGAAAAATCTGATGGCAATATTCGACTTTGTCTCGATCCCCAGCATTTAAATCGAGCAATAAAGCGAAGCCATTTCCAACTCCCCACCCTCGATGAAATAACGGCAAATATATCAGGTGCCATGTATTTCTCAGTACTAGATGCAAGTAAGGGATTTTATATGTGTGTGTTAGATGAAGCTAGCTCAAAGCTTTGCACGTTTGCGTCCCCTTATGGGAGATTCCGCTTCCTCCGTCTACCGTTTGGGGTCAGCTGCGCATCAGAGGTTTTTCACAGCATAATGTATAAATTATTTGCAAGGCAGGGTGTTGAGGTGTTCATTGACGATATCTTAGTTTATGGAAAGACGCGAGAGGAACATGATCAGAGGTTAGGAGAAGTAATGCGGGTAGCGGCTGAATTTGGAGTTAAGTTTAATAAAAACAAGTGTGTTTTTGTTCAGGAAACAGTAAAATTTTTGGGACACATATTTAACAGGAATGGAATTCAGATAGACCCGGATAGGGTGAAGTGTATTGAAAATATGCCTATTCCAGAAGACAGAAAAGGGTTAGAACGGTTCATAGGAATGACAAATTATGTATCTCGCTTTATTCATAACTACGCAGACAGGGTGGAGCCGTTGAGGGAGCTACTAAAAAAAGATGTCAACTTCGATTGGCATGAGACGCACACTAAGGCGTTTGATGATCTCAAACGGCAACTCGCACAGGCGCCGACACTCAGGTACTACTCGCCCAACGAACCAGTGACGGTGTCGGTGGACTCCAGCTCGCGCGGCCTGGGCGCGGTGCTCCTGCAGGGCGGGCGACCGGTGGCTTACGCTGCGCGTACGCTCACTCCCACTGAGACGAGATGGGCTCAAATAGAGAAGGAACTCCTTGCTATTCTGTTTGGCTGCAGTAAGTTCCACCAATTTATCTATGGACACTCTCAGGTAACGGTAGAATCGGATCATAAGCCGTTGGAGGCTATCTTCAAAAAGCCACTGAATGAGACACCGATAAGGCTGCAACGTATGTTATTAAAATTACAAATATATTCCTTAAATATTTGTTATGTACCAGGACGACTGATGTACGTGGCTGACACATTGTCAAGGGCTACCACGGATTTGGGCAACAAGCGGGATCAGCGAGTACAGCAAGAGGTCAACCTACACATACACACTTTGGTGAGTAACCTACCTTTCAGCAATGATAAAATGCAAGCGATACGAGAGGCAACGAGAATTGACCAGAGTTTATGCGAAATTATGGATTACTATAGAAAGGGATGGCCGCACACAAAAAACATCGTAACCGAGAAAGCTAAGCCTTACTGGGGGGTCAAGGAGGAGATCCATGTTGTCGAGGATGTGGTATTTAGAAACGAGATGGTAATCATTCCTTATAGTTTAAGGTCAGAAATGGTCCAAAAGGTACATGAAGGGCATCTCGGTATCGAAAAGTGCAAAAGGCGTGCGCGGGACGTGATGTGGTGGCCGGGCATGGCCGCCGCCGTGGAGCGAGCAGTGCGCGAGTGCGAGACTTGTGCTGCGCGCCGCGCCTCGCCGCCGCGTGAGCCTCTCGCGCCGCACGCTCAGCCTGATCGGCCTTGGCAGGTACTCGCTGCTGATATTTTCCAGGTAAAAGACAAACATTACTTGCTCGTAGTTGACTATTACTCTAAATACGTGGAGGTGGCCAGTATTGGAGATTTGAGGAGTGCAACGGTGATAGGTATTCTGAAACCTATGTTTGCGCGTCACGGAATACCGCAAAGATTGGTCTCAGATAACGGTTGTCAGTTTGTATCGCAGGAATTTAAAGAATTTGCTAGGGCTTGGGATTTCGAACAGGTGACCAGTTCACCGTATTATCCTCGTTCGAACGGGTTAGCGGAGCGCAATGTGCAAACTATTAAAAATATGATTTTAAAATCCCAAGAATCTAAAACTGATTTCTACGTGGCACTACTGAATTTTCGCAACACCCCAATATCGGGAGAAGAATACTCACCCGCTCAGTTATTAATGGGAAGGAGGTTGAACACTAAGCTACCGGTAAAAAGTAGCCTATTAAACCCTAAGACTCCAACGACAAAAGATGTAAAAATTAGTCGAGAAATGAAAAATCACAAAACGAGGCAATGTTACAATAGAGGAACTAGAGAATTAAGGCCACTAGGAGATAACGAGCAGGTGCGTATTCGAGACCCGGCCGAAATAAACGGCAGGGGGCGCTGGGTACGCGCTCACGTGGAGCGCGCCGCCGCCGAGCCGCGCTCCTACTGGGTGCGCACGCCGGACGGCCGCCGATACCGCCGGAACCGGCAACACATCTTACCGGCTGCATCGGCGCCGCCACCTAGCAATGTTAGCAATCCTAGTTGTAAAACTACAACAAATGGAGCAGTACGGAACTATGACGACTTGGAGGAGTGTGACGGAGGTCAAGGACCGGGGCCACAGAGCTCTCGAGAGCTCCAGGCCGCAGATCGAGATCCCACTTTCCGCTACACTCGTTCAGGCCGGCGAGTACGCACGCCTGATAGATTTTAGTTAGGTGTGGTTAGGTATATAAAAAAAGCACTATATAAATAAATAAAAATATTTAAAAAAAAAACTTGTGAACACCTGCCTACCTATTGCAAAATTGCATAAAGTTGCTAACATTCAGTCGCTAACATTACCACTCAACTCGTCATTCAAACTCAGTTCAAACTATATTTTAATGCGAAACATCTGTTGTAATTTTATTATAAATAGGTACATAAAACTGCATAATGACAATCAGCTTGGTCAGGGTCAGGGTCAGTTCTATTGTATTTGAATGCTAAATAAATCGTGCAGTTGAGTGGTAATTGATAAGCCTTAACTATATGAGATAAGGTTCATAATGGCCTAGTTTGATTGACGCAACAATAATGTGTTATTTTTTTCCTTAAAGTAAACTGTAACAGTAGGTAACTTATAGTTATTATGAGTAAACATTAACCATAGCTATTGAGTTATTATTATTGTATCAGATTTAATGGGTATAATTGGAAACAATAATATCTAAACTAAAAGTGGTAGGTAGGGATCTAAGGTGTAAATACCGAATATAATTTTGTAATAGTATACTCACTATTCTTGTTATACATTTTCATTATGAAAACAATAAGCAAGAATGATTGCATTACTGGCATGTAAATTAATTTGATTGCTTTCATTAGATATGTATGTGTACACCATAGCAATAAACATACTAAGTACATTTGTCTGCTATATGTATGACCGTAGAACAAACCGTTGTTACATAATTAAGAAAATGTGTGTTCAAGCAAAGTCAATGGTGTTTGTATCTTGTATACCTGTACATTTGTTTATAAGGGGGAAGATGTTGTATTTATCATAATCATGCATGTGGGTAGGTACGTAAAGTACGACTGATTTCTACGTGGCACTACTGAATTTTCGCAACACCCCAATATCGGGAGAAGAATACTCACCCGCTCAGTTATTAATGGGAAGGAGACTGATTTCTACGTGGCACTACTGAATTTTCGCAACACCCCAATATCGGGAGAAGAATACTCACCCGCTCAGTTATTAATGGGAAGGAGGTTGAACACTAAGCTACCGGTAAAAAGTAGCCTATTAAACCCTAAGACTCCAACGACAAAAGATGTAAAAATTAGTCGAGAAATGAAAAATCACAAAACGAGGCAATGTTACAATAGAGGAACTAGAGAATTAAGGCCACTAGGAGATAACGAGCAGGTGCGTATTCGAGACCCGGCCGAAATAAACGGCAGGGGGCGCTGGGTACGCGCTCACGTGGAGCGCGCCGCCGCCGAGCCGCGCTCCTACTGGGTGCGCACGCCGGACGGCCGCCGATACCGCCGGAACCGGCAACACATCTTACCGGCTGCATCGGCGCCGCCACCTAGCAATGTTAGCAATCCTAGTTGTAAAACTACAACAAATGGAGCAGTACGGAACTATGACGACTTGGAGGAGTGTGACGGAGGTCAAGGACCGGGGCCACAGAGCTCTCGAGAGCTCCAGGCCGCAGATCGAGATCCCACTTTCCGCTACACTCGTTCAGGCCGGCGAGTACGCACGCCTGATAGATTTTAGTTAGGTGTGGTTAGGTATATAAAAAAAGCACTATATAAATAAATAAAAATATTTAAAAAAAAAACTTGTGAACACCTGCCTACCTATTGCAAAATTGCATAAAGTTGCTAACATTCAGTCGCTAACATTACCACTCAACTCGTCATTCAAACTCAGTTCAAACTATATTTTAATGCGAAACATCTGTTGTAATTTTATTATAAATAGGTACATAAAACTGCATAATGACAATCAGCTTGGTCAGGGTCAGGGTCAGTTCTATTGTATTTGAATGCTAAATAAATCGTGCAGTTGAGTGGTAATTGATAAGCCTTAACTATATGAGATAAGGTTCATAATGGCCTAGTTTGATTGACGCAACAATAATGTGTTATTTTTTTCCTTAAAGTAAACTGTAACAGTAGGTAACTTATAGTTATTATGAGTAAACATTAACCATAGCTATTGAGTTATTATTATTGTATCAGATTTAATGGGTATAATTGGAAACAATAATATCTAAACTAAAAGTGGTAGGTAGGGATCTAAGGTGTAAATACCGAATATAATTTTGTAATAGTATACTCACTATTCTTGTTATACATTTTCATTATGAAAACAATAAGCAAGAATGATTGCATTACTGGCATGTAAATTAATTTGATTGCTTTCATTAGATATGTATGTGTACACCATAGCAATAAACATACTAAGTACATTTGTCTGCTATATGTATGACCGTAGAACAAACCGTTGTTACATAATTAAGAAAATGTGTGTTCAAGCAAAGTCAATGGTGTTTGTATCTTGTATACCTGTACATTTGTTTATAAGGGGGAAGATGTTGTATTTATCATAATCATGCATGTGGGTAGGTACGTAAAGTACGGTAGGCTGTTTATAAAAAATAAATCAGTCTTTGTCTAGCTATCTATCTGGTGGTTTGATTCCTATCCTTAATTCGAATACTACAAAAACAAACGGAACATAGTGAAACACGGAAATCGAAAAGTACCGGCACACAGTGAAAAAGAGTTTAGATAGAGTTCACCGCGTGATGGGCGTCAAAGAGAGGGGGGCGCAAAAAGAAAAAAAGACACCACACTATAGCTAAATATACCGAAAATTCTTACGTTGAACATTTGAGATGGGAGAAGAAGAGTTTTGATAGAGATCACTACGTGATGGGCCGGAAAGAAAGGGGGGCTCGGGGGGCGGACCCCCCGCATATAGAAAGAACACACCGTACTATTGCTTATTATACCAAAAATTGTTACGTCGAACATTTGAGATGGGAGAAAAAGAGTTTTGATAGAGTTTACTACGTCATGGGCCGCAGAGAAAGGGGGGCTCGGGGGGCGGAGCCCCCCGCATAAAGAAAAAACACACCGCACTATTGCTTATTATATCAAAAATTGTTCCGACGAACATTTGAGATGGGAGAAAAAGAGTTTTGATAGAGTTCACTACGTGACGGGCCGCAAAGAAAGGGGGGCTCGGGGGGCGGAGCCCCCCGCATAAAGAAAAAACACACCGTACTAATGCTTATTATACCAAAAATTGTTACGTCGAACATTTGAGATGGGGGAAAAAGAGTTTTGATAGAGTTTACTACGTGACGGGCCATAAAGAAAGGGGGGCTCGGGGGGCAGAGCCCCCCGCATAAAGAAAAAACACACCGTACTATTGCTTATTATACCAAAAATTGTTACGTCGAACATTTGAGATGGGGGAAAAAGAGTTTTGATAGAGTTTACTACGTGATGGGCCGTAAAGAAAGGGGGGCTCGGGGGGCGGAGCCCCCCGCATAAAGAAAACACACACCGTACTATTGCTTATTATACCAAAAATTGTTACGTCGAACATTTGAGATGGGGGAAAAAGGGTTTTGATAGAGTTTACTACGTGACGGGCCGCAAAGAAAGGGGGGCTCGGGGGGCGGAGCCCCCCGCATAAAGAAAAAACACATCGTACTATTGCTTATTATACCAAAAATTGTTACGTCGAACATTTGAGATGGGGGAAAAAGAGTTTTGATAGAGTTCACTACGTGACGGGCCGCAAAGAAAGGGGGGCTCGGGGGGCGGAGCCCCCCGCATAAAGAAAAAACACACCGTTCTATTGCTTATTATACCAAAAATTGTTACGTCGAACATTTGAGATGGGGGAAAAAGAGTTTTGATAGAGTTTACTACGTGACGGGCCGGAAAGAAAGGGGGGCTCGGGGGGCGGAGCCCCCCGCATAAAGAAAAGACACACCGCACTATTGCTTAATATACCAAAAATTGTTACGTCGAACATTTGAGATGGGGGAAAAAGAGTTTTGATAGAGTTTACTACGTGACGGGCCGCAAAGAAAGGGGGGCTCGGGGGCGGAGCCCCCCGCATAAAGAAAAAACACACCGTACTATTGCTTATTATACCAAAAATTGTTACGTCGAACATTTGAGATGGGGGAAAAAGAGTTTTGATAGAGTTTACTACGTGATGGGCCGTAAAGAAAGGGGGGCTCGGGGGGCGGAGCCCCCCGCATAAAGAAAAAACACACCGTACTATTGCTTATTATACCAAAAATTGTTACGTCGAACATTTGAGATGGGGGAAAAAGGGTTTTGATAGAGTTTACTACGTGACGGGCCGCAAAGAAAGGGGGGCTCGGGGGGCGGAGCCCCCCGCATAAAGAAAAGACACACCGCACTATTGCTTAATATACCAAAAATTGTTACGTCGAACATTTGAGATGGGGGAAAAAGAGTTTTGATAGAGTTTACTACGTGACGGGCCGCAAAGAAAGGGGGGCTCGGGGGCGGAGCCCCCCGCATAAAGAAAAGACACACCGCACTATTGCTTATTATACCAAAAATTGTTACGTCGAACATTTGAGATGGGGGAAAAAGAGTTTTGATAGAGTTTACTACGTGACGGGCCACAAAGAAAGGGGGGCTCGGGGGGCGGAGCCCCCCGCATAAAGAAAAAACACACCGTACTATTGCTTATTATACCAAAAATTGTTACGTCGAACATTTGAGATGGGGGAAAAAGAGTTTTGATAGAGTTTACTACGTGATGGGCTGTAAAGAAAGGGGGGCTCGGGGGGCGGAGCCCCCCGCATAAAGAAAAAACACACCGTACTATTGCTTATTATACCAAAAATTGTTACGTCGAACATTTGAGATGGGGGAAAAAGGGTTTTGATAGAGTTTACTACGTGACGGGCCGCAAGGAAAGGGGGGCTCGGGGGGCGGAGCCCCCCGCATAAAGAAAAAACACACCGTACTATTGCTTATTATACCAAAAATTGTTACGTCGAACATTTGAGATGGGGGAAAAAGAGTTTTGATAGAGTTTACTACGTGACGGGCTGCAAAGAAAGGGGGGCTCGGGGGGCGGAGCCCCCCGCATACAGAAAAAACAGACCATACTATTGCTTATTATACCAAAAATGGTTATGTTGAACATTTGAAATGGGAGAAAAAGAGTTTTGATAGAGTTAACCACGTTATGGGCGGCAAAAGGTAGGGGGCTCAGGGGGCTCCTCCCCCCGCATACAGAAGAAACACACAGTACTATTGCTTATTATATCAAAAATTGTTAGGTTAGACATTTGAGATGGGAGAAAAAGAGTTTTGATAAAGATTACCATGTGATGGGCGGGATAGAAAGGGGGGCCAAGAAAGAAAAAACACACCGCACTATTGCTTATCATACCAAAAATTTCTAGGTTGGACATTTGAGATGGGAGAAGAAGAGTTTTGAGAGAGTTTACTACGTGATGGGCGTTAAAGAACGGGGGGCAAATAAAATACTGCAAATTATACCAAAAACTGATACGTTGAACATTTGAGATGGGAGAAAAAGAGTTTTGATAGAGTTTACCACGTGATGGGCTGTAAAGAAAGGGGCGCTCGGGGGGCAGAGCCCCCCGCATACACAAAAAACACACTGTACTATTGCTAATTATACCAAAAATTATTACGGTGAATATTTGAAATGGGAGAAGAAGAGTTTTGCTAGAGTTCATCACGTGATGGGCGGCAAAAAACGGGGGCTCGGGGGGCGGAGCAACCCGCATAAACAAAAACACACTGTACTATTGCTAATTTGCCATGGCTGACACAGTCAAATCTCAGACGCTTTCAGTCGATCTTTTGGGATGTCGAAGTTATATGCAAGAAGTCAATTTTAGCTAAACATACTGTATGAAATATGACATGTAGAAAGCGTTTAGCAATGGACTGTTGAGGGTAACGAAAAGTGACAGAACCTACTGCAACGCACGCGAGCGAAGCCGCGCGGGTACAGCTAGTATAAAATAAAATAAGCCGTTATTGCTGCGTGAACGTACAATATTCACAACATGATTAACTTTGTATGTTCGTTTTACTATTTTATATCTATTTCCTATCTTTAAGAGGATGACAACAGCTAAATTCCATCCCTATATTTTTGAGCGCGAGTGAAAGAGAAACACTGCGTTGCGATTAGTATGGGAGCTCACTACAAATTTTATAAAATGATGAATTAAAAAAAAACTACGCAATAATTGAGAAAAATAAGGCAATGAAGTTTTCAGTATTAGTATGGTAAAATTTTGTCCTTAATTACAAATGTATAAGTCAAGAAACTAAAGACATACGACTGTTAAAGCTAATTTTAAGATATAACTTTGGAGTTATTTTCTATCGAGGCGACTTCGTCCAATCGTGTATCGGAATTAACAAAGTTCTTCGAAATATAATGAGTATTAACATATTTTTTTTTTACTTCCCCAAAACAAGTAGTTATAGCTATGTGATTGTTTAAGTAAATTAAATTTGAAGGTCATCGGGTGTTGTCATCCTCTTAACTAATTTGATCGGCAACTGGTTTTCGTCTTTTCCTTTGTTTTGTCTTTCGTCCTTTGCTGTTTGTCTCCATATTGGGCAGCTATCTTTGCTATGTCGTCTTCCCAACGTTTAAATTGTCCACCTTCTTTTCTTGTGCCCTCCGCTGCGATATATCTGATGGCGACTGTACCAGCAATACCGTAAAGCGATAGTTTTATAGCAGCATAGGTACTTATTTAGTTTATTTGAGAGTAAATCGTAAACAACGTAGTTTACTGCGACCTGCAGCAGGGGTGGCATTAAATATTTGATTTTAGACAAGTTTTTATTGCAGGCGCCGAACGTGTTCACGATAAACGGAGGGGACGTGACTAGAGAAAGCTTAGGTGCCACTGCCAGCCCTAGTGCCGCATTCGAACTTCACTGTTTGATCTTATTTTGACATTGTTTTTTTATTTGTGACACTTCTTTGGAAATGGTACCGTACCATTTGGCGGCCTTCCGCTTACGTTTTACAAATTCAATGTTGTACTCGGTGATTTTGTGATCATGCTCTCGGATGCCTAAAACGAGTTCTTACAAACAACTTCTGGCGACTGGGACGTCACGGCATTTCGATGGCTTTTTGATTTTGAAAGTTTGTTCGCAGATAATTTTAGTCACGTTTTTCTGATCTTTATGTGTTAGGGTTGTAGCAGAGATACTTACATACAATTATAGAGTTCGTATATGAGCTGGATCGATACAGTGGTTGTGGACTTAGAAGGCGAAAATAAATCTTCACATGGGTCTTGTTATATTGGTCGACTTGTTTGCAAGTCAATCGCGAGTTGTCAGTTCGAGGCGGACTACTAGTTTATTTAATTTTACAACCATCATTACATCACAGTAAAGTTGCCCAATGCGGTAGTGTAGATGACTCAATAACACACTTTTTTGCGATTTTTATTGCCTTGACGAATTTTTTCATGATTCCAAAATTAACAAGTATAGTAAGCGTTGGTAGCCTGACGGTAATGACGTCTGACTTTCAATCCGAAGGTCCCGGGTTCAAACCCCAGCTCGTACCAATGAGTTTTTCGGAACTTATGTACGAAATATAATTTGATATTTACCAATCGCTATACGGTGAAGGAAAACATCGTGAGGAAACCTGAATACATCCGCGGAGAAATTCAAAGGTGTATGTGAAGTTTCCAACCCGCTTTGGGCCAGCGTGGGGACTATAGCCTGGTCCCTCTCGTGCATGAGAGGAGGCCTGTGCCCAGCAGTGGGACGTATAGAGGCTAACATATTATATTATATATATATTATGAGAACGATACCAGTGAGATGAGACGCCAGCTATGTTATGTCAAACCAAAATCAAAACTACATTTCGAACACCGCACCGTTCGTCTAAGTATTTGACTCGCTTCTTCTCGGTAAGGTATTGGAATGACGCCGGGGAAATACACTGGAACTTAACACTTTATATTACACAAGTAATACCTACTGACAGTAAGTGCTTAGTTCGAAGAAAATGTTCAGGAGTTAATATGAAAGAATTATATTTTAGCAAAAGACTTGGCGTAAACATACTGACTAGTTATACGTAATAAAAATATTTAAAGGTCGACTTTTTAGCTTTAGATGCCAACAAGGGTTTTTTTACGTCATGTCATAAAATCTTATTTATCACTAAACATTATGTACTTAAAATATGATATAAACTCACACAAAAAATGGCACTGTAAAAGGCACCGCGCTGGCCGACTTTTGCCGTAGTCAGCCGATCGTCTTATCTTAAGGCTAGTCACAATGGACCGACCGAGCGCTGCGTAAAATGTAACTAGCGTAAGCAAGATTACCGAATAGCATGAATGCTATGAATATGAAGGTCAAGTTATAATTGACACATACAGTAGAAATCATAGTTTTGTGAATTTACCTAACCTGGATTATCATTCCATATTGCGGTAGATTTGTTTGAGTCTTTTTTATTTGTCGAAGGATAACAACTTTATAGTTTTTTTTTTGCTTCAAAACTATATAAACTTACAAAAATGCAATATCTCTGTTTGCCATTTCTTATCTGTAAAGTGTTTACTTATTATATAACCAAAATCATATTATTAGCTTTTATTGTAAAAAGTTTCAAACATTTTCATGGAAAACTGAAGCCGCATTTATATTCTAAGAATATGATTTTGATAGCGTAGAACATCAAGTACTGCAACTTATGAGCAGGGCTCAGAAACCGATATTTGATTCATACTAAAATAACGGTATTTTTTTTTGTTTTTTCGTTCACTATTTTATATTTTATCGAAAAATTTTATAACAAGAAGTCATTGCCTGAATACAATATTGAGTTCTACAAAAAAACCATAGTTATAAGTTATAATAATTATTACTATGGTTATAGCGGATAGCCACAGACAGATAATCAGCAGCCAGCGTTGGGTATAGACCTTCCCGTACGCCGCGGTGGCGCAATCTTATGAATTTGAAAAATGCATAAATCTTATACCGTTACCAGAGACTATAGAGATATAGACGACCACAGCCTAAGAACTTTTTGAAGCTCAAGTCGATTGCGCCCTCTGTCCGAAAGCCGCCTAAGAAACCGAAATTGTAAGAAGAAATGTCACCTGCACTGCTACTCCACCTAGTACAAATAGCGTACTAGTAGTACACTAGTAGCTACTAGTACGCTATTTGTCTATATCTCTATAGTCTCTGCCGTTACGCTATGCGACATGATTGGCCTCGCTCTACCCTATTTCGACCGACCGACCGACCGATTAACCGATCTGTAATTTTAGACCGCTCACTGGCGTCGGAATGCTGGCAGCGGCGTGATGAAATCACGCCCCTAAGGCTAAAAAAAGGGAAGAAAAATCATTATCATAATGGCCAGCCGCTCAGAATAGTGCTTATGCGAATTTACAACAGCCGCCGCCGTTGTGTGATGGCGGTAACGGTAATATGGCGGACAATTGGCGTGATTGGAAAAAGGCGTTCGATTGGTATATGGTAGCTTCTGGGCGTGACGGGGCGTCGGAAAAGGAGAAGTGTGCTTTGTTTTTGCATGTGATCGGAAAAACCGGGCGTGAAATATACGAAGAATTGGACTTTGAGGAAAATGAAAAAAACGATTTTAGTGTGTTGTGCCGGAAGTTTGAATCGAGGTGTGACCCAACAAAGAATATTAACTTTGAAAGGCATCTGTTTTTCGAGTGCTCGCAGGGAACCGATAACTTTGATAAGTACTATGCGACATTAAAAGTAAAGAGTAAATCGTGTAAGTTTGGGAATCTACGTGATAGCTTGATATTGACTCAAATGATACGGGGAATAAAAGATGGCCAACTGAGGGAGAGGATGCTTAGGAAGCCGGATTTGGAGTTGCAAGAGGCGGCGACATGGTGCAGGGCGGCGGAGGTGGCGAGCGAGCAGGCCGGGGCCGTGCGCGCTGGGGAGGCGCCCGTGCCGAGCGCCAACATCGAGCCCGTCATGGCGCGGCCGCGGGGCGCCGTGCGCCCGCGCCCGCCGCCGTCGGCCGCTCGGGGCGTCGCGCCGCCAATCGCCGGCAGTCGCTCGCGGCGATGTTGGAATTGTAGCTACGCGCATGGCAACAGCAGGTGTCCAGCTGCGCAAGTTGTTTGCTTCAGGTGTAACAGGAGCGGTCATTTTGCGAGATGTTGTCGTTCGTCGGGCCTTGTAAACCGTGCTGTACGTGAATTATCATGTCAAGCGGAGGAGGTGAGCGAAGAGGAGGAGTTTATGATAAGAGGAATCAAAATCGCAGGCGTTGTGAATAATAAAGATTGGCACGAGTGGATAGGAGTGAACGGTATTCAGGTACAATTTAAGTTGGACAGTGGTGCGGATGCGACGATTATGTCAATAAAAAAGTACATAGCGGCCGGGTTAGACCAACAACTATTACGTAAGCCGGATTCGATTTTAAAAGAGGTCAGTGAAAACACTTTACCTGTTGTGGGCTACCTTGAGGCGAATTTGTGTTTTAACGGGATTACAATAAAAGAGAAAATATATTTACTAGATGCTCCGTGTGGTAATTTGTTATCGCGAGATGCTTGCGTGCAACTAAATTTGATAAAACGTGTACGCGAGATTGAGGATGCATACATAAGTAATATGATGGCATCTTATAAGCATATTTTTGAAGGAATCGGACAGTTACCAGGGTTGCATAAATTAGTAATTGATGAGACGGTGCCGCCCGTGGTTAGGGGGTCTAGAAAAATACCTATTAAGTTAAGACCGAAATTAAAGGAGGAATTGGAAAGGCTTCAAGAGTTAAAAATCATAGCGCCGGTAGATGAGCCCACCGACTGGGTCTCTAATATTGTAATAGTAGAAAAATCTGATGGCAATATTCGACTTTGTCTCGATCCCCAGCATTTAAATCGAGCAATAAAGCGAAGCCATTTCCAACTCCCCACCCTCGATGAAATAACGGCAAATATATCAGGTGCCATGTATTTCTCAGTACTAGATGCAAGTAAGGGATTTTATATGTGTGTGTTAGATGAAGCTAGCTCAAAGCTTTGCACGTTTGCGTCCCCTTATGGGAGATTCCGCTTCCTCCGTCTACCGTTTGGGGTCAGCTGCGCATCAGAGGTTTTTCACAGCATAATGTATAAATTATTTGCAAGGCAGGGTGTTGAGGTGTTCATTGACGATATCTTAGTTTATGGAAAGACGCGAGAGGAACATGATCAGAGGTTAGGAGAAGTAATGCGGGTAGCGGCTGAATTTGGAGTTAAGTTTAATAAAAACAAGTGTGTTTTTGTTCAGGAAACAGTAAAATTTTTGGGACACATATTTAACAGGAATGGAATTCAGATAGACCCGGATAGGGTGAAGTGTATTGAAAATATGCCTATTCCAGAAGACAGAAAAGGGTTAGAACGGTTCATAGGAATGACAAATTATGTATCTCGCTTTATTCATAACTACGCAGACAGGGTGGAGCCGTTGAGGGAGCTACTAAAAAAAGATGTCAACTTCGATTGGCATGAGACGCACACTAAGGCGTTTGATGATCTCAAACGGCAACTCGCACAGGCGCCGACACTCAGGTACTACTCGCCCAACGAACCAGTGACGGTGTCGGTGGACTCCAGCTCGCGCGGCCTGGGCGCGGTGCTCCTGCAGGGCGGGCGACCGGTGGCTTACGCTGCGCGTACGCTCACTCCCACTGAGACGAGATGGGCTCAAATAGAGAAGGAACTCCTTGCTATTCTGTTTGGCTGCAGTAAGTTCCACCAATTTATCTATGGACACTCTCAGGTAACGGTAGAATCGGATCATAAGCCGTTGGAGGCTATCTTCAAAAAGCCACTGAATGAGACACCGATAAGGCTGCAACGTATGTTATTAAAATTACAAATATATTCCTTAAATATTTGTTATGTACCAGGACGACTGATGTACGTGGCTGACACATTGTCAAGGGCTACCACGGATTTGGGCAACAAGCGGGATCAGCGAGTACAGCAAGAGGTCAACCTACACATACACACTTTGGTGAGTAACCTACCTTTCAGCAATGATAAAATGCAAGCGATACGAGAGGCAACGAGAATTGACCAGAGTTTATGCGAAATTATGGATTACTATAGAAAGGGATGGCCGCACACAAAAAACATCGTAACCGAGAAAGCTAAGCCTTACTGGGGGGTCAAGGAGGAGATCCATGTTGTCGAGGATGTGGTATTTAGAAACGAGATGGTAATCATTCCTTATAGTTTAAGGTCAGAAATGGTCCAAAAGGTACATGAAGGGCATCTCGGTATCGAAAAGTGCAAAAGGCGTGCGCGGGACGTGATGTGGTGGCCGGGCATGGCCGCCGCCGTGGAGCGAGCAGTGCGCGAGTGCGAGACTTGTGCTGCGCGCCGCGCCTCGCCGCCGCGTGAGCCTCTCGCGCCGCACGCTCAGCCTGATCGGCCTTGGCAGGTACTCGCTGCTGATATTTTCCAGGTAAAAGACAAACATTACTTGCTCGTAGTTGACTATTACTCTAAATACGTGGAGGTGGCCAGTATTGGAGATTTGAGGAGTGCAACGGTGATAGGTATTCTGAAACCTATGTTTGCGCGTCACGGAATACCGCAAAGATTGGTCTCAGATAACGGTTGTCAGTTTGTATCGCAGGAATTTAAAGAATTTGCTAGGGCTTGGGATTTCGAACAGGTGACCAGTTCACCGTATTATCCTCGTTCGAACGGGTTAGCGGAGCGCAATGTGCAAACTATTAAAAATATGATTTTAAAATCCCAAGAATCTAAAACTGATTTCTACGTGGCACTACTGAATTTTCGCAACACCCCAATATCGGGAGAAGAATACTCACCCGCTCAGTTATTAATGGGAAGGAGGTTGAACACTAAGCTACCGGTAAAAAGTAGCCTATTAAACCCTAAGACTCCAACGATAAAAGATGTAAAAATTAGTCGAGAAATGAAAAATCACAAAACGAGGCAATGTTACAATAGAGGAACTAGAGAATTAAGGCCACTAGGAGATAACGAGCAGGTGCGTATTCGAGACCCGGCCGAAATAAACGGCAGGGGGCGCTGGGTACGCGCTCACGTGGAGCGCGCCGCCGCCGAGCCGCGCTCCTACTGGGTGCGCACGCCGGACGGCCGCCGATACCGCCGGAACCGGCAACACATCTTACCGGCTGCATCGGCGCCGCCACCTAGCAATGTTAGCAATCCTAGTTGTAAAACTACAACAAATGGAGCAGTACGGAACTATGACGACTTGGAGGAGTGTGACGGAGGTCAAGGACCGGGGCCACAGAGCTCTCGAGAGCTCCAGGCCGCAGATCGAGATCCCACTTTCCGCTACACTCGTTCAGGCCGGCGAGTACGCACGCCTGATAGATTTTAGTTAGGTGTGGTTAGGTATATAAAAAAAGCACTATATAAATAAATAAAAATATTTAAAAAAAAAACTTGTGAACACCTGCCTACCTATTGCAAAATTGCATAAAGTTGGTCTGTAAACGCTAACATTACCACTCAACTCGTCATTCAAACTCAGTTCAAACTATATTTTAATGCGAAACATCTGTTGTAATTTTATTATAAATAGGTACATAAAACTGCATAATGACAATCAGCTTGGTCAGGGTCAGGGTCAGTTCTATTGTATTTGAATGCTAAATAAATCGTGCAGTTGAGTGGTAATTGATAAGCCTTAACTATATGAGATAAGGTTCATAATGGCCTAGTTTGATTGACGCAACAATAATGTGTTATTTTTTTCCTTAAAGTAAACTGTAACAGTAGGTAACTTATAGTTATTATGAGTAAACATTAACCATAGCTATTGAGTTATTATTATTGTATCAGATTTAATGGGTATAATTGGAAACAATAATATCTAAACTAAAAGTGGTAGGTAGGGATCTAAGGTGTAAATACCGAATATAATTTTGTAATAGTATACTCACTATTCTTGTTATACATTTTCATTATGAAAACAATAAGCAAGAATGATTGCATTACTGGCATGTAAATTAATTTGATTGCTTTCATTAGATATGTATGTGTACACCATAGCAATAAACATACTAAGTACATTTGTCTGCTATATGTATGACCGTAGAACAAACCGTTGTTACATAATTAAGAAAATGTGTGTTCAAGCAAAGTCAATGGTGTTTGTATCTTGTATACCTGTACATTTGTTTATAAGGGGGAAGATGTTGTATTTATCATAATCATGCATGTGGGTAGGTACGTAAAGTACGGTAGGCTGTTTATAAAAAATAAATCAGTCTTTGTCTAGCTATCTATCTGGTGGTTTGATTCCTATCCTTAATTCGAATACTACAAAAACAAACGGAACATAGTGAAACACGGAAATCGAAAAGTACCGGCACACAGTGAAAAAGAGTTTAGATAGAGTTCACCGCGTGATGGGCGTCAAAGAGAGGGGGGCGCAAAAAGAAAAAAAGACACCACACTATAGCTAAATATACCGAAAATTCTTACGTTGAACATTTGAGATGGGAGAAGAAGAGTTTTGATAGAGATCACTACGTGATGGGCCGGAAAGAAAGGGGGGCTCGGGGGGCGGACCCCCCGCATATAGAAAGAACACACCGTACTATTGCTTATTATACCAAAAATTGTTACGTCGAACATTTGAGATGGGAGAAAAAGAGTTTTGATAGAGTTTACTACGTCATGGGCCGCAGAGAAAGGGGGGCTCGGGGGGCGGAGCCCCCCGCATAAAGAAAAAACACACCGCACTATTGCTTATTATATCAAAAATTGTTCCGACGAACATTTGAGATGGGAGAAAAAGAGTTTTGATAGAGTTCACTACGTGACGGGCCGCAAAGAAAGGGGGGCTCGGGGGGCGGAGCCCCCCGCATAAAGAAAAAACACACCGTACTAATGCTTATTATACCAAAAATTGTTACGTCGAACATTTGAGATGGGGGAAAAAGAGTTTTGATAGAGTTTACTACGTGACGGGCCATAAAGAAAGGGGGGCTCGGGGGGCAGAGCCCCCCGCATAAAGAAAAAACACACCGTACTATTGCTTATTATACCAAAAATTGTTACGTCGAACATTTGAGATGGGGGAAAAAGAGTTTTGATAGAGTTTACTACGTGATGGGCCGTAAAGAAAGGGGGGCTCGGGGGGCGGAGCCCCCCGCATAAAGAAAACACACACCGTACTATTGCTTATTATACCAAAAATTGTTACGTCGAACATTTGAGATGGGGGAAAAAGGGTTTTGATAGAGTTTACTACGTGACGGGCCGCAAAGAAAGGGGGGCTCGGGGGGCGGAGCCCCCCGCATAAAGAAAAAACACATCGTACTATTGCTTATTATACCAAAAATTGTTACGTCGAACATTTGAGATGGGGGAAAAAGAGTTTTGATAGAGTTCACTACGTGACGGGCCGCAAAGAAAGGGGGGCTCGGGGGGCGGAGCCCCCCGCATAAAGAAAAAACACACCGTTCTATTGCTTATTATACCAAAAATTGTTACGTCGAACATTTGAGATGGGGGAAAAAGAGTTTTGATAGAGTTTACTACGTGACGGGCCGGAAAGAAAGGGGGGCTCGGGGGGCGGAGCCCCCCGCATAAAGAAAAGACACACCGCACTATTGCTTAATATACCAAAAATTGTTACGTCGAACATTTGAGATGGGGGAAAAAGAGTTTTGATAGAGTTTACTACGTGACGGGCCGCAAAGAAAGGGGGGCTCGGGGGCGGAGCCCCCCGCATAAAGAAAAAACACACCGTACTATTGCTTATTATACCAAAAATTGTTACGTCGAACATTTGAGATGGGGGAAAAAGAGTTTTGATAGAGTTTACTACGTGATGGGCTGTAAAGAAAGGGGGGCTCGGGGGGCGGAGCCCCCCGCATAAAGAAAAGACACACCGCACTATTGCTTAATATACCAAAAATTGTTACGTCGAACATTTGAGATGGGGGAAAAAGAGTTTTGATAGAGTTTACTACGTGACGGGCCGCAAAGAAAGGGGGGCTCGGGGGCGGAGCCCCCCGCATAAAGAAAAGACACACCGCACTATTGCTTATTATACCAAAAATTGTTACGTCGAACATTTGAGATGGGGGAAAAAGAGTTTTGATAGAGTTTACTACGTGACGGGCCACAAAGAAAGGGGGGCTCGGGGGGCGGAGCCCCCCGCATAAAGAAAAAACACACCGTACTATTGCTTATTATACCAAAAATTGTTACGTCGAACATTTGAGATGGGGGAAAAAGAGTTTTGATAGAGTTTACTACGTGATGGGCTGTAAAGAAAGGGGGGCTCGGGGGGCGGAGCCCCCCGCATAAAGAAAAAACACACCGTACTATTGCTTATTATACCAAAAATTGTTACGTCGAACATTTGAGATGGGGGAAAAAGGGTTTTGATAGAGTTTACTACGTGACGGGCCGCAAGGAAAGGGGGGCTCGGGGGGCGGAGCCCCCCGCATAAAGAAAAAACACACCGTACTATTGCTTATTATACCAAAAATTGTTACGTCGAACATTTGAGATGGGGGAAAAAGAGTTTTGATAGAGTTTACTACGTGACGGGCTGCAAAGAAAGGGGGGCTCGGGGGGCGGAGCCCCCCGCATACAGAAAAAACAGACCATACTATTGCTTATTATACCAAAAATGGTTATGTTGAACATTTGAAATGGGAGAAAAAGAGTTTTGATAGAGTTAACCACGTTATGGGCGGCAAAAGGTAGGGGGCTCAGGGGGCTCCTCCCCCCGCATACAGAAGAAACACACAGTACTATTGCTTATTATATCAAAAATTGTTAGGTTAGACATTTGAGATGGGAGAAAAAGAGTTTTGATAAAGATTACCATGTGATGGGCGGGATAGAAAGGGGGGCCAAGAAAGAAAAAACACACCGCACTATTGCTTATCATACCAAAAATTTCTAGGTTGGACATTTGAGATGGGAGAAGAAGAGTTTTGAGAGAGTTTACTACGTGATGGGCGTTAAAGAACGGGGGGCAAATAAAATACTGCAAATTATACCAAAAACTGATACGTTGAACATTTGAGATGGGAGAAAAAGAGTTTTGATAGAGTTTACCACGTGATGGGCTGTAAAGAAAGGGGCGCTCGGGGGGCAGAGCCCCCCGCATACACAAAAAACACACTGTACTATTGCTAATTATACCAAAAATTATTACGGTGAATATTTGAAATGGGAGAAGAAGAGTTTTGCTAGAGTTCATCACGTGATGGGCGGCAAAAAACGGGGGCTCGGGGGGCGGAGCAACCCGCATAAACAAAAACACACTGTACTATTGCTAATTTGCCATGGCTGACACAGTCAAATCTCAGACGCTTTCAGTCGATCTTTTGGGATGTCGAAGTTATATGCAAGAAGTCAATTTTAGCTAAACATACTGTTTGAAATATGACATGTAGAAAGCGTTTAGCAATGGACTGTTGAGGGTAACGAAAAGTGACAGAACCTACTGCAACGCACGCGAGCGAAGCCGCGCGGGTACAGCTAGTATAAAATAAAATAAGCCGTTATTGCTGCGTGAACGTACAATATTCACAACATGATTAACTTTGTATGTTCGTTTTACTATTTTATATCTATTTCCTATCTTTAAGAGGATGACAACAGCTAAATTCCATCCCTATATTTTTGAGCGCGAGTGAAAGAGAAACACTGCGTTGCGATTAGTATGGGAGCTCACTACAAATTTTATAAAATGATGAATTAAAAAAAAACTACGCAATAATTGAGAAAAATAAGGCAATGAAGTTTTCAGTATTAGTATGGTAAAATTTTGTCCTTAATTACAAATGTATAAGTCAAGAAACTAAAGACATACGACTGTTAAAGCTAATTTTAAGATATAACTTTGGAGTTATTTTCTATCGAGGCGACTTCGTCCAATCGTGTATCGGAATTAACAAAGTTCTTCGAAATATAATGAGTATTAACATATTTTTTTTTTACTTCCCCAAAACAAGTAGTTATAGCTATGTGATTGTTTAAGTAAATTAAATTTGAAGGTCATCGGGTGTTGTCATCCTCTTAACTAATTTGATCGGCAACTGGTTTTCGTCTTTTCCTTTGTTTTGTCTTTCGTCCTTTGCTGTTTGTCTCCATATTGGGCAGCTATCTTTGCTATGTCGTCTTCCCAACGTTTAAATTGTCCACCTTCTTTTCTTGTGCCCTCCGCTGCGATATATCTGATGGCGACTGTACCAGCAATACCGTAAAGCGATAGTTTTATAGCAGCATAGGTACTTATTTAGTTTATTTGAGAGTAAATCGTAAACAACGTAGTTTACTGCGACCTGCAGCAGGGGTGGCATTAAATATTTGATTTTAGACAAGTTTTTATTGCAGGCGCCGAACGTGTTCACGATAAACGGAGGGGACGTGACTAGAGAAAGCTTAGGTGCCACTGCCAGCCCTAGTGCCGCATTCGAACTTCACTGTTTGATCTTATTTTGACATTGTTTTTTTATTTGTGACACTTCTTTGGAAATGGTACCGTACCATTTGGCGGCCTTCCGCTTACGTTTTACAAATTCAATGTTGTACTCGGTGATTTTGTGATCATGCTCTCGGATGCCTAAAACGAGTTCTTACAAACAACTTCTGGCGACTGGGACGTCACGGCATTTCGATGGCTTTTTGATTTTGAAAGTTTGTTCGCAGATAATTTTAGTCACGTTTTTCTGATCTTTATGTGTTAGGGTTGTAGCAGAGATACTTACATACAATTATAGAGTTCGTATATGAGCTGGATCGATACAGTGGTTGTGGACTTAGAAGGCGAAAATAAATCTTCACATGGGTCTTGTTATATTGGTCGACTTGTTTGCAAGTCAATCGCGAGTTGTCAGTTCGAGGCGGACTACTAGTTTATTTAATTTTACAACCATCATTACATCACAGTAAAGTTGCCCAATGCGGTAGTGTAGATGACTCAATAACACACTTTTTTGCGATTTTTATTGCCTTGACGAATTTTTTCATGATTCCAAAATTAACAAGTATAGTAAGCGTTGGTAGCCTGACGGTAATGACGTCTGACTTTCAATCCGAAGGTCCCGGGTTCAAACCCCAGCTCGTACCAATGAGTTTTTCGGAACTTATGTACGAAATATAATTTGATATTTACCAATCGCTATACGGTGAAGGAAAACATCGTGAGGAAACCTGCATACATCCGCGGAGAAATTCAAAGGTGTATGTGAAGTTTCCAACCCGCTTTGGGCCAGCGTGGGGACTATAGCCTGGTCCCTCTCGTGCATGAGAGGAGGCCTGTGCCCAGCAGTGGGACGTATAGAGGCTAACATATTATATTATATATATATTATGAGAACGATACCAGTGAGATGAGACGCCAGCTATGTTATGTCAAACCAAAATCAAAACTACATTTCGAACACCGCACCGTTCGTCTAAGTATTTGACTCGCTTCTTCTCGGTAAGGTATTGGAATGACGCCGGGGAAATACACTGGAACTTAACACTTTATATTACACAAGTAATACCTACTGACAGTAAGTGCTTAGTTCGAAGAAAATGTTCAGGAGTTAATATGAAAGAATTATATTTTAGCAAAAGACTTGGCGTAAACATACTGACTAGTTATACGTAATAAAAATATTTAAAGGTCGACTTTTTAGCTTTAGATGCCAACAAGGGTTTTTTTACGTCATGTCATAAAATCTTATTTATCACTAAACATTATGTACTTAAAATATGATATAAACTCACACAAAAAATGGCACTGTAAAAGGCACCGCGCTGGCCGACTTTTGCCGTAGTCAGCCGATCGTCTTATCTTAAGGCTAGTCACAATGGACCGACCGAGCGCTGCGTAAAATGTAACTAGCGTAAGCAAGATTACCGAATAGCATGAATGCTATGAATATGAAGGTCAAGTTATAATTGACACATACAGTAGAAATCATAGTTTTGTGAATTTACCTAACCTGGATTATCATTCCATATTGCGGTAGATTTGTTTGAGTCTTTTTTATTTGTCGAAGGATAACAACTTTATAGTTTTTTTTTTGCTTCAAAACTATATAAACTTACAAAAATGCAATATCTCTGTTTGCCATTTCTTATCTGTAAAGTGTTTACTTATTATATAACCAAAATCATATTATTAGCTTTTATTGTAAAAAGTTTCAAACATTTTCATGGAAAACTGAAGCCGCATTTATATTCTAAGAATATGATTTTGATAGCGTAGAACATCAAGTACTGCAACTTATGAGCAGGGCTCAGAAACCGATATTTGATTCATACTAAAATAACGGTATTTTTTTTTGTTTTTTCGTTCACTATTTTATATTTTATCGAAAAATTTTATAACAAGAAGTCATTGCCTGAATACAATATTGAGTTCTACAAAAAAACCATAGTTATAAGTTATAATAATTATTACTATGGTTATAGCGGATAGCCACAGACAGATAATCAGCAGCCAGCGTTGGGTATAGACCTTCCCGTACGCCGCGGTGGCGCAATCTTATGAATTTGAAAAATGCATAAATCTTATACCGTTACCAGAGACTATAGAGATATAGACGACCACAGCCTAAGAACTTTTTGAAGCTCAAGTCGATTGCGCCCTCTGTCCGAAAGCCGCCTAAGAAACCGAAATTGTAAGAAGAAATGTCACCTGCACTGCTACTCCACCTAGTACAAATAGCGTACTAGTAGTACACTAGTAGCTACTAGTACGCTATTTGTCTATATCTCTATAGTCTCTGCCGTTACGCTATGCGACATGATTGGCCTCGCTCTACCCTATTTCGACCGACCGACCGACCGATTAACCGATCTGTAATTTTAGACCGCTCACTGGCGTCGGAATGCTGGCAGCGGCGTGATGAAATCACGCCCCTAAGGCTAAAAAAAGGGAAGAAAAATCATTATCATAATGGCCAGCCGCTCAGAATAGTGCTTATGCGAATTTACAACAGCCGCCGCCGTTGTGTGATGGCGGTAACGGTAATATGGCGGACAATTGGCGTGATTGGAAAAAGGCGTTCGATTGGTATATGGTAGCTTCTGGGCGTGACGGGGCGTCGGAAAAGGAGAAGTGTGCTTTGTTTTTGCATGTGATCGGAAAAACCGGGCGTGAAATATACGAAGAATTGGACTTTGAGGAAAATGAAAAAAACGATTTTAGTGTGTTGTGCCGGAAGTTTGAATCGAGGTGTGACCCAACAAAGAATATTAACTTTGAAAGGCATCTGTTTTTCGAGTGCTCGCAGGGAACCGATAACTTTGATAAGTACTATGCGACATTAAAAGTAAAGAGTAAATCGTGTAAGTTTGGGAATCTACGTGATAGCTTGATATTGACTCAAATGATACGGGGAATAAAAGATGGCCAACTGAGGGAGAGGATGCTTAGGAAGCCGGATTTGGAGTTGCAAGAGGCGGCGACATGGTGCAGGGCGGCGGAGGTGGCGAGCGAGCAGGCCGGGGCCGTGCGCGCTGGGGAGGCGCCCGTGCCGAGCGCCAACATCGAGCCCGTCATGGCGCGGCCGCGGGGCGCCGTGCGCCCGCGCCCGCCGCCGTCGGCCGCTCGGGGCGTCGCGCCGCCAATCGCCGGCAGTCGCTCGCGGCGATGTTGGAATTGTAGCTACGCGCATGGCAACAGCAGGTGTCCAGCTGCGCAAGTTGTTTGCTTCAGGTGTAACAGGAGCGGTCATTTTGCGAGATGTTGTCGTTCGTCGGGCCTTGTAAACCGTGCTGTACGTGAATTATCATGTCAAGCGGAGGAGGTGAGCGAAGAGGAGGAGTTTATGATAAGAGGAATCAAAATCGCAGGCGTTGTGAATAATAAAGATTGGCACGAGTGGATAGGAGTGAACGGTATTCAGGTACAATTTAAGTTGGACAGTGGTGCGGATGCGACGATTATGTCAATAAAAAAGTACATAGCGGCCGGGTTAGACCAACAACTATTACGTAAGCCGGATTCGATTTTAAAAGAGGTCAGTGAAAACACTTTACCTGTTGTGGGCTACCTTGAGGCGAATTTGTGTTTTAACGGGATTACAATAAAAGAGAAAATATATTTACTAGATGCTCCGTGTGGTAATTTGTTATCGCGAGATGCTTGCGTGCAACTAAATTTGATAAAACGTGTACGCGAGATTGAGGATGCATACATAAGTAATATGATGGCATCTTATAAGCATATTTTTGAAGGAATCGGACAGTTACCAGGGTTGCATAAATTAGTAATTGATGAGACGGTGCCGCCCGTGGTTAGGGGGTCTAGAAAAATACCTATTAAGTTAAGACCGAAATTAAAGGAGGAATTGGAAAGGCTTCAAGAGTTAAAAATCATAGCGCCGGTAGATGAGCCCACCGACTGGGTCTCTAATATTGTAATAGTAGAAAAATCTGATGGCAATATTCGACTTTGTCTCGATCCCCAGCATTTAAATCGAGCAATAAAGCGAAGCCATTTCCAACTCCCCACCCTCGATGAAATAACGGCAAATATATCAGGTGCCATGTATTTCTCAGTACTAGATGCAAGTAAGGGATTTTATATGTGTGTGTTAGATGAAGCTAGCTCAAAGCTTTGCACGTTTGCGTCCCCTTATGGGAGATTCCGCTTCCTCCGTCTACCGTTTGGGGTCAGCTGCGCATCAGAGGTTTTTCACAGCATAATGTATAAATTATTTGCAAGGCAGGGTGTTGAGGTGTTCATTGACGATATCTTAGTTTATGGAAAGACGCGAGAGGAACATGATCAGAGGTTAGGAGAAGTAATGCGGGTAGCGGCTGAATTTGGAGTTAAGTTTAATAAAAACAAGTGTGTTTTTGTTCAGGAAACAGTAAAATTTTTGGGACACATATTTAACAGGAATGGAATTCAGATAGACCCGGATAGGGTGAAGTGTATTGAAAATATGCCTATTCCAGAAGACAGAAAAGGGTTAGAACGGTTCATAGGAATGACAAATTATGTATCTCGCTTTATTCATAACTACGCAGACAGGGTGGAGCCGTTGAGGGAGCTACTAAAAAAAGATGTCAACTTCGATTGGCATGAGACGCACACTAAGGCGTTTGATGATCTCAAACGGCAACTCGCACAGGCGCCGACACTCAGGTACTACTCGCCCAACGAACCAGTGACGGTGTCGGTGGACTCCAGCTCGCGCGGCCTGGGCGCGGTGCTCCTGCAGGGCGGGCGACCGGTGGCTTACGCTGCGCGTACGCTCACTCCCACTGAGACGAGATGGGCTCAAATAGAGAAGGAACTCCTTGCTATTCTGTTTGGCTGCAGTAAGTTCCACCAATTTATCTATGGACACTCTCAGGTAACGGTAGAATCGGATCATAAGCCGTTGGAGGCTATCTTCAAAAAGCCACTGAATGAGACACCGATAAGGCTGCAACGTATGTTATTAAAATTACAAATATATTCCTTAAATATTTGTTATGTACCAGGACGACTGATGTACGTGGCTGACACATTGTCAAGGGCTACCACGGATTTGGGCAACAAGCGGGATCAGCGAGTACAGCAAGAGGTCAACCTACACATACACACTTTGGTGAGTAACCTACCTTTCAGCAATGATAAAATGCAAGCGATACGAGAGGCAACGAGAATTGACCAGAGTTTATGCGAAATTATGGATTACTATAGAAAGGGATGGCCGCACACAAAAAACATCGTAACCGAGAAAGCTAAGCCTTACTGGGGGGTCAAGGAGGAGATCCATGTTGTCGAGGATGTGGTATTTAGAAACGAGATGGTAATCATTCCTTATAGTTTAAGGTCAGAAATGGTCCAAAAGGTACATGAAGGGCATCTCGGTATCGAAAAGTGCAAAAGGCGTGCGCGGGACGTGATGTGGTGGCCGGGCATGGCCGCCGCCGTGGAGCGAGCAGTGCGCGAGTGCGAGACTTGTGCTGCGCGCCGCGCCTCGCCGCCGCGTGAGCCTCTCGCGCCGCACGCTCAGCCTGATCGGCCTTGGCAGGTACTCGCTGCTGATATTTTCCAGGTAAAAGACAAACATTACTTGCTCGTAGTTGACTATTACTCTAAATACGTGGAGGTGGCCAGTATTGGAGATTTGAGGAGTGCAACGGTGATAGGTATTCTGAAACCTATGTTTGCGCGTCACGGAATACCGCAAAGATTGGTCTCAGATAACGGTTGTCAGTTTGTATCGCAGGAATTTAAAGAATTTGCTAGGGCTTGGGATTTCGAACAGGTGACCAGTTCACCGTATTATCCTCGTTCGAACGGGTTAGCGGAGCGCAATGTGCAAACTATTAAAAATATGATTTTAAAATCCCAAGAATCTAAAACTGATTTCTACGTGGCACTACTGAATTTTCGCAACACCCCAATATCGGGAGAAGAATACTCACCCGCTCAGTTATTAATGGGAAGGAGGTTGAACACTAAGCTACCGGTAAAAAGTAGCCTATTAAACCCTAAGACTCCAACGACAAAAGATGTAAAAATTAGTCGAGAAATGAAAAATCACAAAACGAGGCAATGTTACAATAGAGGAACTAGAGAATTAAGGCCACTAGGAGATAACGAGCAGGTGCGTATTCGAGACCCGGCCGAAATAAACGGCAGGGGGCGCTGGGTACGCGCTCACGTGGAGCGCGCCGCCGCCGAGCCGCGCTCCTACTGGGTGCGCACGCCGGACGGCCGCCGATACCGCCGGAACCGGCAACACATCTTACCGGCTGCATCGGCGCCGCCACCTAGCAATGTTAGCAATCCTAGTTGTAAAACTACAACAAATGGAGCAGTACGGAACTATGACGACTTGGAGGAGTGTGACGGAGGTCAAGGACCGGGGCCACAGAGCTCTCGAGAGCTCCAGGCCGCAGATCGAGATCCCACTTTCCGCTACACTCGTTCAGGCCGGCGAGTACGCACGCCTGATAGATTTTAGTTAGGTGTGGTTAGGTATATAAAAAAAGCACTATATAAATAAATAAAAATATTTAAAAAAAAAACTTGTGAACACCTGCCTACCTATTGCAAAATTGCATAAAGTTGGTCTGTAAACGCTAACATTACCACTCAACTCGTCATTCAAACTCAGTTCAAACTATATTTTAATGCGAAACATCTGTTGTAATTTTATTATAAATAGGTACATAAAACTGCATAATGACAATCAGCTTGGTCAGGGTCAGGGTCAGTTCTATTGTATTTGAATGCTAAATAAATCGTGCAGTTGAGTGGTAATTGATAAGCCTTAACTATATGAGATAAGGTTCATAATGGCCTAGTTTGATTGACGCAACAATAATGTGTTATTTTTTTCCTTAAAGTAAACTGTAACAGTAGGTAACTTATAGTTATTATGAGTAAACATTAACCATAGCTATTGAGTTATTATTATTGTATCAGATTTAATGGGTATAATTGGAAACAATAATATCTAAACTAAAAGTGGTAGGTAGGGATCTAAGGTGTAAATACCGAATATAATTTTGTAATAGTATACTCACTATTCTTGTTATACATTTTCATTATGAAAACAATAAGCAAGAATGATTGCATTACTGGCATGTAAATTAATTTGATTGCTTTCATTAGATATGTATGTGTACACCATAGCAATAAACATACTAAGTACATTTGTCTGCTATATGTATGACCGTAGAACAAACCGTTGTTACATAATTAAGAAAATGTGTGTTCAAGCAAAGTCAATGGTGTTTGTATCTTGTATACCTGTACATTTGTTTATAAGGGGGAAGATGTTGTATTTATCATAATCATGCATGTGGGTAGGTACGTAAAGTACGGTAGGCTGTTTATAAAAAATAAATCAGTCTTTGTCTAGCTATCTATCTGGTGGTTTGATTCCTATCCTTAATTCGAATACTACAAAAACAAACGGAACATAGTGAAACACGGAAATCGAAAAGTACCGGCACACAGTGAAAAAGAGTTTAGATAGAGTTCACCGCGTGATGGGCGTCAAAGAGAGGGGGGCGCAAAAAGAAAAAAAGACACCACACTATAGCTAAATATACCGAAAATTCTTACGTTGAACATTTGAGATGGGAGAAGAAGAGTTTTGATAGAGATCACTACGTGATGGGCCGGAAAGAAAGGGGGGCTCGGGGGGCGGACCCCCCGCATATAGAAAGAACACACCGTACTATTGCTTATTATACCAAAAATTGTTACGTCGAACATTTGAGATGGGAGAAAAAGAGTTTTGATAGAGTTTACTACGTCATGGGCCGCAGAGAAAGGGGGGCTCGGGGGGCGGAGCCCCCCGCATAAAGAAAAAACACACCGCACTATTGCTTATTATATCAAAAATTGTTCCGACGAACATTTGAGATGGGAGAAAAAGAGTTTTGATAGAGTTCACTACGTGACGGGCCGCAAAGAAAGGGGGGCTCGGGGGGCGGAGCCCCCCGCATAAAGAAAAAACACACCGTACTAATGCTTATTATACCAAAAATTGTTACGTCGAACATTTGAGATGGGGGAAAAAGAGTTTTGATAGAGTTTACTACGTGACGGGCCATAAAGAAAGGGGGGCTCGGGGGGCAGAGCCCCCCGCATAAAGAAAAAACACACCGTACTATTGCTTATTATACCAAAAATTGTTACGTCGAACATTTGAGATGGGGGAAAAAGAGTTTTGATAGAGTTTACTACGTGATGGGCCGTAAAGAAAGGGGGGCTCGGGGGGCGGAGCCCCCCGCATAAAGAAAACACACACCGTACTATTGCTTATTATACCAAAAATTGTTACGTCGAACATTTGAGATGGGGGAAAAAGGGTTTTGATAGAGTTTACTACGTGACGGGCCGCAAAGAAAGGGGGGCTCGGGGGGCGGAGCCCCCCGCATAAAGAAAAAACACATCGTACTATTGCTTATTATACCAAAAATTGTTACGTCGAACATTTGAGATGGGGGAAAAAGAGTTTTGATAGAGTTCACTACGTGACGGGCCGCAAAGAAAGGGGGGCTCGGGGGGCGGAGCCCCCCGCATAAAGAAAAAACACACCGTTCTATTGCTTATTATACCAAAAATTGTTACGTCGAACATTTGAGATGGGGGAAAAAGAGTTTTGATAGAGTTTACTACGTGACGGGCCGGAAAGAAAGGGGGGCTCGGGGGGCGGAGCCCCCCGCATAAAGAAAAGACACACCGCACTATTGCTTAATATACCAAAAATTGTTACGTCGAACATTTGAGATGGGGGAAAAAGAGTTTTGATAGAGTTTACTACGTGACGGGCCGCAAAGAAAGGGGGGCTCGGGGGCGGAGCCCCCCGCATAAAGAAAAAACACACCGTACTATTGCTTATTATACCAAAAATTGTTACGTCGAACATTTGAGATGGGGGAAAAAGAGTTTTGATAGAGTTTACTACGTGATGGGCTGTAAAGAAAGGGGGGCTCGGGGGCGGAGCCCCCCGCATAAAGAAAAAACACACCGTACTATTGCTTATTATACCAAAAATTGTTACGTCGAACATTTGAGATGGGGGAAAAAGAGTTTTGATAGAGTTTACTACGTGATGGGCTGTAAAGAAAGGGGGGCTCGGGGGGCGGAGCCCCCCGCATAAAGAAAAGACACACCGCACTATTGCTTAATATACCAAAAATTGTTACGTCGAACATTTGAGATGGGGGAAAAAGAGTTTTGATAGAGTTTACTACGTGACGGGCCGCAAAGAAAGGGGGGCTCGGGGGCGGAGCCCCCCGCATAAAGAAAAGACACACCGCACTATTGCTTATTATACCAAAAATTGTTACGTCGAACATTTGAGATGGGGGAAAAAGAGTTTTGATAGAGTTTACTACGTGACGGGCCACAAAGAAAGGGGGGCTCGGGGGGCGGAGCCCCCCGCATAAAGAAAAAACACACCGTACTATTGCTTATTATACCAAAAATTGTTACGTCGAACATTTGAGATGGGGGAAAAAGAGTTTTGATAGAGTTTACTACGTGATGGGCTGTAAAGAAAGGGGGGCTCGGGGGGCGGAGCCCCCCGCATAAAGAAAAAACACACCGTACTATTGCTTATTATACCAAAAATTGTTACGTCGAACATTTGAGATGGGGGAAAAAGGGTTTTGATAGAGTTTACTACGTGACGGGCCGCAAGGAAAGGGGGGCTCGGGGGGCGGAGCCCCCCGCATAAAGAAAAAACACACCGTACTATTGCTTATTATACCAAAAATTGTTACGTCGAACATTTGAGATGGGGGAAAAAGAGTTTTGATAGAGTTTACTACGTGACGGGCTGCAAAGAAAGGGGGGCTCGGGGGGCGGAGCCCCCCGCATACAGAAAAAACAGACCATACTATTGCTTATTATACCAAAAATGGTTATGTTGAACATTTGAAATGGGAGAAAAAGAGTTTTGATAGAGTTAACCACGTTATGGGCGGCAAAAGGTAGGGGGCTCAGGGGGCTCCTCCCCCCGCATACAGAAGAAACACACAGTACTATTGCTTATTATATCAAAAATTGTTAGGTTAGACATTTGAGATGGGAGAAAAAGAGTTTTGATAAAGATTACCATGTGATGGGCGGGATAGAAAGGGGGGCCAAGAAAGAAAAAACACACCGCACTATTGCTTATCATACCAAAAATTTCTAGGTTGGACATTTGAGATGGGAGAAGAAGAGTTTTGAGAGAGTTTACTACGTGATGGGCGTTAAAGAACGGGGGGCAAATAAAATACTGCAAATTATACCAAAAACTGATACGTTGAACATTTGAGATGGGAGAAAAAGAGTTTTGATAGAGTTTACCACGTGATGGGCTGTAAAGAAAGGGGCGCTCGGGGGGCAGAGCCCCCCGCATACACAAAAAACACACTGTACTATTGCTAATTATACCAAAAATTATTACGGTGAATATTTGAAATGGGAGAAGAAGAGTTTTGCTAGAGTTCATCACGTGATGGGCGGCAAAAAACGGGGGCTCGGGGGGCGGAGCAACCCGCATAAACAAAAACACACTGTACTATTGCTAATTTGCCATGGCTGACACAGTCAAATCTCAGACGCTTTCAGTCGATCTTTTGGGATGTCGAAGTTATATGCAAGAAGTCAATTTTAGCTAAACATACTGTATGAAATATGACATGTAGAAAGCGTTTAGCAATGGACTGTTGAGGGTAACGAAAAGTGACAGAACCTACTGCAACGCACGCGAGCGAAGCCGCGCGGGTACAGCTAGTATAAAATAAAATAAGCCGTTATTGCTGCGTGAACGTACAATATTCACAACATGATTAACTTTGTATGTTCGTTTTACTATTTTATATCTATTTCCTATCTTTAAGAGGATGACAACAGCTAAATTCCATCCCTATATTTTTGAGCGCGAGTGAAAGAGAAACACTGCGTTGCGATTAGTATGGGAGCTCACTACAAATTTTATAAAATGATGAATTAAAAAAAAACTACGCAATAATTGAGAAAAATAAGGCAATGAAGTTTTCAGTATTAGTATGGTAAAATTTTGTCCTTAATTACAAATGTATAAGTCAAGAAACTAAAGACATACGACTGTTAAAGCTAATTTTAAGATATAACTTTGGAGTTATTTTCTATCGAGGCGACTTCGTCCAATCGTGTATCGGAATTAACAAAGTTCTTCGAAATATAATGAGTATTAACATATTTTTTTTTTACTTCCCCAAAACAAGTAGTTATAGCTATGTGATTGTTTAAGTAAATTAAATTTGAAGGTCATCGGGTGTTGTCATCCTCTTAACTAATTTGATCGGCAACTGGTTTTCGTCTTTTCCTTTGTTTTGTCTTTCGTCCTTTGCTGTTTGTCTCCATATTGGGCAGCTATCTTTGCTATGTCGTCTTCCCAACGTTTAAATTGTCCACCTTCTTTTCTTGTGCCCTCCGCTGCGATATATCTGATGGCGACTGTACCAGCAATACCGTAAAGCGATAGTTTTATAGCAGCATAGGTACTTATTTAGTTTATTTGAGAGTAAATCGTAAACAACGTAGTTTACTGCGACCTGCAGCAGGGGTGGCATTAAATATTTGATTTTAGACAAGTTTTTATTGCAGGCGCCGAACGTGTTCACGATAAACGGAGGGGACGTGACTAGAGAAAGCTTAGGTGCCACTGCCAGCCCTAGTGCCGCATTCGAACTTCACTGTTTGATCTTATTTTGACATTGTTTTTTTATTTGTGACACTTCTTTGGAAATGGTACCGTACCATTTGGCGGCCTTCCGCTTACGTTTTACAAATTCAATGTTGTACTCGGTGATTTTGTGATCATGCTCTCGGATGCCTAAAACGAGTTCTTACAAACAACTTCTGGCGACTGGGACGTCACGGCATTTCGATGGCTTTTTGATTTTGAAAGTTTGTTCGCAGATAATTTTAGTCACGTTTTTCTGATCTTTATGTGTTAGGGTTGTAGCAGAGATACTTACATACAATTATAGAGTTCGTATATGAGCTGGATCGATACAGTGGTTGTGGACTTAGAAGGCGAAAATAAATCTTCACATGGGTCTTGTTATATTGGTCGACTTGTTTGCAAGTCAATCGCGAGTTGTCAGTTCGAGGCGGACTACTAGTTTATTTAATTTTACAACCATCATTACATCACAGTAAAGTTGCCCAATGCGGTAGTGTAGATGACTCAATAACACACTTTTTTGCGATTTTTATTGCCTTGACGAATTTTTTCATGATTCCAAAATTAACAAGTATAGTAAGCGTTGGTAGCCTGACGGTAATGACGTCTGACTTTCAATCCGAAGGTCCCGGGTTCAAACCCCAGCTCGTACCAATGAGTTTTTCGGAACTTATGTACGAAATATAATTTGATATTTACCAATCGCTATACGGTGAAGGAAAACATCGTGAGGAAACCTGCATACATCCGCGGAGAAATTCAAAGGTGTATGTGAAGTTTCCAACCCGCTTTGGGCCAGCGTGGGGACTATAGCCTGGTCCCTCTCGTGCATGAGAGGAGGCCTGTGCCCAGCAGTGGGACGTATAGAGGCTAACATATTATATTATATATATATTATGAGAACGATACCAGTGAGATGAGACGCCAGCTATGTTATGTCAAACCAAAATCAAAACTACATTTCGAACACCGCACCGTTCGTCTAAGTATTTGACTCGCTTCTTCTCGGTAAGGTATTGGAATGACGCCGGGGAAATACACTGGAACTTAACACTTTATATTACACAAGTAATACCTACTGACAGTAAGTGCTTAGTTCGAAGAAAATGTTCAGGAGTTAATATGAAAGAATTATATTTTAGCAAAAGACTTGGCGTAAACATACTGACTAGTTATACGTAATAAAAATATTTAAAGGTCGACTTTTTAGCTTTAGATGCCAACAAGGGTTTTTTTACGTCATGTCATAAAATCTTATTTATCACTAAACATTATGTACTTAAAATATGATATAAACTCACACAAAAAATGGCACTGTAAAAGGCACCGCGCTGGCCGACTTTTGCCGTAGTCAGCCGATCGTCTTATCTTAAGGCTAGTCACAATGGACCGACCGAGCGCTGCGTAAAATGTAACTAGCGTAAGCAAGATTACCGAATAGCATGAATGCTATGAATATGAAGGTCAAGTTATAATTGACACATACAGTAGAAATCATAGTTTTGTGAATTTACCTAACCTGGATTATCATTCCATATTGCGGTAGATTTGTTTGAGTCTTTTTTATTTGTCGAAGGATAACAACTTTATAGTTTTTTTTTTGCTTCAAAACTATATAAACTTACAAAAATGCAATATCTCTGTTTGCCATTTCTTATCTGTAAAGTGTTTACTTATTATATAACCAAAATCATATTATTAGCTTTTATTGTAAAAAGTTTCAAACATTTTCATGGAAAACTGAAGCCGCATTTATATTCTAAGAATATGATTTTGATAGCGTAGAACATCAAGTACTGCAACTTATGAGCAGGGCTCAGAAACCGATATTTGATTCATACTAAAATAACGGTATTTTTTTTTGTTTTTTCGTTCACTATTTTATATTTTATCGAAAAATTTTATAACAAGAAGTCATTGCCTGAATACAATATTGAGTTCTACAAAAAAACCATAGTTATAAGTTATAATAATTATTACTATGGTTATAGCGGATAGCCACAGACAGATAATCAGCAGCCAGCGTTGGGTATAGACCTTCCCGTACGCCGCGGTGGCGCAATCTTATGAATTTGAAAAATGCATAAATCTTATACCGTTACCAGAGACTATAGAGATATAGACGACCACAGCCTAAGAACTTTTTGAAGCTCAAGTCGATTGCGCCCTCTGTCCGAAAGCCGCCTAAGAAACCGAAATTGTAAGAAGAAATGTCACCTGCACTGCTACTCCACCTAGTACAAATAGCGTACTAGTAGTACACTAGTAGCTACTAGTACGCTATTTGTCTATATCTCTATAGTCTCTGCCGTTACGCTATGCGACATGATTGGCCTCGCTCTACCCTATTTCGACCGACCGACCGACCGATTAACCGATCTGTAATTTTAGACCGCTCACTGGCGTCGGAATGCTGGCAGCGGCGTGATGAAATCACGCCCCTAAGGCTAAAAAAAGGGAAGAAAAATCATTATCATAATTTGAAAATTGGAATGCGCCTTCAGGGAATATCCGACGTGGGAGTAGGGTCCCAGACTCGATTTCCTTCGTGGCACAAACATTTGAATGCAGGCAAAGGTGTGGACTTTGTCCCTCGTTACTCCTATCGTAGTTTGCGGTCTATGTAATAAATAACTACGGATTGGTAGCTGGCCGTTTGTGGGTTTATTTTTATAAGATAGTACTTATATAATACAGGGTGTTTTTTCAATAACTAGGTAGCCATATTGTGCGAGGTGATTTGGTAGGCCATACTAAACAACTATTACTATGGGACCAACTTCGAAATACCAAATTATTTTTTTGGTCTGTTTCATACATTTCGGCCGATCAGACTTCGAAGTTTTCTATGGGGAAGCCGATGTTTTTTGGGATTTCGGGGATAGTCCCATTAGTCCCATATAAAAGAGAGAAAAATTGCATTTACCTTAGTTACGTAAGCATTTATTTTTAAAGAAAAAATAATCATTTTATTACACGTGTTCATGTTACTAGGGTAACATAACTGCAAATAGGTGTAATACAAGCCAGGCAAGATTCCCACGCCTGAGCTCAGATTCCAGGGAATGCCAGTAACAACTAATTGCGCCACATATGTCACTCAGGCCCTGAAGCATTTATGGCACCCGCTAGTGAGCGACGGGCTCCTACGTTCTAACTTATATGAAAGTATCCAGAGAGAGTACATTGCCAACGTTACGTATACCTATTGCTCTTTTGTTCAAGTGATGAAAACCAGTCATGTTTTATAAATATTTTTCGCTTCATCGACTTGTATTTATTGTGCTATAGTATATTTACTCTCATAACAAACAATACTAATAAGCATCTTCTTACATTTATTTTGAGACATTATTTTATTTTCAACCTACTTCAAGATTTCGAAGGAGGACGTTATCAATTCGTCGGGATCTTTGTTTTCTTTGCAATTTGTTTAATTATTAAAAAAAAATTATGTATGTTCACCGATTATTCGAAGACAGCTGGACCGATTTGAATTTTTATTTGTTTGAAAGCGTATACTTCACTGTTGGTCCCATTGTCACCAGGTCCAAATCTGATGATGGGATCCTGGAGAAATCGAGGGAACTCTTCAACTATTATTGTAGACACACCTATAGTGAGTGATTTCACTATTTTTTGCAGCAACTCGGCCACTTCCACTTGGAATAGCGAATCCTAAGTGAAATCGGTTCTTTTTTTGTTTAAAATTATTATTTACAATAATTGGATCAATAATTACATGAAATAAACGATTTGGAATTTTGTTAGTTCGGGTGTTTGTTTATATTCAAATGTTTTTGAGCATATACAAACAAATTATTCCCATTTACCTCCAAGGCAGCCAGAGAACTCCTTTTTTTCTCTCTTATTAGTTTTTTTACTCAGTCACACTCAGTTCTATTTATGTAATTCCACACTTTTGTTTTAACTGTATTTACTCGTAATACGCACTGTTTTTTTTAATCAAAAATCTATATGAAAGATTTGATGATCTGTCTGATGATGAGATGTTCTGAAATAGTATGAACTGTGAGATAACCAAGGAATTTGACCATTTATTTGTCAGTTAATTATATTTTTCCTCAAATATACCTTATTTTTTATAGAAGTTTTGTACTAACCTTCAAAAACTGTACCGGCTACGGAACCCTACACTGAGCCCAACCTGATATGCTTTCTAGGCCGGATTACATTTATCGTAAATTCATTTGCGGATAATATTGGCTAAGCCACCAATTTAGACATGAATCTAAAGACGGATATTTTATGGAGTAATCGCAAATCTCCAATGATCCCTTCAGATGAATGAGTCGCTAAAAATTAATTATTTTATAAAAACCGGAATTTTGATGCTTAAAGGGGTTCTAGTAGAGTACTTTAAAACCTTAATGCGAAAAAAAAGTGGGTAATGGGTATTGAAATATTATATTAGTGTAAAGGTACCTATTAACATTTCAACCGATTGCAGGCTAGTGGTACACAAACTATTAAAATGGTGTGTTTACACAACAATAATTATATTTTCGCTATCAGCATTGTGAATTTCATGTAAAATGTCGACGAAATTAGAACAAAATACCAAATTGCAATCTTTAATTACAAACATAACCGTTAGGTGTGTAAACCGCAATATCATTGTGCAATTACGTACACCGGACAATTTAGTTAAGCTCCCAACGAACCTTACTTCAGCCTTACGCTTTGGTGATAGATGCTATTTTAATAAATGAGAATTATTCAAACAATCTTGGCCACGTTGTACGGGGAAATTGGTCATAAAGTGCAAATCTGTATTAGCTTAGGGACTCTGTGCTATGGTTTATAATTAACTTTCGTTTATTTATATGAAGCGTTTGTTTTTATCAATGAAATTAGATTACTTAATAATTCACAGCTGAACAAGATTGTCTTATGAATAATAATTGTCTCATTTCTAACGGAAAATATCGATGGAAAGAAAAAGCTCTGTTGCTAAATCAAGAAAGCTTTTATGTAAAATATGTGGTCAGGAAGGATTGACCTTTCATTTTATAGGGCACATTTGCCATATTTACATTTTTCTTTTGCATATTTGTATAAAAAGCATTCCACCGGTGTCGTACCGGGTTTTTGGGAAATAAACTGAGAAATTCTGTGTTCCAGTTTTGCCACACCAATTTTCACACGCGTCGTTGAACAAATTTGCCTCAAATAAGTGTCCTGCGCAGTTATAGAATATTCTCAGTAAGCTACCAATGTGCGACAAAGTTATTCTTTACATATGAGAGTTAGGTTTATAATATAAAAAATCTTTAAGTTTTTTTAACTACCAATTTAATTCTACTTCGCTATCGTCAAATGTTAAAACTTCCTACTTTGGCTTGGTCGGCATGTGACACCTCTGGAGGCATCAATAGGCTACCGTAGCTGCTTACTACTTTGTACTGCAAGGCTTCAAAGCTTAAAACGACATATTTATCAGTGTTAACAACATAGAGTAAATACTTAAATCTCCTACATAATTTTCCGTATTTATGTGATTTTGATTTACTTTATGTTTCAAAGCACATATTAACTGTAGGTATCGCTAATAAGCTACAAAGTCAGTACAGATTTTTATCTCTATCTTTACACCAACCTACTATCTCAGCCGATGTTTTAAACGAATATCGCTTGCTTACACACTAAACCCGGTATTTACTAAAAGTATGTTCCCGCACAAGGATCCCTATACTCTGAAGGTTAAAGTTCACTTTGCCTTACATATGAGGTTAGACATATGAGGGCGAATAGGTAATGCTTCGATATTTGGTGTAGGTGATAAATCATGGTGACGTTTCGGCGAGGACGCCGACATCGGTCGTTAGTTGCCATCGACTGCCGATAACAGGAAAAAACAGGGTCCGCCCTAGCCAAGCTAAATTTCTAGCCAAAAGGAATATAAAGTGTTTAGACTCTTCTTATTTTTTATTTATTTATTCAAATCTGTTACACAGCATTATAGTAAAAACCAAGGCACTGCGAACTACAAAATAAACATATGAAATAAGTTAATGCTAGTTCGATCTAGATCTAGCGATGTAACTTCGTGACTCCGTTGCGTCGTCTGATCTGGTGCAGGATTCGGCAGATTGGCCCGGAACCGCCGAAACCCAACACCCTTCGGCCAGAAGTCCAAGCCTAAGTTATATTAGCTTTTTATACAGTTACATATTAAAAAGAACCCGGGATTCAAAAGAATTGGCTTACGCGCCACGTCCAATACACAGAAAAAGGCGTAGATTCGTAGTATTTGTACCCTATCAGATAAAGTAACAGCTCGCCTGTAAACTGTATTAGATTATTTTTTTCAGCTTAGTACGTACGTATGAGTGTATGATAGAGAGAGACATTATATCGCCAACGGCACCGTCACTTTTTAGCACCACGCAATTGACAGAGACAGACATGTCATGCTAATGAGCCGGACCATGCTACCGTTGTTTACGATACCTACTTACGTTTACTTAATAACTGGGTCAATCGCAAATTGTTTGTAACTTTGTCTTATCTTTTCTTAATTTTATCAGTTTCGTTACGAAAATTAGCCATACATTAGGCTAATTATCGCAAGAAAAATAAATATAGTCGTAACGATAACTAGCCATACAGGGTGTAATCTAAAACGTGATACAAGATAATCAAACCTGAATCTATTCATGATATTGAACAACTTTTACTATGGGAGCAACTTTGCAAAAAAATAAAAAAAATGAGCTAAAAGGATAGGTAGACGAAAATGTATGAGAAGCTTAATTTTTTTTGTAAATTTACAAAGTTGAGCCCATAGTAAAAGTTGTTCAATATCATGAATAAATTCAGGTTTGATTATCTTGTATCACGTTTTAGATTACACCCTGTATATTGTGTAACTTGTTTATACAGAAATTGATTCATTAATAGGTAATACAATCCGCCCAACGAGGGCGCCACTGGACCGTCGACACAGTCTTAAAAGCAAAAATCTTTGATTGTTGAGTTTGCCGAAAATCGAAATCGATGACGAATCTATAGCAGGACTTTATTAGTAGTGTAACATATTATTTATGTTTATGTTACTTATATTTGTATCATATTAAAACCTTAACAAATCAATGTCTTCATCTTCAAATACATATTAAAATATATTTAACATAAAATCCCATTCCTTATAGCAGAAACCAAATCCCAGAGGCTTAAAAGATAATTGGCCGCTCTGATTGATCGCCAAATACCTGTCCGTTACAGACAAGCAAGGACAATTTCCTAGCAAATTTTGACAAGTTTGTATTTAAGATATATTAAAATACTTAGGGAAAACATAATGAATGTAGATGTTTATTTAACTAAAAGGCTGTAAAATAATAATCTAATTTTATATAATTTGGAATTAGAAATGCATTGGCATTGGCTAAGGAGACAATTATGTCTCCTTAGCGAAAAGTCTCGAATAACAAACATAATACTCTTGCCAGATAAATATCAGAGAGATGGTAGATTTTTTATATATACCATGACGGTGGCAAACAAGCATACGGCTCATGATGGTAAGTAGCTACCGTAGCCTATGGACGCTTGCAACTCCAGAGGTGTCACATGCGCGTTGCCGACCCTTTACAAAAAGGAGGATTCACGTGTTGACAGCTAAAGGTATAAGAGGGTACCTTGTCGTCAACACACAGGGTCCTCATTGAGCTCTTTCTTTTAATTTTTTTTGATAAGGAGTCATAAAGATACATGGGTCATCTTAAACCACGCCATGCCATTTAATTTCCCTTTAGCTATAAATTTAATATCTGTGGTCTATCATTGGTGGACTAGCTACAACTTTTCACATCTCCAAAAGCTTTCACTCGTTTTCCTTCGTAAAACTAATTACAAAAAAGTCGTTGTTTATTTCAACTAAAAGCGGCTCATAAAACAGACTAAATTATAAAATTTAATTTACTTTACGACGACAAAACACTTAGAATTCACCTTCAAAATAAGGTACAAAGTTAAGAAGCCCTTAACGACTTTACGACGAAGACAGTCTAATTACTAAAGTTGCCTTACAGGCTAAATAAGACAGGCTACAGGCCGTAATGTGCCTTTATATCAGTTTTGAGTGTGAAACCCCAAACTTGGTGGGCATACATAAAACTCGGATCAATATTTCAAATGTTCTTACAAGTTCCATCGTAAAGAAACAGTTCAGTGCGCTTTTCCTCACTTGGCGGGTAGTCCTTCAAAGTTAGGATAATTCTCGACTTTGCCCCAATTTTATACCTTGGGAAGGTAGGGGGAGGTGTGTTGGTTATTTGGTATATTGTTTTATATTTTGTTCGAACAATGTATGTACGTTTGTTGATAATACAATAGAAGTGGGAAAACCTTTAACATATGGGTAAGTACACATTCCAGGCGAATTTCATGATCTTCCTGTAAGTTCCAACATAATTCCAAATCATTTAAATTTTTCGTCAACCTTTGCTGACTTCGCATAGGATATTTATAATATTTCCGGATTTAAGACAATGAAATGACAATCTTTATTTTCTTTTTTAGGGTTCCGTACCTCAAAAGGAAAAAAACGGAACCCTTATATCATCACTTTGTTGTCCGTCTGTCTGTCTGTCTGTCTGTCTGTCTGTCTGTCTGTCTGTCTGTCTGTCAAGACCATTTTTCTCAGAAACGCGTGGAGGTATCAAGCTGAAATTTATATCAAATACTGAGGTCTATTGTCCCTTGAAGCTGTAAAAAAATCAAACTTAAAAGGCAACGCAATCAAAAGATACAGTCGTTTATGCTGCAAATTTTAGAGTTTTCGGTACTCGCAAAACCTACGGGGTACTTCCCGTGAACTCAGAAACTTGAAATTTGGCACGAAGCAACGTCATATAGCATAGACAAAGGAAAAATTATAAAATGTAGACATTTTTAGTAAAATCATACAAAAAATATATATTTTTAAATTTAAACTTACTACCTTTCTCCTCGTAAACGCGTGAAGTTATTAAGTTGAAATTCATGTCAATTACTCAAGGCTATAGGACCTTTCAGCTGTAGCAAAACCAAACTTTTATGTCAACGCAATCAAAAGAAATACCAATTTAAGTTGCATATTTTGAAACTGAGTACTCGCGAGAAACTCAAAACCTAAAGGGTACTTCCCGTAAACTCAGAAACTTGAAACTTGGCACGAAGAAACTTTATATAGCACAGACACAGGAAAAATTACGAAAAGTAGAAATTTTTTGTAAAATCATACAAAAAAATATATTTTAAATTTTAAACTTACTACCATTTTCCTCGTAAACGCGTGAAGTTATTAAATTGAAATTCATGTCAAATACTCAAAGCTATAGTATCTTTTAGATGTAGCAAAACCAAATCTTTATGTCAACGCAATCAAAAGAAATACCAATTTAAGTTGCATATTTTGTAACTGAGTACTCGCGAGAAACTCAAAACCTAAAGGGTACTTCCCGTATGCTCAGAATCTTGAAACTAAGCACAAAGCAACGTCATATAGCACAGACAAAGGAAAAATTATAAAAAGTAGACTTTTTTAGTAAAATCATACAAAAAAAATATGTATATATAATTTTAAACTTACTACCTTTTTCCTCGTAAACGCGTGAAGTTATTAAGTTGAAATTCATGTCAAATACTCATGGCTATAGGACCTTTCAGATGTAGTAAAACCAAACTTTTATGTCAACGCGATCAAAAGAAATAGCAATTTAAGTTGCATATTTTGAAACTCAGCACTCGCAAGAAACTCAAAATCTAAATGGTACTTCCCGTAAACTCAGAAACTTGAAACTTGGCAAGAAAAAATTTCATATAGCACAGACAAAGGAAAAATTACGAAAAGTAGACATTTTTAGTAGAATCATACAAAAAATATTTTTTTTAATTTTAAACTTACTACCTTTTTACTCGTAAACGCGTAAAGGTATTAAATTGAAAATTATATCAAATACTCAGGTCTGTAATACCTTTCAGCTGTAGAAAAACCAAACTTTTAAACCAACGCAATCAAAAGAAACAGCAATTTAAGTTGCATATTTTGGAGCTGAGTACTCGCAAGAAACTCAAAAGCTAAAGGGTACTTCCCGTAAACTCAGAAACTTGAAACTTGTCACGAAGAAACTTAGTATAGCGCAGACAAAGGAAAAATTACGAAAAGTAGACATTTTTAGTAAAATCGTACATAAAACATTTTTTTAAATTAACTTACTACCTGTTTCCTCATAAACGCGTAGAGGTATTAAATTAAATTGGAATTCATATCATATACTCAGCTTTATAATATCTTTCTGCTGTAGCAAAACGAAACTTTCACGTCCACGCAATCATAAGAAATAGCAATTGTTATAGGTTTTTACGGAACCCTCGGTGCGCGAGTCCGACTCGCACTTGGCCGGTTTTTTTCGTTATATGTTCAATATCTATAAAGAATGTTGTAGATATAAACCGATATATATATAGTCTACCTTTTAGAGACGAGATAATGGAATCTTGTGGCGGCATTTGGAACATAGTCTTTTGTTCTGAGCGGAAAATCAAAGAGCTTCAGAATAAAGGACGAGACCCTTTCAAGTCCGACAAATACCCACCTGACCTCGCGTCAGGGCAATTACAGGTTTCTTTGAAAAAGATTGTCATTTCCAAATTAATTGCTAGATGAACCATCATAAGCAATAAAGACCTATTATTGTCGTAATCGTTTCACTTTAGGGGCTTACTTTGTCCAAATTATTATTGGGTAGTAATTATTATTAGTTATTAACTTATTGCCGGCTTACTGCAGATAATTACAAATGTCGCCTTGTCCAGATTTTTTACATAATTATAACTAGGGTTACCGAGTGTACTAAACTTGTATCATTTTGTACTAACTTATGTAAAAATAACCTAATTCAAAGTCGAATAGGACCCTTTTCGTCAGAGTGATGTAACTTAGGTATACCTAAACGCATCTCCCTAATCGAATTTACATTTTGTTTTACAATTAAACCTTATTACCTACACCAGGGGCCGTATTCAAACTTTTAAACATGTTAAGACATAATCCAAATTCAATACAACTCCAATGCATGTTATATGCAGTGATCGGCACGACCCGTGCCACAGAGCTGAATTTTGGTTATATTTTTTTATATGGACTTAATTATTAAATTTTATTCCGCAAACCTGTCCCAAAAAAATATTCAATTGAAATGTAAAAGACTGTTCATGTCTATAATAAACTTTAAAAAATAAATCTCTTTGGAGTCCCACGGTGTGGCACGGGTCGTGCCGATCACTGGTTATATGCTATGTAAATACATGATACTGCTCACGCCAAAATGTTTCGATCAAAATTTGCTTGAATTCCGACGAAACTCCAATCCAACTCTGTAGTTGATCATTTATCGTATGTTAGAGTTGTGTTGAGAATAGATTGTGTTTTTTAATATATCGTTTATGTATTTTAAAGTTGAAATACGGCACCAGACAACAATTGACAAGACAAGAACAGGCGGCGGGTCTTGAGGTTTATTTTTAGAGTTGCTATTATCATTGAGTGGAGATCCACTTCACACATCATTCATCCAGGTTACTAATGATCCATCAATATTCAATGACGCAAAATACCCCAGCACGTGCCCAAGCATCGGCATGCCTCATTAACCTGATCATCAAATATATGTACATATCGATTCGCCAGAAATTTACGAAACAGCCGTCAAATTGAGGCAAGTACTATATAAATCTGAACTGACATTTATATTTTCTTCCTTGAAAATTAAGGCTATACCGGTAACCTTCTCAGGAATGCTCCAACGCTGCTACTTTTTTAATTAGAACAAAATGGTAAATTTTTAATTTTCTAACAAGTTATTTCCAATATGCAAACACAAAAAGAAACATACTATATTATGGTTTTGTGACAATAGCGTATTAGTGACACGTCACGTCACGTCACGTCAGAGCAACGCACTATGTTTGTATGTGTATGTCGGTGTTGGCATCTGCCATCAAACACATTTATCACATACATTTGTCAAGTCAAATTTGTAATAAGTGCCATGAGTAAAAAAGATGATCAAACAGGATGAAGAAGGTTTCCTACGTTCAAAGAGGATGTATTTTCTCATGACCTTTTAATTACATACAGGCTGCTCTAAACCAAGTAATCTTAATTTGTCAATTTCTTCGTAACCCCTTGTTAACACATTCAGCGCCGAGAACCCGACAGCCGGGTTCTCTGTTCGTAGCTACTACGCGCTACATACGAGGAATACCTGGCTACGCGCTACGCGATACGGAAAGTGTTAAGATACTTGATATACTAGTTCAATATACCCTAATTAATATATATGTACGTTTCGGCTTTCTCCAATGGCTAAGAACATCCTATATACCTCTGTTCCCGTTCTCAAGCGCGGAGCTTTATCTCTTCAACGGAAGTTGGGTTATTATGGAACTGAGATTTGCGGCGTAGCCTGAATTATAGATCGCGATTTTTATGATAGTCCAAGTATTATATGGTGTTTGAATTGAGGGGACGCCTTATTTGAGCCTTGTCATTTCCTGGGAGGGCATTCTATGAATTCGACCGCTTCGAATAGCGGTCGAGTATAAACTTTACACCCGCGTTATTAGGTACGCTATAAGGTAGCCATAGACACGTACAGATTTGCCAGGTCATATCTGTCAGAAATGTCTTCTAGTTCCACAGTAAGCTCAAGGAGGTTAGTATCTAAGAACATTTTTTAATTTATTATTACTGCAGAGTTGACAGTAACGTGTTTTGATAAAATAAATAAATAAAATATTGTATAACCAATCATAACTTCAATATGATATCAAATCAACTTAAAACTAACCAAGCCGTTTACCAAATAATTTAATAACGAGGTAAAACACTTATGAAAAGTAAAACATGGATCCCGAGTTGACCCAAACTTAGTTATTTGGAGACCTCGTGTAGGAAATAAGGGTCCAGTGATATTACATATTGCCAACATACGGACATTAAGAACAAATTAGGGTCGACCTGAAATTTGCGTAAAATTCGCGCAATCTGCGCGCTTGCAAATTTATTGGAGCCAAATTGATTAGTGATTAGTTTTTACTAACTCGTTTATTTATGATCAATAATTATTAATGCTTTAATAAAACATGTAGGTTACTAAAACTAGATATAATTTACAATATTACCAACACATCCACTGTTATTTATAGTCCAATTTTAAAGGTATAACAACTAACTCCCAAAAAAAAATTTAGTACACAATTTTATTGCTGACTGTACTTTGTAGCATTGTCATGTAAGCTACGGAAGTATACCAAATTTCAGCTCAATCAGTCACCGGGATATGGTTGAAATTTAACTTACAAGATTTGATGCACATAAATAAACAAACAAATAAATATACGGGCTTATCTAAGAATCTCAGCCAAATTTTTAAACAGGTTTTCGTAATTGCGATGATATATATTAGGCATTGTAAAGCCTTATTTTATATTATGAATATTGTAGCCAGTGATCGATTTGGCGTTCTGAGAAAAACAAAATAGGCAGACTATAAAGGACCACTACATACAGGACACAGATTTCACAGTAAATATAATTTACTTCATAAATGGAGATAATCTTTACCACAACCCGAAATTGCGGCTTCAAACTCCACCTTCGTCAACGTGTGGCGACGTGCATATGTCAACCGATTGTTTCGCTGAAAATTGATTTCTGCTCGAACGTCAAAAACTTCACGAGTCTGACAATATTTTTTTCAGCTCCGGGCCCACTGTGCAAGAATACCACCCGTAGACTCTGTATCATCTAGTAATGTTTAGATGCTCAGGATATACACACTACACATACCGTCATATTCCAATTTAGTTATTCTTAGGCTACCCCCCAAAATAATAGCAAAAGAAAACAAAGATCCCGACGAATTGAGAACCTGCTCCTTCGAAATCTTGAAGTAGGTTGAAAATTACTGAAATCACTTTAGGTATGGCTACAGTCAGCAGCAGAAGTAGCTAAGCGGGTAGGGTGTTCAAAATGACCTACACACGGTCTTATTCTCTTAACAATAAAGTCGTGTCCAGTTCATTTTGAACACCCCACCTGCTTAGCTACTTTTGCTGCTGACTGTACAATAGTTGGAGAGTTTTCTCGATTTCTCCAAGATCCTGTCAGCAGATCCGGACCTGGTGACAATGGGACCAACTGTGGAGTATACTATTTCAAACATAACTATGGAATTAAAGTTTGTTAAAAATAATTTTAACAAATCGGTCCAGCCGTCTTCGAATAATCAGTGAATATACATAGAAAAAAAAAATCCTGACGAATTGAGAACCTCCTGCAAAATCTGGAAGTCGGTTGAAAATAAATTCAGATGCTCAAATTTCATATTTCTTATTTAGGTACAGGGGTGCCATTGCGTGCTCAAATAGTCGTATACACTCTATCTAGTAGGGGAGTGATCTGTGCTACGGTCCCAATGGACCGACTGTTTTCACAAAAAACACCGACCGACCCAGCGACTAAGGTAAACATAGCTTTGTCAAATATTTTACGGATGAAATTTCAAGTATTTTTTATTTATTCCGCCGTATCGGATTAGTTTTTTTTTTCGGTGATCAAAGATAAGTACCTAATAGGTACTTAAACGTGGACTTTGTCAACAGACATGAGTGGGTTGATGTATGAAAGGGTTAATTAATTTTCAAAGTATCTCTTTACGGTGTCTTTAATTAAAAATAACATAACGCTGCGCGTACGGAAAAAGACGTTTTCTGGCCAAGTGTAGACATAAAATGATGTACACAACACGGGAGGTAATAAAGAAAGCCCTCGATTGCATATTTACGTCCCTCGCTTGCAGCTCGGGCCGCAAACTTCTGCGATCTCGGCCTTTCTTTGTTTTACCACCAAAAACCAAAGCAAGAAGATTAGACTTAAAACACTGGATATCATCATAATAAAAATTGATAGCTTTTTAGCGATAAGACCGCCAATTTTATTGTTTTACCTCTACTTTTCTGTTTGTAATTTGTGTATACTCTGTTTCTTTAATTTGAGGTGTGCAATAAAGAATATTTATGTTATGTACCGACCGTGAAGTCGATTTTAAATATATCAGAGCGGCTAAGGTACTTAAGGACTGTATCGTTTATTATGGGTACAACTTTACTTAGCCGTTTTTTTTTTTGTTTATATTTTTAATTCAAAATCACACATGTGTTTAATCAGTGCTTTAATAAGGTACACATTTCGTCATGTGAGCTCGACTTAAAGCATATGGTTTGGACGAAATTTACCCAATCCTCTCGAGTAACAATAACGATTTTGGATAAATACTACAAGCCAATTTGCGTTTTGCAAACAAGACAATATCATAAAAAAAGAAATCGTACTATGTAAACAGCAATTACACATGATTTGTATAGCGAAACATCTGGACATAGTCTAATCATTTTTTTTCGTTAAAAAAAAGCTTAGGGTCTGTGCATGGTGGCCTTTTAGAGAATATGGCATGTTACTTACGACAACTCTGACTTTGACATCTAATATAACTATCACGGAGCGTTTCTATCGACCCGCTTTAGCGATGGATCAACGCCATGAATGTCCGTTAGGCTTTGGTTTTTAGCTTATTTTTCTAGCTGTCTCTTTCATTTGGCTTGCATCAGAAATTGAAGGGGTTGCAAAACGTGGGGTGAAAAATCGTATATTCGTAAAAATAAAAATTCACCACATTTATTACGCAGCTGCTCAATTGAACAATCATGAAGAGGACACTTGGATAACATGTTTTGGTAGCCTATTAATCTGTTTTTACTTTAAATCGTACCAAAGAGTCGGTGAAATAGTCTCAAATTCAGCTCGATAGGCTTGTCCAGATTGTATTTGCTATACGGTATTAAAAGCATCATGAAGTCCCTAAAATAAAAAAAATGTCAAACCTTCTTAAATCAGATATTGCTTAATTAACGATACAGTCCTTATCGCCCTGACAATAGAGGCGTTTTTCAGATACATATTTTTGACCACCTTGGCCGCTTCGATATATCTGATGGCGACTGTACCGAATTCGTACGTAATAAATTTTAATTATGCTTGCCTAATGTTTTCTCTAAAAATAACATCCCAATTGTTAGACACCTGCTCAAAGAAAAAAACGCTGCAAATTGGAACTTTTTTTCGTAAACGTGTCAAGTAAATACATACGTTTTTTTCACCCCTGTTGGCGCTTGCCACCGACAGTCCGACAGTGTCAAAATGCCGATATTGCACGAAGCATTTTTTGCGGAACAGGCATACGAGTTATAGGTACGGTTATTTTGTGTGGTGTATCAATTTCCTATTTGCCAGGCAGGACTACACGGCCAAGGACAAGTTATATCGCCACCGGCACCGTCAATTTTTAGTACCGCGCAATGGGGTTGGCCGGAATGAGCGGTCTAAAAGTCTTTACAGATGGCGCCAGCATAGCTTGTACCTATCAATCCTACAATTGTGTGAAATTCTTGTTTTTTTTTTGGAATTTTCTGACCTGGATTCCTTGCAGTTTTATTGACCTCAAGATCTGCGACGTCTATAACAATAAGCAGACCCTTGTACAGTCGCCATCATATATATCGGAGCGGCCAGGGTACTCAAAAATATCTGAACATGCACTTTATCGCTTTGATAATAGAGTTGTTCAGATATTTGTGACCACCATGGCAGCTTCGATATATCTGATGGCGACTGCATACCGGTTGCATAATGCGTTCAATTCACCTTCGCCAGCAAGCGGTAGGAATGGCATTCCAGCACTCTAGGCAGTATAGGCACGTGTAAAACAAGCTAAACACACTTGAACACCGTTTCTACCGGCATGCCGACTCACGGTCAGGATTTAAAGCGTGACACACACTGGTGCGAACGTTAGTGATCAAAGCGACTTCGGAAATAAATACCTATTCGTTTTTAACGGATTTTACAGCGTGAAACTGAATTCTCAAAGTCACTACAGTTTTTGGTATCGTGCACACGCAGTGCGTGTAAATATACACAGAACTAATACATTATTTAAATGGATATGTTATTGATAGGCGTAGGCAGACAGGCAGGCGGAATGGTATCAGTTTGCAACTATTATATACGTATTGTCTCGTTTTAAACGTCAGGCGAAATAATGAAAATAATAGTCGGATTAGGTTCCCATTTACCAATAAAATAAATTAAATCTGGTTTAATCCAGCCAGTTAGCGTCACTCAATATAATTTTACTTGATTTTTACCCTCGCGTGTGCGTTCGCAGCAGCAGACGCCCTCAGTGTACAGTCAAGGATGACGGAAGACGCTGGATGCAAGTCGCTTCCGACCGATACTTATGGAGGTCCAAAGGGGAGGCCTATGTTCAGCAGTGGACGTCTTATGGCTGAGATGATGATGATGATGAAGGTACTCAAAAATATTCGACCGTGCACTTTATCGCCTTGACAACAGAAGCGTTGTTCAAATATTTGTGACCACCTTGGCCGCTCCGATATATGTGATGGCGACTGTACAGTAAATTATGTGTACTTATACAGCCTCAGTGGCGAACGTTCAGTGGTGTGTTCGGCGCCGCGACCAGCGTTGTGTCCAGCTTCTAAGCGTTTCTTCTAAGGAACAGCGTTTACTGAGGCTACTTATATACGCTATCATTAGTTTGCCATGGACATCGAGCCAGACGTTCAGTAGGTCGCCTCCGCTCGAGTGTGCACTCACCCTCAGTGTACACCCTCAGATTTGTATCATAGCTAAAGTAACATCATCGACAATATCAAAAATTGACACTGTGTTTTTCAAAACTTAATCAGTACGGCTACCATGAGGTCCATGAGTTTGTCATTGATATTTTTTGTTAACGAGTAACGAATTTTCTATCTGTGCATCTCGTTTACACTGATATGTTACAAGCAAGATGCAGAGATAGAACAGTCGATACTCGTTCTCGATAACTTCAATCTTATAGCTCATGGTGTGCCGTGGGGTGCCCGGCCTTAGAATTGTCCCCCACCATATCGTCCCGTGGTTGCAGTAGGAGTCTGCTAAGGGAATATACCGGGAGATGGGCAGCAGCATCTTCCGAAAGCCTAAACAACAATAAACAAAAAAAAACTGCGCGCATTAACCCGCCTGCCAAGCGTGGCGCGTATGGCAAACCCCCCTTTTAAAGGGGAGGCCTATGTTCAGCAGTGGACGCCTTATGGCTGAGATGATGATGATGATGATGAAGTATACAGGCTGAATCCAAAGCAAGCTATCCACCAATGTTGCCACACGTTCTCATCAATGTGTCACCAAAAGTAGGTAAAAGGGGAGGTGGGGGCGTCGGTTGATCCGATCGTCGGGAAGCGCTGATTGATGACACCGATTAGTGATGCCCAACTCGACCCCCGAATAAATTGTCGACCTTTTTTACTCAACTCTTTGGAAACCCTTCTTTTTTGCATCTGGATTTTAATAAGAGGTTTTTAAAGCTAAGTGTGTAATTAATTCTCAGAAGTAACGGAAATGAAATACAAATTGAAAACGCTTCGAGGGATAACGTCGATTCCGTCATTTTATTAACGTTTCGTTTGATATTTTTACTTTTGAAGTCAATTTAAAATTGAATTATTATTCCTAACAATGGCTTTGTTAAAGTTGTATATACTTTATTGAATAAATATTGAATACGTAAGTACTTAAGTATTATCTAGGTGCACACTAACATAGTCAGCGACGTACAAAAAAGCATCTTACTTTTTTCTATTATTGCCTCAAACTATCGTATTACCACGAAAACACAAAATTTATTAGTCTAGCGGAAAAGCGTATAATTTTTGATTAAAAAAAACGGGTTTTAATCTAACATAAACCACTGAATTTAATAAATTACCTATTTACCAAGCGGTTTTTGGTGAAAGAAAACGGAATGAAAACCAGCGAAGCCTTTTAAATAGTTTCGCCGCTGATTTGTAAACTCAGGCGGTTGCTTGGTTAAAAACTAGTGCATGCGCCAATCTCAGTTTTAATTTGCCTAGTGGAACCCAGGCTCTATTAAGGCATGGTGAAAAGCAGGGACAAAAGCTAAAAGCAAGAGGATAATGATATTTCGTACCACAAGTGTAGCAAGAAAGCGTGTTCAACAAAAATTGTTTTTTTTTTTTGGTCGTGGAATTAATCGACAGCCCCACTCTGAGACTATTGTCCAAACAGTCCGAATTCCTACCTACGAATTACCTACTTTTAAGAGTTGAATTAATTTCGGTTCCACGTTTTATTTATTTTTCATAATGGGCCGTGAGTAAGCAATTCCCATGGTAAATAAACGGCAAGTGGGTGTACAACTTTCAGAATTGGGAATCACAGCCTGGCTCTTCAACCAGTTATGGATGGTTATGGTGAGTATTTATAAGTACTGAAAAGTTGAAAACTCCTGGGGGCCGATTTTTGACAGCCGGACGCTCGAATTAAAAAAACGAAAATCCCCCCCTGGTGGTCCTAGCGTTTGTCTTGACTTTTTTAACACGGCTCAATTGATCCTGAAGTCCGCTTGTAAACCTAATCACATTGGAAATATGATTAGGTTGCGTCATGCGTCATGCCATGCGTCATGCGGTTGCGTATGCGTCAAGTTGAAATGATTGATAGGTAACATTTGAATGTTATGATGTTATTGGAATGTTGGTCATGAAATTTGTTTAGGGCGTATGGTGCATGCCCCCAGGAGTTATAAAAAAAACTTAAGTACTCTTTTATGGACATAATATGAGCATGAGTTTTGTAAGACAGATTTTAATGAATATTATTATCTCTTTTAATGTTATTAAACTAAAATACACAGCTTTCTCATTAAAGTGGCCTCAATACAGGTAAGTAAAGTCAACGCCTAAAATATATATACACTTTTGAACCTTATCATAATGGAGTAACGTGCAAAAGTGTATACATATTTATGGCGTTGACTGTACGTAGTTAAAGCTGTCCATTGCTCGTTCAATATACTTGGACAGTGGTGTCATAAATGGATCCCCGTGTAATGAAAAGTGACTGCTTTGAAACCTATTACTTAAGGCGGTTATCACACTGGTGCGGATCCGCATGCGGTGCCGGTGTGCGAGCGAGACAGCGCTATACACATGCAGAGCGCTATCTCTCTCGCGCCCCGGCTCCGCATGCGGATCCGTCGTCAGTGTGATAATCGCCTTAGGGATAGGTATTGCCCCATCACGCAGAAAGATCATAACTGCCATCGGGAACACCAGTTATCATTATCATTATCACTCACGAAAAATACCTACGTTACAGGTGCTTTAAAGTCGGTTCGCGATTGACAGATGAGTTTTATACACTTGAATCTCCATTTTATTGTCATAATCATAAAGTCAACTTTACAAGCATCACACCATTTGGTGCCGTGTTTTAAACATGGACTTTATTTACTTGATGTTAAGGTAGAATATCAAATGTATGAATTTGATCTGTCAAGTCCAAACTTACTTTGATCGTATTGTACACGATTAAATATTTCTCAGGGGCTCTCAGAAGTTATATTTAAAATACGACAGGGTAGTTCGCATATTGAAGATTGTAGTTATAGTACATAAACAAGTGGAATCATGTTTTAAAAATAATATAATTTCCACGTAGGCGAAATACCTGTATATTAATGAAAATGAAAAGAAATCAAAGTTATTTATAGATATAGATATCTCGAAATAATTCTGATTGCTCTGCTGAGGCTAGCCTTTGGTTTTTTTTTTTTATAGGAGCCAAGAGTGTCCCACTGCTGGGCAAAGGCCTCCCTCCTTCCCTTCCACGTGTCCCGGTCTTGAGCCGTCTCCCACCAGTTTCTATCGAAGGCGTCAAGGTCGTCTCGCCATCGCCGTCGAGGTTTGCCGCGGCCCCGGGTTCGGTTTTGGTTGGAGACTTTAAAATTTTATTTGGTTTCAGTGTTTATTTAGACTTAAAACACTACATTTGTGCTACTGCTGCATTTGGTTAAGCTTAAAATCAGTCAATAAAAGTTTTTAAAGAACCGTATAAATTACTGTCAACAAAACCGACATACTGAAAAATAACAAAGTAGTTTTAAGGGTGTTTCCTCCTTCTAAGTTATTGAGCCCTTATAATATTGAAAAAATCGTAAAAACTTAAATCTCACCTTAGTTCAAAGTCATCTCATTTTACGGTGGGTACTTACTTGCCGCTTTATCAACGCTTACATCGACAAGAACGGAGACGTATCTTTACAAAAGAACCCTAAAATGGCGAAAATACCTTCTATTATGAGGAGACCCGGAATAATACGGGCCCGGCGGCAACGCGATAAAACTAATAGACTTCTCTATTTCTGGGAGTTACTGTACAGTCGCCATCAGATATATCGGAGCGGCCAAGGTGGTCACAAATATCTGAACAACGCCTCTATTGTCAAGAAGATAAAGTGCATGTTCAGATAATTTTAAGTACCTTGGCCGCTCCGATATATTTTATGGTAACTGTACAAGATTTATGTGGTTTTGATTTCAAGGATTACCACTGGGGTAAAGTAGATACCTATATGAAATAATAAACTTGTAATAAAATGATAGTTAAACAGCTAAATTACGTATAAAGTAATAAAAATAAACTTCGTTTATTATAGGAATCTTTAAAAAAAACTGTAATAATATTAAAATTCAAAAACTATTTGAGAGGAGCAAGTTATGTGACTACATAGTTTGATTATCATCAACGATAAGTTGTGATTGTAACGTAAATAGCAGATCAATCTAAAACTGAATGTATAGGTGGATAAATGCTAATTATTATAGTACTCGTATATTGGATACTATTATTTGCCCGTCAATTCGTCCGAGTTTGCACTCACTTAACCTATAGGCCCGTATTCTAACTATAAAACATAGTATTTAGAAACAATCCAACTTCAATACAACTCCATGCATTAATAACGCATATAGCTATTCCTTGTGCAACTTAAGAAGCGGTTGTTGACACCTGTCATCTCAGTACATTTTATAACCTAAAATCGATTTTGCAAGGTATAGCGCCTAAATGCCGGAATCAGAAATATCAGTATTTGCTTGAAAATTATCCCAATGCAACTTCAGACAATTAAATATCAATATTGGTTGACTATTTGTTGGGTGTTGGAGTTTTTTTTGAGATGGATTGTTAATGTATTGTTTGAGTATTTTAAAACTAGAATAAGGCACCTATGCAATGCTAATGACGACTCGTTGTCGTCACGCCTTCTACGAAGCCTTCCGCTACATAGCGGTAGACCCATGTTATCGTCTACGCCGTAGCGCTACGCTAGCATAACGAGGTTGAATTTGTATTTTTTTTTCGTACTGGAGCTTTACGATATAGAAAAATATGTTTTTTTAAACCATGATGTTGGCAAACAAGCACATGGACCGCCTGATGGTAAACAGTTACAGACTCCAGAGGTGTCGCATGCTCGTTGCCGATCCTATATAAATAAAAAGGAGGGTCCCCCGTCGTCAACACATTGCATCCACTTTGAGTTCTTTGGCAACCTTACAGGCAGAAACACGGCACTATGATTAGGGTCTAGTGCTATTTGGCTGTGTGTTTTTGTAAGGTAGGGGGTACTTTTCCAGTCGGGCTCTGCTTCAGATTTCAGCAAGTTGACATTCGCAGTGCCCATACCTACACCTCTCTTTAGGGCGTAATAATAAGGGCATACCCCCGGATCAAAAAAAGTATATTTAAAGAAGTCCTTTAGGTACTTGCTTGAGAGTTGTTTGCCAGTCTTTAAGTAATGTAACTATTTGATTTATTTAGGTAGTGAAATTTCTATAACAAATAATTTATCTATACGAAGTGATTTTGCACACGGCAAGATTGGCTTTACACGCTTCCCCTCCCCCGCATGAATATCCAAATAACTTAAAATAGAAATTAATTAAAGCCGGTGTTAAGAATAAACCAGAGCTCAGATTCCATTAGGGGGCCAATTAATAATCATTCAAATTAAGAGTGAGCGTCGAGAGGAACTTTTCACCGTCATTTGCGGTGATTCATTTTACTAAACCAATTAATATAAACATCAAAGCGAACTCGACTTTAAAGGATCCGGAATATTAACGAAAGTAATCGATCAACAATTTCGAAGAAATTTATGCTTATTATTTATTATTTTGTGCAATTAGATTCTTTTCATGCTTAGTGGGTAAGATGTACCTCTTAGTTAATACCGATAGAATGTTTGGCGAAGAAGGAGAGACAGTAATACACCTAGTGTATGGGACGATAAACAGAAAATGCAGTTTGGTACTTCATACAGGTTGTAACAAAAATACTTGTGATCCGTTAAATGGCGCCTCTATACATGATAGGCCATCATAGGGACGCAGCTATGCGTTAGAGGGAGCTAACGATATTGCCATCTCGTTAGGGCATGATCTGTATCGTATTACGAAAGTAAAAGAAAAAGTAGGAGAAAATTTTTCGGATGCCAAAATTTTTTTTTCTGGGGCACGTCGTTCGAGCCGAAATTTTCTTTTCTTCGTTTTTCATAATTAGAATATGATACCAATTATTCCCTCAGATCACCAGCATTTTTGTTACAGATTGTATATTGCTTGCATACTTAAAAATACAGCAGGGGCTGATCAGTATACTTTTGTATTTATAGCCTAACACTAGAAACTTTTAATAATTCATTATTTATTTTCGAGCAAAAAGAACAGTTTCTTCAGAAATAATTTAAAAGTGGTTAAGCTTTATACATATAGTACAGTCAGCGTGAAATATATTGTAACCGCCAAAGTGATCAAATAGTTTTTCATATTTTGTATGCTGTGACGAACTATTTGGCTACTCTAGCTGTAACAATATATTTGATGTTGACCTAAGCTATTACGTACCTAAGCTATACACTCTTACTCGTATAGTAATGGCGCTATCAATTAAAATCTGGGCTGAAATGACATGTCTCGCACATCCAGGCTCCCAGACGGATGGAAATTCAATTATTTACCTGACGGAACAGTGTAATATTCATCACGTCTCGTTCAATGCCAGAAAGCCATTTAATTTATCTTTTCTAGCTACTTTCATTATCTATCTTAAATGTTTAAGACATTTAATATAATTACTAATTTAAACATATATGTGACGTTTTCTGGAAAAAGGTGCATCATTGGCGTATAGAGTTACTTCTAAATGAATTATTATGGCAGTAATGCCTAATTGACAACCGACAGTGATGTAGGTACCTTTTACTTGAAAACTTAACGGCACATATAACGACCTAAATAATTACGTTTCGATACGCATGTTCAAAACTAAACTTATAATTCTTATAAAGTACAATGGTAAGTAGTATTTAATCACTGGCCTATTACAAATATAAAGGCAAGTCAGAGAAATTTTAGTTTTTTGTACAACACTTTCTGGAAATTAAGGTGAGCCGATGGGCATCGAGTTCTACGGACGCCATGCCTTTTGTATTATTGAAACTGGACTAGGAAGAGTATAAGTTAATTTTTTTTACTCTACTTTATTTTGCATCTACTTAGCTTACCTGTATATTAATTTATTGACGACGTAAATACGAGTATCTTCGCTTAGCTGGTTTAGTAATTCTACAAAAAAACATTACAAAATTTATGGGATTCGTTTCCATTTAAAAAAATCTGTCCTACATTAATTGAAAAATATACAAAGGGAAAATAAATAAATGGCTAAGTCTTTTGCATATATGCATAAGTATCTCCATACTCGCTTAAATACCTGTCACAGCGTGGTAACCACTCATTCCAGAAGCGGCATTATCTTGATTGTTCAGGCTATCACAAGAGTTGATGCATGGCTATAATGAACACCGGTATGAAAGCCTCACCTCACGGTGGGGGTAAAACGGTATCCCGGGTTACGACAGGTCATCGTATAAAATCATAGAAGCCAGCCTAAGCTCAAAAGCCCGCTGTTATTTCGAACAACTGATGGATCCGGGCTTTATTAAGGGATTGGTTATAATTATAAACTTCGTTACAAACTGTATACATTGTAAATAAAGGTTTACAAGCGTCTTATTTTTAGACTTTGGATTTTAAAAGTTTCACAAATAAACTTATTTCTTGTACCTACTGCGGGTTACTTTGATTCGCATGGGTGATGATTCGTATGATTCGTAATGATAAAATCTCCGGCGGCACCCTAGGTTAGGTTTTTTTATAAGTGTTTATGTTTTATATAATTTTTGTATGCTGTATTTTATATTACTTTTATATTCATATTGTAAAAAGGCCTAATCTAAGAAAAATAATAAATACAGGAAATAAAATCTTAACTAAATACCTACATGTTTAAACTCGATGTGTTTGTTTATTTGACAATATAGAAAGAAAAATCGTTCAGTTTTCTCTGGTCCTTTGCGACCATCTCGCTTTAATGCTTTAATATGACGTGTAAATATTTTTTTAATTAAAGTATGAGCAATTTATGGTAAAGTTATAATAATAATATCTAATTAAGTGTTTTGTATCAACATTTTATATGACATAAAAACTATTTTTAACTTCAAAGGAAACCGTATCTATTGCGCTATTTTATAAAAGTTAACCCTCAATAATCCCTCGTTCGCAATTTATAGTTGACGTGTACACACGCGGATTATCGTATACCCGTGTTCACGTGGTAAAAAACGTGTATTTCTAGCCTTTGAAAACATACCATAAATAGTTCTAACGCTAGGTATATCTAGAATGAATAATACGCCTCAAGGAAAAGTTTAATTTTAAGACATAAGTATCATATATTTAATGTAGGAGTTACCAGACAGTATTTTTATATGACTGAGAGACATGCAAATATAAATATGGCTTCGAGAAATCACCATGTATTTGACAGGCATTAAGAGTCACCAGGATGCTCGCGTGAACTCGCGTCCCCATACAAACGTAATTCAGCTCTTATTTTAAAACAACATGCTTTGGAACCACAAAATTTGGCATGGTCATTCTAGTAGTACAGATCTAGGTCGGTAATTCGTTTTCGTTGGGGAAAATTGTAATACAAAGAAAATATGGCAAAAATAAGTTTTGTATGTAAATCTGTAACTGGCTGTATTTCCTTTGTATTACAATTTTTAGCAACGAAAATGAATGTCAGACCTAGATCTGTACTACTAGAATGCCCATGCCAAATTTCGTGGTTCTAAAGCATGTCGTTTTAGAATGAGAGCTGAACTACGTTTGTATCGGAACGCGAGCGTCCTGGCGACTCTTAAACAACATAAAATGAAATTACATTACGACATTAACGTAACAAATAATATTTCCACATGATAATTTGTTTCCAAATTTTATTAGGTTAATAACTTTAAACTTTTGATAATTTTATATCACGTGACACTCAATATGCAAACAAGGGAATGCAACCCGGGTTTTTTTAGTATGAAGAAACCTGGGTTTCCGGGTACTACCCGGGTTTTTAGGGTTCCGTAGCCAAAATGGCAAAAACGGAACCCTTATAGTTTCGCCATGTCCGTCCGTCCGTCCGTCCGTCCGTCCGTCCGTCCGCGGTCTAGCTCAGTGACCGTTAGCACTAGAAAGTTGAAATTTGGTTTGAATATGTGCATTAACCAAGCCGACAAAACGGTAGAATAAAAACGCGAAAAATATATTTTGTTAGGGTACCTCCCGTACACGTGAAGTGGGGGGCGAAATTTTTTTTCGTTCCAACCAAGTTGTATGGGGTATCGTTGGATAGGTCTTTTAAAAAGAATTAGGGTCTTTTAAAACAGTTTTTGGATAAAACCAATACTTTCGGAAATAATAGCTCCGAAAGTTTAAAACAGGGCGTCCCCCCCCATCTAACTTTTGAATCGTGGGTCCTAAAATTTTGAAAAAAATCGTGAAACTGAGGCCTAATGAGTACCTTCAATGAAAACTATATTGAAATAAATCGGTTGAGCCGTTTTTGAGTTATCATTCAAAAACCCATAGTGAAAGGACGTAAGTAAAAATGACGTAAGCGCCGCCAAATTTCCCGTAAGAAACGACCTTTTGAATTAATGGTCTCAGTTTACGGAACCCTACACTGAGCATGGCCCGACATGCTCTTGGCCGGTTTTTCATACAAAAAAAACCCGGGTTGCATTCCCTAATGCAAACATAAAACGTGGAAATGTCTATAAGGCATTTTTTTATACATCAACTAGGTGTTTTGCTGTTGTAAAAAGGATCGTTAAATTATTCATTACCCGGACACCTGACGGGCGCTGAGGTGAAAATTGATTTCCTGCTTTTTACGATGTCGTATTTCCTTTTTAATTAGACTTAAGAGGCGATAAAGAGGTGTTGATTTTTGTTAATTTATTAGGTAGTTCACAAACCATACTAAGTAGGTGAGGACAATACAATTTATAAATTAAATGTCGTGTTCAATACAGAAATTTAATAAAACAATTTCAACTTTATTGCTTACATTAATTAATATCGTAAAATAACAGTATTCGTTAGCCGTGCAAATATTTCAAGGAGTCTAAGAATTAGTAGAATATAGAGGTAAGTATTGTAATAAAACACGTACCTACATTACCTACGTGTCAAGTGTTGGCGAAAGCTTGCATGTAGGTATTGAAGCGACTGATAAAAGAAAAATAAAAAGTAAAATGTTTATTGCTGAGCATTAAACAATTTTTCACCTAAATCTGTATGTTTTCTAGAATTAATTATCTTTCAAAGCATTGAACGTTAACTTCATTTGAATAATTTTAAACGAATCAAAAGGTCAATCAAGATAAATCGACTCGCGATCAGTTGCGGTTAAATTTCGGCAAATCACAGCGTTGCTTGATGTAATAAATCACACAGTAATCGGAGGTCGCGCTATGAGTAGCCAATTTTCATAATTTTCTTTCATGACGATGCTGCGAGTTGAGCAAATGACGCGTTACTTGAACGAGGCAGATTCGCATTGGATACAGGCATACAGTAGCTCTGTTTGGCTACATGATTATGTATTTATTGTAGTGTTCTATTTGATTTTTTCTCAGCTCAGCTCATTCTGATACTTACAAAAAAACTTACAAAAAAAGTGGGGCTAATATTTTAATTCATCTTTTAAAAATTTACTACACATCAACAATATAGATAACTATAAATTATGTTTTTGAAATAAATTGGCGCGTCAAACCTTTTCATCGCCGTCGTCTGATATATGAGACAAAGTGACAACGTGAATGACACCTTCATAAATTATGACAGACTTCAAAATTGAAAGTTAAAATTTTAACGTAAGGCGGTTAAAAGGTTAATATTGGTTTTACTGTTTTCATTAGCAGTAAATGCTCACCTGTCCAAAAGTTTGATATTAAGCTGGTTGAAATCAATGGAGCATTCAGCCAGATATAATGAATTAGATTTTTGGCCTTTTGTGCTAGCTATTTTGGCTCAACGATCCAAAGAGAATCTTGGTTTCCGAAATGAGAGCACGCCACCTATTCCGATCCTGCGCAACTTCTTGCCAGTTGTTGAAGCGAAGTTGCAACAGATCCGCCGCCACACTGTCTGCCAAAAGATTTGTGGGTGGACCACTGGCGGTTTAATTCACACATCTAAAATACTAAGAAGCTAGCCTACTGACTTGTTCATTGCGCGAAGCCGAGGAAAATTGCTATAAGTTATGCAATTTTGCTACGCACCATTAGCTCCAGGTCTCGAGACTGGAATTTAGTTCTTGACGCTTATTGCATCCAATGCAACAAAGCGTTGGCTTGAAAATCCTTTCACATTATCTCATATTTTATCGGATATCGGATTCCGTCAGTTCGAACAGAGTGTATGGTACAGTCGCCATTAGATATTTTGGAGCGGCCAAGGTGGTCACAAATATCGGAACAACGCCTCTCAAGTCTCTGTCAAGGCGTTAATGTGCATGTTCGGATATTTTTGAGTATCTTGGCTGCTCCGATGTATTTGATGGCGACTGTACTTTAAGTGCTTAAAATCGATTCCCTGAAAACTTAGTGTAGCATCTAATTAAGTAAGGTTGTTTGGAAGAGATCCTTCTGCAGTGATCAAACAGCATTTTTTAATGAATAATTAGTATGAATGTACTGTTTTCATATATTTTTTCTATAGTAAAGATTTATATTGTATGGAGCCCTCGCGGTAACATTTTGACATTATCCATTATTATGGATTTCTTATTTTGCAAAAAAAAATAACACATCGTTTGGTATGAAAAACACTTAATGATCACGAGTCATTAGATAAGTTTAATGTACGACTGGTCGCTTTAAAGAGACCGCTAGATCACAAAGTCCTTCAAGTTCACTTGACGGGTCGAGCTCAATTACATTACAAGCTGCAGCTAGCAGTGGACTGATACAGGCTGATGATGATGATGATGATTATTAAATTTACTCCTATATTGATATCGATTATCAAGGACAATATAAAAAGAAAGCGGAATGCATGAATCTTTTGTGATGTCCATGTCGGCTCCTACAAATTATACCGTGTGTACGATAGTGAAAGTACGCCCTAACTTGGTGATTGGCAAATAGGCTAAGTTACCTAGCCTATACAGCAGACTTAGAACCTTCTCCAGGGCAAACTAACTCGTGCTGAAGGAATTTTCTACCCCACCTGTTATCTTAATAATGTTACAAAGTATGGAGATTTGCATTAAATGAAGGTAAAGCTTCTAATTTTAGACGTGAATGGTGGGCGTATTTTAGAACGGATTTGGAGAGTGTTATTTAAAACATTTTTGCTCACGTGTATGTTGTTTACTTTAACTAACTTTAAGCATAAATATATTCCTCTATTATTGGTCAGTTTTATACAAATATAATAAATTTAATTTTAGAAATTTGTAACTTAAGTAATAACAATGTTGTTCAATGTCAAATGAAAGTTTAAGGTCAATTGTTGTTGTTGAGTTTACGCGTTTTATTTATCGTGGAAAAGATTGTAATCTTTTACACATGCATGCATGTGTACATCATTGTAAAATGGCATGATATTAAAAAATAAACTTGTGAATATTTTTCACGGTAATATTCAAGTGATACAATTGAACCGAGCGAGCGAGATCTAAAAAACCTAGTTCAAGCAAGCCGTAAACCGTAATCCCGGATTTTTTCTAGACATTTTTACGAACAAAAAGTCAGAAGCCAGGCTGTGGGATTGACAGGTCTTAATAAGGTTACATTGTTTTATAAATGAGTGTGGTGCCATAAAACGAACCTCGTAAGACATCGTACCGACGTGTTATGGCACCGTAAAAACGTGCAAGTGACAGCTAACTATGTAACCATTGACTTTTAGTTGCAAGAGAGGGTTAGGTTTGTCATTGGTTTAGTGGGTTAATAGAATCAAAGCTCGGGCACAATGAAAATGAAACGAGTACTGGTAATATTTACAGGTGAAGGACGTGTCTTGATTGCAATGTTAGTATATTACCTACATCAGTACGTCTAGCATGACTTACGTTGCGGCGCGACTCTACAGGCGCGATTCGAAGTATGGAGTCGCGCGCGACAACGCATGTCATGCTAAGGCCTCTGCACGCCTAGCACATAACTGATGCGACAGTATCTCGCGCGCGAGATAAACTACCCGTCTCTTTCTAATTGACATAATCAGAAAAGGACGGATAGACTATCTCGCGCGCGAGATACTGACGTGTCAATCATGTGCTAGGCGTGCTGAAGGCCATCCATGGTTGTCATTTTATCACGTATCGCGTCCTGCGTCACTTTCGCATTTAAATACTTGTTAGAACGTGACAGCTATGGTGACAGGTTATAAAAACTCGACCATATTAGGCAAGCAGAATCTGAATTGTTTTATAAGTATAGTGTCACAGTAAACACGTCGTAATAAAGATAATTTGAAACATTCATTCATTTGTATAATAAAATCCGATTCTACAGAAAAAACAGCTAACCACACATTTGGGAAGACGTGTTAGCTAATAAAAAAAAGTTCAATTGAAATCGCTCGTAATGGATTCGTAAAAGCGTTACAAACGGTTCATTCTCGAAGGAATCTGTCGTTCGGTTATTTGCTTCCAGTCACGGTAATTCGTCGCTCGGAGCAGAAACGTAGTTATTACGTTTCTAGACAGAATTCCCGGAATGCTCGGCAAACTCCAGTCTTAGGAGCCCGAAATGTTTCCAAATGAATTCAAAGAATCGCTGATTGAGTAAAGTGTTTTCGGAATGTCGCCGAAATGTTATGGTTCCGGGGTTATTTAATCCGATGACTGACTGGTTGTATATTTTGACATTTGTGACGAAATTATTGAGATAACAAAATACCTTAAATTATTTATTCAGATGATAAAGAAAGAACACTTTTTTTATCTACAAAAAATATGTTCTTATTTTTTTAAATATTATATGTATGTTTAATAAATATTTGAAAAGTTTTCTGTTCCCGGATGAAGGAAATGCCGAGGTCACATACGATAATAAATATATGTGACGTAGTTTAATGATATGATTAACGACAACTCTACAATCCGACTAACGTTACATTTGTGCAAAAATTTGTTTTCGGGGTTATAACTTTGTTCTTCTGTCACTGCTAATTTATGGTTCCTAAATAAAAAGTTCCTAAACACTATATCTTCGTCTCATTGCCGACCTTTCTTAAAATAAATCATACGGTTTTTCGTATTACTGTGTAGTAATAACCGTGGCACCGCATGCAACTCACGTGCCACAAATTGCACTTTACATGCCCTCACCAATCAGCAGCGCCTTAAGTTACCTATAGGTAAGAATTGGAGAACAGTCGCGCGCCAGGGAGAGGCGTTTTTTTAAATGTAGAATATCTTCTTCCTAACGTGCGTCAGTCCTAAAAGAGCAGTGTCGTGGTTTATATGGGGAATCGCCTATACATTCTACGACACATCTCTTTCTGAGCAGACTCTATCTGTAGCAAAGATTTGGGCCACGCTTTCAAAGCAATTACATTTAACAAATTATCTATGGTCCAATAAATAAAAATAATACATTTATAATTATTTGTACATTATACCTGTCACGATATAATAGTCACAATAAGTAATAAGAAATACAGATGTACTCTTTTAAATAATAATAATAGCTCTTAGGTAGCTATATGAAATAAAATATGTGAGCATTCGAGATTTCCTTGGATTCAACTCAGCTACACATTTCGTTTATCTTGCATTGAAAGTAGCTCGGTACTAAGTGTTTTCACAGTTAAATTAATAGTCGCGTCGCTTGAGGCGTTTATACGGGATCTTTTAAATAAAGTTGGTACGTGCCCCCGCGTCGCAGGGGCTGCCAAATGGGGCTACAACAGATTTTTATAATGTTCTGTATTGGTAAGCGAGGTCTGGCCCTACGCCAATTCGGCCATCGATTTACAAGTTCGCTTTTATGTTCTCCTGATACTTTACGGAATGCACGTTCGGAATAAACTCTTAAATCAGATAGATTGTGTGAACTTGTGCAGATGGAACCAAAAGCTAGCCTGAATTATGTTTGCTGCAACTTCTTATATTTATTGATTCTCCGCGCCAGTTTCTTTTTTCATATTCATATCAGGCATATATTTGTAAAAAAATATCATATCTAAGAAAATGTGATACTTGTAAACAAGTACTCGTATAGAAAGTCCTAATCACTGTAGTTAGAAACCGAATAAATGTTTTATGTATACCGATATCAAGTCTGGAGTTCTATAGATAAAATATTTCAAAGTTTATGCTTCTACTTATATCGTTTGGGGTTGCACATATAGTTTTTGTATTAGCTTTTAAATATTTTGGTTCAAATATTAGTTTATGATTAATTAAGTATCGAATAAAGTTCCTTGGCGTTAAATTGCTATGTTTAATTCACCCATGTTTTTTATACCTTCATTTCATAATTGGGTTCGGACTTGGGAAGAAAATTCCAAAATATTCTTAAGTTAAAAATACTGAAGTTTAAAACAAGAGACGTAAAATATAAAAATAAAAGCCCTCACTTTATCGTGTAACTTGAAAAAAGTCAAATTAAGTAGGCGTGTTGATGTCATGACTTTGGAAACAATTTGAAACGGGCAAAAGTTCGAAACGTCGACTTTTTCATGATAAATGAATCATCATCTGCTTTCGTAAAATTAGTCGCCTATTATAATGATTGTGTAATTGAAATATTGTGTTTAAACGTCTTTTTTTAATGGTATTATAAACTTTTATGAACGGTTCCTTTATATATATTTTAAGCTTCGTGCTTTTATTTTATTGAAGGTTAAAGAAAAATCAAGATTTATAATGTTCTTTAAAAATTCAATTTGTGTAAGTAGTCCCATTTCTTAAGTTACCACGATTTGCTTTTTCTTACCTTGTTCATATAACAACTTGCAAGACTTGCTATCGACTGCATGTTGTTCCTTCCATAAATTATTATTTAAAAACTATATCTGTCCCAACGCAACTAATCGCAGTACGCACTGAAGTAAACATCTCATTTTATCAGTACATGCCGCTGCAAAAGTTATTGAGCACAGTGTCCCGTCTAACGCCGCCGTGGCTTTATTTGCGGCGCGTGTTCAGTGAGAACAAGTGAATAACGACTCAACTAGCCACGTTGAACGCGACAGATAATATTGAGTTTTAAGCCGGAGTCTTAAAAGATGACACATTTCCAACTAAACTTTGTAATTAAAAAGGATCTAAATATGTGGTGGATATCTGTTTTATGTTTTATCTATGTTGTTTTCATCGCTGATAAGGGCATTAACCTGTTGACCGCGACCGCCGTCGTCTGATATTTGAAACAAAGTGACAACGTGAATGACGCCTTCATAAATTATGACGTAAGGCGGTCAAAAGGTTTAAGGATGTTTAATGCTGTTCGATTATGTTGACAGTGGTGATAAAAATGACATTAATAATATGATAATCCCAAAAAAACCTAATGTATACAATTGTGAAATTATTAAAGTCGTAATGGCAACATGGCCGATTTAGGATGATGCCTATTGAGAATAATGACAGCAGTGATATTTGTATTTTTACTGGACTGCCCAAAAAAGGGAGTATATTTTATCTGAGTTATCTTCCATATTTACGATTTACTTAACATTTTCCTAAACATATAAAAGTAAACGAAACTTTGGTTTTGTTAAATGTACCTTCACATTTTCGTTAAATCTTTATCGATGAGTTTCAATTATTACAGGCTTTGTTTCGCCCTTCGTGCCCCGACCGTTTTCACGCAGTTATTAAAATTAATTTCAATTTCGACTTAATCTTCCATTAATTTCAGTAAACAGCGGCCTGGGATTTAATTATCACATACAAATCATCAATATAAGCTTTTGTAGAATAATACTCGGAATTTGCAATGTTATTCAAGGAGCCTGCGCACCTGGTGATGGATGTTTTGCAACGGCACGGGAATTTGTCAACGACGTCCCCTTTTGTTTCTGTGAAATTATTGCTATTAAATTAATGATTTCTATATTTCTGCTGTCTGACATCTTATCTCCTAAATCCCCAGTGTTAAATCGCCCCATTGCTATTTATTTCCTTATCACCGAGATATTAAAAACGACTTAGGAGGTCCATTCGTATATTTATTACAGGTGTTTCCTTATGAAAATAAATAATGTAAGCCAGGAGGGCGCGGTGGAGCGTGATTAACCAAATGAAATATAATACCTGATTTGACATTGTTTGTAAAATATTTTTTGCACCGAGGTTTTTGTAGGTATTTTACAAAATGAAACAGACATTCATAATTCAGATTATTTAAACATGTCGAAGCTATGTGGAATTTGCGTGTAGACTTGTTTATTGTGTAATAACAAAATGCAAATGAACAACATTGTTTGTTCGGTCACGGTCGTGGTGTTAAGGTCGCGGGTTCAAACCCTGGCTCGTACCATGCCACTGAGTTTCTCGGAAGTTATCTGCAAAAGGTCTTTTGGTATTTACTAATTACTTTTCTTTGAAGAAAAACATCGTAAATAAACTATACCTACCTAATCCCATAAGATTTAGTTAACCCTCTAGGTTGAAAGGCAATTCATAGATAGCAGACAGTTTTGTAACAGCTAGTGCCCGCTAATTCCAGGGATTAGGTTGCCGAGCGGTCCCCAAGCTTCATTTTCTAGAGCTGAGGCGAAAATCTGGGATGAACGCTGAAAAACCCGGCCGAATACAAGTTGGACTCGCACCTTGATTGGTCCTTACATCATACAATTTTAACAATCACCAAGCATTGCTGTAACGAATAGAAAAATTGGGTTGAAGGACAAACTTTGTTAATTTCAAGTTGATACCTCCTTTACAGATAGACAGACAGACAATAATCTCACAAAGGTTCCGTCATATTATTTTCTGTGGCATTTTGCTATTATGTATCTTTAATTCTATGATGTTACCCCATATAACGTTCATGTCATGACACAAACAGACGCGACTCTGTTCTGTCTCCGTATAAGGGCAAGCTAAAAGTCGAGAGAATATATTCTGTAGACACATACAATAATACTTATCTCGGTGCACTTCCCACTTCGAATATATTAAGCCATTTTATACTCTTTAATCTAACTACAATCGTCCATTCTACACAAAACAATAATATGGATATTATGGAATAACACGCAAAATAAAACACACCGCTTAAAATATACATGGTGAAACTAAGACCTAACAATTCCACAGAGGAGCATATGCAAATGAATTTCGTATTACGACTGGTTGACGGAATGCATTATTCTGCCACAAAGGGTTTAACACGTGATAAATAAATTATTCTATCCATGGGAACCTCGCCAGTGGATTTAAATAATATAATTAAATCGTTAACGAAATCATTTTTTTTTTTTATGCACGTAGTAAATTGTTTTGTGAATTTGGTTATAAACAGGCGTATTGTAGTGGATCCTGAAACTAGTATTGAGCAGAAACAATTTACATTGAAATATTTATACGAAACACCGGCCAAGAGCATGTCGGACCATGCTGACTATAGAATATGTTGGGCCCGTCACATTAGATCCACTAAAAAGGTCGTTTTTCGTAGGATATTTTGCGGCATTTTGTCCTTTTAGTATGATATAACAACTTTTTGCGATACACGTACTCATATACAATTTTAGCTTTCTAGTGCTAACGAAGACTGAGCTAAGCCGCGGACAAATAGATAGACAGACGGACTTGGCGAAACTATAAGGGTTAGTTGACTCCAGAAACCTAAAAAAGGCTAAATTACTTTTGTACTTGTCGTTCCAATAAACTACTCGTATTCTAGGACAATTATTAGGTAGTCCTAGTTACTCAATACTACGCCTTTTAGAAATTGTGTAATCTAATGTAGATATTAGTAGCGAAAATGCAATAAGTATTTGAGTGAGTTTTAGAATATAGGTATTCCGAGTAATATACTCAGGTATAGGGTTTTTGTGCAAGGTGGGGTAGATAGTTCTACGAGTAGTTGATTCAAAAATACTGTTTTAATTTTTACTTTCGCTTGCATTTAGGTTCCTAAAATGCATAGGTACAAATTCGCGCAAATGGTAAATGATTAGTTAGACGGAAATAAACGTCAAACGGCACTTTGTAAATTACTATAAATTATTTGGCAATTTAGTATTGTGCATGCGCGATACAATAAATTCCGCCTTGGCAGTACAAATGTTAATGGCGGGCACACGTCATGACGACATGCGGTGCGGGACGACGATATTTTTCCAACCAATATTTTTGCATGCACGCAACGCGATTTACTACAAGCAGTGAACTTTAAACTCTAACTGTTTAATCCTAAATTGCATTCTTGCATGATTTTTCATGGTAAAATGTGAGCTTGGGTCAATTGGACTGCCCTCGGTGTTAACAGTGTTACAATATGTCAAATGTCTTATTGGTTTTATTGGATTGCTTCTGTAGCACGCTGTAGTACCTATAGTATAGCTGCACTGAAATATTTCGAGTAAAATGCTTTTCAGAAATGCCACAAAACTTTCAAAATGCGTAACTTTGTGTTTGTTAAAGGTAGGTATATTTATTTACCCACAGCGTAGATTTTATTCACCGTCTTCAAATCTGAACTGATTTAAAATCTTGTCACAGACAGCGTAAATACTCTTCACTCGTAACGATTCGTGTTTAGCATAAAAATAAAGCGAACCCTAAGCACCAAGAAACCGGTCGCCAACGATGTTCATGAGATTCGGGACCGAGAGGGTTGCACCCCATGAAAAGGCGAGTAAACGTACATCGCCAAATATTTGTTACAATTTGTGCGAAAACAAATTTTGCATCGCCGCGACGAAATGCCGAAGGTTATTACGGCACTCTATACGGTAACACATGTATGAGTCATAAATTCCGTCGGGAGCGTTAAAATTAGAAATGTAAGCTCCGAACGGAAGCATGCGCCTTTAAAATTTATACCGTATTATATTTGTTCGCACGAGGCTATGCCATACCGGGTACCAATTGTTTTGTTCATAAATAAAAACGCGCCGTTCCAAAAACAAATGAAGTGACTTTGTTACACCTGGTTGTATTTTTGGGGATAACGGTGTTCGCTAGCTCGTTTTCGTAACATTAAAATAGAATTTTAATGTCTGCAAAGAAAAGATGATTAAAATATTTATTCATATAACAGGATATTTTATGCGTTGCACACAACACATTAAAAAAATAGGTAAATGTTTAAGAACAACAACTGATATCGATATCTATTCAATTAATTCAGATCTAAACATAAATATATGCAATTTAAAGTAATTTAAATTTCACCTTCAAAATCAATTAATTTAAAGCATTCAATTTACTTGAACATCTAAAGTTTGAATTTGACTATTGTTAAGCATGTGGCACAGACTACACACTCATCATTAAGCTGCTACAGGGAGCACGAGGTCACCACACATTAGCGCAATTATATTCGTAAATTTCTACGATTCGAACAGCACATTTCAATAGTATTCTACACCAATTTGTAGTATAGCAATCCAGCTTCACTCCTGTAACTTGATTTTTGTGGATATTTTTAATTGAAATGAGTAACGATCAAAAACGTTAGCTCAATTGAAATAAGCGGTTGCGCTCTCATACAAAATTAGTACGGGTACGGGAGCACAGATGCGTGTGACCCCGAGGTGTACTTATGATCTATCTAGTGGTTGAGGTTATCTGTGGCATGTGGCCACAGGTGCAAGTTTGCTGACGGTTTCCATTCTGGATTTGTAAAGTCCCTACTACATCTGATATTAACTTAGAAGATTGTAAAATAGTTTGCCTCTGATAGTGAATAATTATGTCTTATTTTACGTTGGTACTACATAGTTTACATACATGCTTACGTATTATGTAATATTCATTATTTTGGATTTAATGCGAATCTAAGTAGTTTATTCACATTCTCTTGATGCTAAAATTATACTCTAGTGCAAATACATCGCGCAAGTTAACCTATAAGTTAAACTATATAATTAGTGTAATTGGCAGCATCTATTTATAAATAATCAAGCGGTCAATATTGCTGCTGCCAAATACTAATTGCATCTGCTTTATAATCACGTTATTTAATTATCACGTCCACGGAAATCTAGTTTTAGCATTAATTAAAATGTGCAAATGTTATTAATTGTCGCAAAGCGAAGTGATGATTATTAATTGAGTGGTAAACAACTCAAATATTGTTGTAATCTGTATTTTGTCTATTGAAAGATAATTAGTCTACGGATTACCTATTAAATTTGTTGAAGTTACGGCAAGCGGAACCAGTATTTATATATGGCTAATACCGGAATTCCGGTAGTTGATATGATATTAATATAAATAAAAAAACATTAAACAAAAAACAATACTTATTTAATAATTATAGCAAAACTATAGCATACCTACTTATCTAGAGGAATTTGAAGATTTTATATAATGAAATACGTATATTGTTTTCCATTATGATGAATATAAAAAAATCATCAGCCCGCTGTATGGCTGGGAAAAGGCCGTCAGCTGGTCACGTAAGCGCACGGTAATCAGCGCAAATTTTGGGTATTTCCACCTCCAGACGACTTCAGACGGATGACAATTTTTCTTGTTTCTAAGAGATATAAACTATATTCTGACAAATTTTAAATCGGAATTTTATAGCTGTCGTTCCTCAACTTACCAACGGAGCGGCAGCTCACCTTCACGGGGCTTCATTACTCATTGATAATGACTTAAAAAATCCAATCATTTTAGGACTTACTCAACCAATAAGAAATACACAGTATGATTTTCTTCGGTAAAATAATTTACTCATCGCAGTGACAATTGTTTCACCCCATCGCAATTCGCGACGTGCTTCGCTTTTATCTATCCATCTGTCACACGAGGAAAGGCATTGTCATAGAGGTGTCTCACATCTCAGCGGGAAACAAAGGAGACATCCTTTATGTGATATTTTATTATATTGAAAGTAGTAGTCATTAGCTACTTATGTTATGAAAATAGTTTTATGTAACTAAGGATAATGTTATTATCAATAGGGTATAAGAATATTAATCCACACTTTAAGTAAGTACTTAAAACTAAGTCTAAAAGTGTGGAATGTACACAAGGAAAAATACAAAATCTAACTTAAATACCGTCAAATAAACCTACGCGAATTGATCACATAAAAATAACTACTTGAATAGCAAGCCCTACCAACGAGTTAAACTGGGTGCAAAGGTGCCCATCACACTTGCCGCGTTACCACGTTAGACTACACAGGTGATTGGTAAGCCGTACGCAAATGTAACATCATCACCGTTGTTATAAAAATACCACAGAACATAAATATAAACTCAAGTTGGTTCAAGTCCGTCCAAATCGCAAAAATATGCGCAACTTCTCAATCCAATCTACCCGAAATGATTGTATTCACCCCTTTATTCGACGCATTATAACGATGTTACTTTTTGATTAGTATTAAATTCTTCACTGTATTAATATCTCCTCTATTATGTAAATAATGGGGGAGAAAGTTGCACGTGGTGGATTAGCGTATTTCATAGATCAGTTTGATTAGATTTCGTATAAGTAGGGAAACAGAAAGAGAGAACATATAGTAAGCCGTGGTAAAAAACATCTGCTAAGAACTAGGTTCATTTATTACGTTACTAAGTTAACTATTCATATAAGTGATGGTACCAAAAGGAAACGCTTTTGTTTGTCGTTTTGGTACTATTAATATGGGCTTTTTGAGGTCAAATGATAGAAATGGTGGACTTAATACAGGCTGTAACAAAAATACTGGTGATCATTTTAAGGGCATAATTAGAATACAATACATACAGTATTGGCACATAATTTTTTGGCTGGGACGAAGTATCTCATAAAAAAAATTTTTGACGCGTCCAAATAAATTTCTCTAACTTTTTCTTACTCGCAATACTATACCAAATATGCCCTTAAACGGATCACCAGTATTTTTGTTACACCCCGTATAACCAGTATTTTTGTTACGACCCGTATAACCATACGCTAGAGGCGTAGCACTTTACGTCTTATATTTTTTATGGCATTCTTCATTACAGGAACATCAACAACCTCAACTTAATTCACTTTTGACATAAAACTATTTAGATTTTGATACTATACATTAGGTTTTCATTAGCCGCCTTGTTTGTCGTTTTATAGTACGCTTTATCTAGTGGATACTTTTCTGCTCTGTGGCCCATTCTAACAAATTTTTCTTATATTTTGCGTAGGCACATATCAGTAATTTTATACTCTTCCTGTAACTTTTTCCACCTAAAATATTAGACATAAAAGGACCAAAAGCGAAAAAAGTGTTTGTGATGAGCTGGACCTCACAACAAAGCCTAGTTTACCTCTAAATTGGTAGTACCTACGTCAATTTTTGGGATTAATTTGCCGAGCAGACTCAAGCTTCATTGCGCGGTGGCAAAAATCTGGGACAATACGCTAATAATTATGAGTCTATACCTACATAATCCAAAAGTTATGAAGCTACGTTAAGTTAATATTCAAACTGTAACTTACATCACAACGAGCAATCTCGCTGCGTCGGGTATTTGCATCATTAATCAAGATTTCGTAACACGGCAGCTATCATAGTTTGTAACACTATGTTCTGAACACAAAGATATATAGAGCATAGATATATCTAAATAGATCTCAAAAATCGTTAGGTACTCCTATGCCAACAATCTTTGTTAGTAAAGTGCACACTAGATAAAGTAGGGATATGACAAAAATCTGATTTAATACACGGAAAAAAAAATTACAACTATATTACCAGAACAATTAGTAAAATAGATTTTTGTAACTTATTATACTTTTAACGGCCTCCTAGCCTAGTCGGTAGTGACCCTGCCTATGAAGCAGGAGGTCCCGGGTTCGAATCCTGGTCAGGGCATTTATTTGTGTGTTTATCACGGATATTTGTTCCTGAGTTATGGATTTTTTCTATGTATTTAAGTATTTATCTATATCTATCTATTATATATATCGTCGCCTAGTACCCATAACACAAGCCTTATTGAGCTTACTGTGGGACTGGGTTGATTTGTGTAAGATTGTCCCATAATATTTATTTATTATTTATTATATATATAATATACGTATTTTTACGTTTATTATGAATATGCATGTTTTAGTTATTTAAGAGTATACTGTGTGAACAATTGTCCCAGAATTTACTAGATTTTCTCGTTCAGGGGCCTTAGCATGACATGCGTTGTCGCGCGCAACTCCATACTTCGAGTCGCGCCTGATGAAGTATGGGGAGTCGCGCCGCAACGTAAGTCATGCTAGACGTACAGATTACAGTATTTTGGTATCATGTGGTATCATGGACGAGACTTTTTTCTCTGTGTAACGGTGGTGGTAAACAAACTATCAGCTGGGGGCGTCTATTTAGACACAATGTCTGTGATTCTATAGAAGACCTAATTAGAACTCTGTAAACGTAGCGGAGAAAACTATAGTAAATCGGCAACGTGTTGCGTCTAGAAACGCCAATTAGGTTCAGTGAGAAGTAAAGTATTGGTTCTCTGATTGGGCCAATTTAGCGCAAGTGGGCATTGGGTATATAATTTATATGTTGTATGCTGTCCACCAAGTATTTAATTATAAAAATGTTTTTTATTTTATATTTCGACGGTGACAAACAAGCGTACGGCCCGGCGGATGTTAAGGGGCTACAGCATGTGATCGCTCAAAATATATAAAATACAAAATATAATAGGATGTGACAAAGGTTTTGCTAGATGGCGCCAGGATAGGTTATACCTACCTATTTTTATTAGGTTTGTTTTTTGGGATTTGGCTTGAAAAATATCCAGGTAAAACCTATCTGTAAGAAGTGAAACAAAAACAGAATTTTTTTTAAACAAAATTATTTGACTCGTTCCTTAACCCAATGGATATTTTTCACTTAATCTCTATCAATACGAAACGATGTTTTGAATTTTATCACTTCTCTAGTAAATATTCAAGTACAATAAAAACAGGACATCTTGTAAGGGAATGCTATACGAACTGACCCATTTTCATATTTATATAAATGTAAAAGATTCTGTCTTAGATATATGTATTTCATACAGATTACGGCATTTTACTTCATTACCAAAATTCATGGTTACGCACAGAAATACGCCGAATTTTCATCACTACCTATGTGAGTTTCGTTAAAGAACCTTATTTCGTCATACAAGGAATCGTGCTCGTGAATAATGAGGTTCTCACAGGAGTACACTCACTCCTTCTATTTCAAACTTGACATGAGAGCGTCGCAACACGTGCGGGTTTGAGAAAAAACACAATGTTTATTTGATATTTCATGATATTCTTAAAGGCGCATATCGTTTATACTTTCAAGCCTATTTTGATTTCTTTTGGGTTACATTTGAAAACTTTCTCTTATGTGTGTAGAGTATTTCAAGACATGAGAAATGACATCCTTAGAAATTCTTTGCACCAAAAATGATATTGGAAATCATTAAAAGTCCAAGTCAGTTTTTGATTTAGTGATACAGTGATACATTTCAACCATGGCGCACAATATTTGTTTTAGATAAGCCCATCTAGCCAAGAACATAATAAATCAATATTTCACGGTTATGTTTTTAACGATTTAGGCTGAATGTTTTCTATCAGTCTCTATTTAGGTATCGCGACTGTTACTTAGGTATATAATTTAGTTTTGTGAATTAAATTTCGTGGTTTTACAGGGTCCTACTCGTAAATGTCTAAACATGAAGTGAATGTTTAGGTGCTGGAACAATTATATTGTGTTATATATATTTTTCAGTGTTTTGTGGTATTTTTAAGATTTTAAGTGTGTTTTTGGTTTGTTAATGTTGAATAAGACAAGTTATCTATGTAACATGACTGTATGTAAGATATTGCTAAATGAATGTTGCCCGTTTTTTAATACAATTGAATTTAAACTAAATGTATAAGCGAGAGGTATGTTTATTCCTTTATACATACTATACACGCATAGAAATATAGATATTTCAAAACAACACCGAAGTAATCCGGATAAAAACGTATCATACCATAACCTCTTCACATAACATCGCTTTCATTTTCCCCGACGGAAATCCAATACGGTCCCAGAAAACGAGCAGTCATTGTTTATGGAAAGTCATTCAATCAAACGGTACAAAGGAACAACATATCGTCCAGGTCAGTCGTTAATCTTAATCTGCTGGTTCCGCGTCATGCTCGGGTGAAGGAATTATAACAACAAATTTACTACGATACTTACTGCGATATTTATCTGAGTGGGCATTTCTATTGCGGCGCTTGGGAGTGTTTTTATAAATAAGTAGGTACTTTCAGATAAACGAGGACAGAACTAATTAAACTACAGAGTGAAGCTTAAAAGGGATGTTTAAATTGCATTTCAGAACGAGTTGCATCTTTATCTGGACTGTAAAATAAAATGTTCTCTACCATGCGCGGAAATATTTCAGTTATGTTAGTTGTAATATAATAGGCTTGGAAACAATATTGCATTAGAACTTAAGACTTCCAAATATATGTTTATTTTCACCTCACAAAGGATAAATTCACAGTTATAACATATGAGACAGAGTAAGTTATAAGTACCCTTTGTGAGAGACGAGAGACTGGAGTCTGAACTAGGTAAAACCAATAATACAGATCTCCAGGCCCTCACCCCGGAACAAGTAGAATACGGTTTATTCTAAATAATTCTAAGTATTTAACAAAACTTATAAAGAGACATTCATGAGGTACAAAGGTAACAAAATCTTCTTATGTACTTTATACCGTAATAAATTTCGAAATAATTCAAAAACCTCTTATATAGGTCCTTCGATGTTATACCGGTAGCAACAAACATAGAAGTGGAAACCAGATTAGAGTGGTGTTTATTTCCTCTCCCATACTGAAAGGCAATTTTTGTAAACCGATTTTTAGCTTTTCATTTCGGAACGGTCAAGGTTGTAATCCGTCTATGTCCTTGCCCGGCAATTTCATTTTTGACAGACGCTATTGTAATTAGAGATGCACCGAATATCCGGTTACTATCCGGTATCCGGCCTATCCGGCCCTTATTTTAGTATCCGGCCGGATACCGGATATCTTCGTACTATCCGGCCGGATACCGGATGTAGTCAGTCAGAGTCGCCCACTAGTCATACAAATTTTTTTTTTTACACAGAAATACGCGAGCGCGTGTGTAATTTTGAAAGAAGTTACTCCGTACTGGCATAATAAAATTCGTTTTGTTGCCTAGAATTCCTAGGAATGTATCCGCGCGAACGTTCACTACGACACAGGTCGAAACCTGCACGACGCGCACCTGCGAAACTCAAATTGTAGGTATAGTACCGCGGGCCGAATATTCGGCGGCCGGATACCGAATATTCGGCGGAGGGTCAGGCCGAATATCCGGTATCCGGTATCCGGCCAAACCACTATCCGTTGCATCTCTAATTGTAATGTACCGACTTTCAAGCAAGTATTAAATATAAACTTTCGTGAGACATACCTACTAACATTATAACTAGTAGTCCGCCACGAACTGAGAACTCGCGATTTACTTGCAAATCAGTTGACCAATATAACAAGACCCTAAGGAGGATTTTTTTCTCCTTCTAGCTCCTTAACCACTTGATCGATCCTGCTCATATACGAACTTACAAATTTTATGTATCTCTGCTAGAGCCCCAAGAAATTTTATAAAGATCAGAAAAACGTTACTAAAGTTATCGTCCGACAAACTATCGAAATCAAAAAGCCATCCAAATGCCGAGACGTCCCAGTAGCCAGGTGACAGTTCGGTCTGAAGTTGTTTGTAAGAACTCACTTTGCTTACGCTCCGCGAGTTCGATAAAATGTAACGGTTACACTCACGTCACTTTGACGAAAGTCATTATAACATGTTTTATAACCCTAAAACTTTACTTACGCAATTGTCTCTAAATACGCCTATCTACCTACGACACGCTCGACCGCATGAGAATTTCTCTTAGCCTAGTTTATCCATATTAACGTAGCGGCGGAGCAGCCAGGATTAAAAAGAATTTCTCAGTACAGGGGAATCATTCCAATCGTTAACGAGCATGGGTGAGAGGAAGGATCAGACGAGCCAGCATATTTGTGGTCATGTATATACAGCGTTGGCCAGAAGTGTTGAGCATAGGTGTTTTTTGTTTACATTTTTGATGTTAAGCATTATTTCCCTATCCTAACAATATACGGTAACGGTAAATGTTATATTTTATTTATAAATATAGAAAACTTCACTTAATAACACTTTCAAGGTACTTAAAAAATATAAAAACAGAAGGTACCAAAAATGTAAATTTAAGTCGGTGCGACATATTGCAAATATTCTATGCAGTTACTACTAACTTCAACAAAACATGCCTATTAGTTTATATTAATTGACAAAATAACTTAAACAAAGATGGAAACGATGGACTAAACTTTCCAGTTTTGTATGAAAATCGCATTGGTGCTCAACACTTCTGGCCAAGGCTGTACATTAGTGCACTTTTTGCGATAGCCACTGGAGTTTCAATCTCCTTTACACAAGTAATATTACATATTTAAATGGCAGGAATAATGGTGGCAAGTATCGGCTAGCACGCAGAAGCGTGGTGGCGCTGGCACTGTCTTTTAAATATGGATTACATGTAATATGTTATTTAGTTATTCCCGATTTTTAAGAGCCAAGAGGTACACCATGATACACCATTCCTGGGCAAAGGAATCCACCTCCCGATCTAAATGTCTTAATCTTGGCTTGTCTTCTACCAGTCCACCACTTTTCCAGGGCGATACATACCTTCACTAGGTGGATAGGTACTTATTTACATAGGGATGTAGAAACCCTTTGTGTCACTAAATTTTGTTTAAGCTTATAGAACCATTTTTTTCGTCAGCGTTTAATAACTTATTAAATTACTTGTGGTTAATTAAATGAAAACTCCAAAGAACAGGTTAATACGAGGTCCTTCAGATAAGTGGTTAGGTCTAGCTCTAGTAAGACGCGTGCCGCGATGTGAATCTTTATATCATATAAGTCATATTACACATAAGTGTTAACCACTAAAATCTAAGAACCTTCTTGAGGCTACGTTACACTGGCACGTTTGAGAATTCGACTCACCTACTCACTCACTAGAATTGGAATACACAGACAGGGTTGAGTAAACGCAGCAGTTTGCCCCAGCGGCATTGTTCATTCTACCAGCTTTTACCAAGATTCTTTGCTCTTTGTTCCGACTAAAAATTACGCTGGGCGTTGCATTCGGTGTAATTTATGCGTGCACGAATAATTATCTTGTGCATGCTCTCTATTTGTCTGAATTTATTAGAAATTTTATTTTACTGTTTCAGGTAATTATCAGTGCGTCGTATACCGCGCAGGAAGCATAATAAACGCACAAAAATAATTCTTTATCGCCTTCTGGCGTTCGTCCCGGCTTATTGCGACTTGTAAGAGGTCTGCTTGACCAAATTATTCCAAGATTCGGCATCGTAACTAGTTTTTACAATAACGACTGCCATTTGACCTCGTAACCCTTATGTCGATCTGGTTTCCTAACGATGATTTCATTCGTCAAGAAAGAGTAGTAAATATCGAACGATATTTCTTACATAAATTCCTAAGAAGTGCTTGGACTGAGCTATATAATCCTATATAGTATCCCACTGGTGGGCAAAGGCAGCCCCCCTAGAATTCAAATGGACGACGCATTCCTGAACAACTGGCAAACAATTACAGTAACTTTATTATATAATTGTTTATAATTTATGCTTCAAAACTCACTGTTTCTCTCAGCATCATTATTTTTCGAATAAAACTATCAGACTAAATGATGCACAAAGAAATTAACAGAAATATATGTACACGATTTTAACAAGAATTCGAATTAAACAACAAAAACAACGGAGTTGAAGCAAAATCAATAAAATTTCGTGCAAAATTATCTGCTCTGACAGCAGGCTCATCTGAATAGCAAAATAATCCTTTCATTTCGAGGATAATCTACGTATTGAGAGCGAGTTTAATATCAAAAATGTTCCAATGATTTTACTACACTTATTACATATCAAGAACGAAAATATTGGAAGAGGAACGCGTGTCATGCACACGACTTTAGTATACTTAATGAAAACACGAATTGAAATTTACAACGATAAACCTGGGGCCGTATTTTGAAACACGTTTCGAAACGATTCAACTTCAATACAACTCCAATACTACACAATACTAAGCTAGCGCCTAGGGTAACACCGATCAAAACGACTACCTATAGAACAGCCATGCGTGTGTTATTTTTTTGAGTGTACTTGTTAATAATATTGTCTACGCTTGCCGCGATAGTTATTCATGAAATAAAACAACTTTGAACGCATAGCGTTGGATAGTGTTTTAACATATATTGTTCTAATTTGTAAAATAATTTAATAAAATTTCTTAACAGTTTGATTGTAGAACTAGCTTTATTGGCCCTTCTGGCATGTATACTCACCTTTATTGTTTGTATTTAATGATATACATGTGGGTTTTTCTTCCACATTGTAATTTGAGATGGGGGTAAATATGTTTTCCTCAGTCAACCCGTGACCATGAACGCTGTAAAGTGTTCGAAACGTCGGGATGTAATTTAAATTCAGTATACGCGATATAATCCGTTCAAAGTTGTTTTATTTTTTGTACTTGTAAAATTTGTAACTTAATTGAACGGAATTCATTTTTTTATCCAAAGCTGGGACTGATGCTGGTAAATAGCTTCAACTAAAAATCGAAATAGCATCTTGTATTTTGCAATACTTACCTACCCAGTATTCTCAAATATAATTAAGATATGAACAATAAATTATAAGATCGTGTAGGTAAATAAAATTAACATCCCGAGTTCCCGAGGTACCAAAATTGCATACATATTTGTATGAAAATAATACCAGAAAATAATACAAGCCTTAGGTATCCAAGGCAGCCAAGGTAAGCGTGCCATTTCTTCTAATCCTACCTAATACAGGTGTAAATACGAAAGTTTTGTATGTTTAGATGTAAAGATATTTGGATGTTTATATTTCAAAGGCATATTGGAGGATTTTTACCTAGAAGCGTTATAAGATAAGATACAAGATATTTATTCATGACGTACACAATATTACAAACAAATTAAAAAACAGAAAAATCAAAAACTTATAGGTGTAGCACCACGAAATGGACCCTGCTCAGCAAAATGCTTGCTAGTATTTAAGCTAGCGCTGGTCTGGGTTACCACCAGGTGATGCTTTTTATTGCTATATTGTTACTCCTATAAAACTGAAGCACATTTGCTGAGTTTATAAGTAAATCCCGCCGGTAATATCTTATACCCGGCGACAATGTAGCAAAGTGGAGGTTCCCCAACTTTGTCAGCTCGTTTGGCTCGCACGATCCAGAAAGTTATCTCGAAGTGCATCGGAATTACAACGTGCTTCCAACTTGAGGATTCGAATCGAGTGTATACTGCGAATCAGCGATGCTGGATGAGATTCGGTACTGACCTTCCGGGCTTTTGCAAGAATTCAATTTTGTAAGAATGTTTCGGCGCTGCGAGTATTTTTTATAGTTGGTTTGACTTATTACTTTGTACTTATGTATTGTATTACCTCGTAGTTTGGCGTTTTAGCTGTTAAGTTAGACAAAACAATATTCAATCAGATATTTAATTGACTAAGGGCCAGTTGCACCAACCACTTTTGACGGACTCAGCAGTGTCATCCGACAGTGTATGAAAATTTACTATTTGGCGAACATTTTAACGGTGACAGATGGCTTCGTGCAACCGAGCCCTAAGTGTAAATAAAAATCATACGTGGTCGAAGAGAATTAATTTGTGTCGAACACAATGCAATTATGTATTTATCTCGAGTCCCAAGATTTGCTTAGTTTGAGGCTATAATTACTTATATAGGTAGCGTGTAACATTATTTCCTTATATTTTTTAAATAATTATTTAAACAAGAGTTTCTAACCACGCTATGTTTGCTCCGAAACGACAGTGTGCATGCTTCCTACGAAATTATGATGATTAATATTGGTGCTACTACACTTTGTAGGTGTCAAGTCGTTTCAGAATTAGTGTAGGGGTTTAGTCTATTTGTCAACATGTAACTGTCAGCGATAACTATAGGCTAGGGGTGGATTGCACCAGGCATAACTAACGAACTGATTAACGTTAAATATGGCGACGGAGCTATCATTCCATAGAATTTTTTAAAATTCTTGTATGAACAGATTTTTTTAAAGATGACATTGTCGCTAACATGCGGTTTGTTGCAACCGGCCCTAAGTCGTGTCACATTGATTAGCAATATGATTAGTATGATAACAGAATTGTAAATATTCGGTTACATTGCTAAAAACTTACAAAATGTTTTAACTATCAGAGATAATGATGATCCTATCAGATTCTTCCAGATAGTATCTATTTCAACGGTGCTAAGGTACACATTTGTGTAAAACGGTACGTGCTAAGTTTGAAGAGATACCTACCGTTACGGGAATACGCGAAGTTTGAGTGCTCTTGAATGATAACTTTTATAAGGAGAATAGTTAGTACTATCGGATCCGAAATCGGTATGCAACTTTAAAATTAAATTGCGAAATAGTTGTAGCTAGAAGTAGATTTTGCTAGATTTTCATTATCGTTAAATATACCTATAAAACTAGTGCTTTGGTCAAGCACTTTACATTAGAGTATTTATAGTTATTTGTTATACAAGGGGTGAAAGTTGTATTTTACGTGCGAGTGTTATTTGAAACACGAGCTAGCGAAAGGATTCTATTATTGACCACGAGCGAAGCGAGTGGTTCAAAAATAGAATCCTGAGCGTAGCGAGTGCTTTAATACACGAGACGTAAAATAACTTTCACCCGTGTATAACACAAAACTTTTCACCTCACTACAGCGAGGAAAATAAGAAAAAGGGTGCATTTTGCTCGGTTTCCCGTAATTCCTCAGGTGTTTAATACTTCTTCATCACTCGAATCACTAATTTTTAACAAAACAACCTAGAAAAACATGCGAATATTTAACGTTGATATGAATGATGGATGAATTGAAATGAAAAGTTTTGACGTAAAAGGTTTTATTAAATGTCAGATGCGTTTTGTTCGTACGTAGACTTATTCGGCTGTCAGAACAATTTATCCGTTTTTACAAAAAGAATGAAGATTAATGTTGAATGCTGATATTTATGAATTAAAATAAAGTTGTAAGACTGTATTAAGTGTTTTTACTCGATGCAATTCATTAATTGCGATGTTAAAAATTCTGCACTTTTAACGTTTTACGTTTTGTTAGCTGTCAAATGTCACTTAAGCCACTTGTCACTTATGTCAAAACTCTTTCACCACATGTGGATAAAAAGCGATTTTCACAATAGATATTAAACAAACAAAAAGGGCTTTCCGAGCTAGTGAGGTGAAAAATACTTTGTTGTCAATTTGCTAAGCTTGCTAATGGTATCTACGAGTAGGGACAACAGAAAAAAATCAGAGCTCTACAAATACAGCACAAGGTAAATTTGTGTCCTAAGCTTACAATGCTTAGCTATACTGGTGGTAAATTAAATCGAAACTTTTTGTTGGTGGACCTCAGTAGATAAATAATTGTATTTTATTAAATGAATAAAGACAATTAATTGTATTTATGTTTAGCTCTTTAATTAATTAATACAGATACTCCAGTAGTGTCATTAGAATATTTGCATTAAAAAATATTTTCAATAGGTGTCAATCACAATGTTTACAAAAAGGTATTACTCTAACGAACCTAATATAAAACTCTTCAATTTCTCTTTTTTTATTAATCTACATTTAACCCTTTATCTGGCGACTGTACCCCGTTTTTCATGGCATAGTTTCGGGTTGTAATAACTGATGAGTTAGTTCCACGAAGGCTTTCCAGAGCGAAGACAGGTTGGCGGACACGTGGGATGGAACTGCCGCTGTTATACGAAAATTTTACTATAAAATTGTGTACAGTTAATGCAGAATTTGTTTTATTCAAAATATTTCTTATACAATACTACATTACTAATTAAATAAATAAAAACTTAAGAAACCTATATCTAACTTAGACTAAATGCCCTAAATCAAAATTGCAAATATCCTCAATCCCACTGCCACTTGGTAGGGTGCCCAATGCTAATGCATATGTGAAGTGACATAATTTTGTCAAGTAACATTTACCTTACATACACGGAAAAAAGCTTCCGGGATATTCTCAATCCAAGACATAATTATTTTCTTGAAAATATTTCCTCGTGACAAGTATTTATTTCCTTTACCAAAAATATGATTCTTCATTTAATAAAACCACATTTTCTTGAAATAGAAATACAAAAATGTATTGTTTCAAGAATATATTGAGTAAATAAGAGATATTGTACTTTAATCAAACAAGTATTATCTTAGTTAAAAGAAAACTAGAAAATCTGTAAGAATATTCGCTTCGTTATATTTAAAACTTTAATTTATTTTCGTTAAAGGAAACAAATGCTTGTCACGAGGAAATATTTTCAACATAATATAATAATGTCTTAGATTGAGAATATCCCGGAAGCTTTTTTTTCCGTGTACACACCTGTACCTGCCTGTACTTATACATACAGTCGCCATCAAATATATTGAAGCGGACATGATACCTAAACAAAAATATCAGATAATCCATTTTATAGCCTTCAAAATAGACTCGTTATTTAGATATTTCTCAAAACCTTGGCCGCTCCGATATATCTCATGGCGACTGTACTTGTATTCTGATCCACTATTCATTAAAACTATGGACTTTGTTAACACAATAATAAGTATAGGTGTCAAAATCACAAAACATAACGAAATACAGCTTTAAATAAAATTACGCAACATGCTCAAAACAGCCTATTCAATTGCATATTTGCATAGCCCGCCGCATGATGCCGCATGCGTCAAACATTTATCTATGTATACAGGGTGACTGGTAAAATCCATGCGGCCTGGACATAGCAAAGCCTTCCAAAGCTGCTTTGAGTTCCCGAACGGATTTAACTGGAAAGTTTGTTGCATTTTGTCATTTTAAATAGCACAGCAAATTGTTGTGTAAAAAAATAACTGTATGAAACGTTTTGTGAAGCGTACGGGTGTTGTGCTCATTTTTAATTAATGTTAGTTATGAATGATAAAAACTAGGTTCAAACGTACCTAAGTAAGTTTAAATTAAGCTAGATACTTTATAAATTTTATATACACCCATATACAACACTTGTGTGATCTTATTATGAAACTCACTTCGTTCGTAACAGTTACATAAACTACTATAGGAAATTGTTAGTTACTGAAACAAAATACAATGCTTTGAAATCAAAGCAAGTAGTAACAGTGTTATTATAATGTATGAAAATTCATAACGTCATCGATATCGATATGAAATCGAATATCGAATGAAAATCCAGTCCTGCTCTCCGACCGCACAGTTAACGTGCCCCCCGACCGCCGTAACAATATAATTGGCCATGGCGGTGTAATGGCAGTCATTCTAATGGTTTACGAACACGTCATTTAGGACTTATAAAAAAAAATTACACACCAACACACAACATTATTTATGTAAAATGATTACTCTACTATAAAATCTTATTGTTGTCCACTGACTTATGACGTGGTATGAAATCCAGGCTAATTAATTATTCATTCCGGTATATGGGTTATGAACAGAGACATACAAAACGTATGGATATGTTACTAAAACGAAGCTAACGGGAAACCTTATTTAATGCATGTTTTTCTATCTGATGGATTGATGGCTAACTCCTCAACTTAATAGTTTTCCGTTTTTTAATTAGTATATTCTGCATGTATATTTTAACATTAAACGCATTTACAGTGATATAAATAACTTTTATAAATATTGGAAATATGCCGATATGGAATGTTAGACTTTTATAAATACATTCCCAAATTAATATACGTTAATGCAAATAATGATAAAGATACCGTAGACATTTTATACCTAATACATGGAAGCATAACAGTTCGCCGTCACGCATTTGTAGAGTTAATAGAAGCATTGTAAAGAAAAGTATTTGTAGTAAATAGTATTTTATACACAATCGTGACATAATTATGAGCTTTTAGCGGCAACAGTGTTACAATATTGTATGAAAATCCATAGTATCATCGTGGCGATGCTACAATATGCGACCATATAAGTTCTACTACTAGTAGTTCGGCCTACACAGTCTTAATTCGTATGTAATAATTAGAAAAACTTATATTGCAAGTCTATTGAATTTTGTGTCGTTGTTAGGAAAATTGTTATGCAGCGGGACAGAACAAGAGCGCCCGCTCGTCTTGCCTGCAAAAATAATTAAAAAAAAACCTAACACCCGGGCAACTATTAAAATGTTAACATTTTTTTGTCCCGCTTTTAGAGAAATGTATGATATTTTTTGGCTTTGATGTTATTAAAGTCATAAATAACGAAGGAGTGAAAATTTACTGACTCAATTTAGTATTTACTATTTTGAAACCAAAAATTATTAAAATTAGAGAGCTAGGAAAAGTACAGAAATGTTATATTCGCTGCAAGTATATTTTGTTAACAACTAGGTTTGCTTAGTAAACATAAAACTGTTTGTAGGTAACTAGCAAATAAATCATTTTGTCTTTTCACTCTATTTGTGAACAACTTTTCTTTCGATGAGTAATAGACTTTTTTAATACAGTTGCTCAAAAAAGTGCTTTTCTTGTAGTGGTTTAGCGTGCGGAAAGTTTGATATCGCGCACTAGTGCTTTCTACTTTTCTAGCCAATCACAGCTAATGACAGTGACAGACAGCCAATCACAGCGCCGCACCGCACCGCGCGGTGCGTTCGGATACATGTACTAAAGTAACCTCAATTTTATAATTTTTTCGCAACTGTATTAAAAAACGTCGTTCGATACTCGTGCGTAAATGTCATTCTTCACTCGTCCCGAGTCTTATATCCGATACCGATATCTCGGTACTGTAAGGTAATGACATACTTTCCGCACTAATATCGAAATGTACTATTATTAGCGATGGAGCAAACACGAATAATAAATAAGTGTATTTATATTCGGTGAATATTTGTGTATTTACGAATATTCGTACCTATTTGCGGCATATTATTTTGGTGTTTTCAAATTTCTAGGCAACATAAATAGAGACTGAATAGTATATTTCATACAGCTTTTCTCATGAATTAATATTATGATAAATAAATTTACAATGTTGCGTTGTATATTTCAAGTATAGACATCAAAATACAAAAAGAAAATACCTAAGAAATAACTTTGCTTTCTACTGTAGACAGACAGCTATAAAATATTTATACATTTATAGACATGAATTCAAATTAAAAGCCATAGCAACAATCTTTCGGGGTAATACACTATTTACACTGTGTTAAAAAAATAATACTTAAAAAATGTATCAAAGTAATCAAATAATAGTTATTATCTGAAATCCTAAAACTTAAGCGCTGGTAGCCTTGCGGTAAGACGTACGACTTTCAATCCGGAGGTCTCGGGTTCAAACCCTGGCTCGTACCACTGAGTTTTTCGGAACTTATGTACGGAATATCATTTGATATTTACCAGTCGCTTTTCGGTGAAGGAAAACATCGTAAGGAAACCGGACCTAATCCCAAAAAGGCCTAGTTTCCCCTCTGGGTTGGAAGGTCTGATGGCAGTCGCTTTCGTAAAAACTAGTGTCTATGCCAATTCATGGGATTAGGTTGTCAAGCGGACCCCAAGCCGGGATAAACGCTAGGAAGAAGAAGAAAATCTGAAATCCTAAAACTTTCATATAAAACTGTACACTTTTTTGTAAATTTATTTTCTGGTTAAGTTATATTTACTTGTATAGTTGGTGGCTTTTTGCATGAGGACAACAGAACTGCAAAGTAAAATTTATAGGTACCTCAGTGATGGCTGCTATTCTTATAATGGCTGCAACGAAAACCGATACCTGTCCTATATACTTATTATTGCCTACTAAATATCAGACAAAAACGTAATCAGACGCTAAAACTGTTGGCTTGAGATTCTCCGTCCCCTCGGGATGGAAGTAATGACCAATAAGTGACGGAATCCTTATTACAATCAAGGCCTCGTCACTTCAGTACGAGGAAATAGGATTTTCCATTGAACACAGAATGGGAGCAGAATGGAGATTCCCCATTGTCTCACAAATAGGATAACCGAGATCCCGAGCCTGGCTACAGATATGTCTATCCGAAACCTATCTGATAAAGCAGTATTATGCCGTTACAATAAATGATTCAATTTCCTCTACGCAACTATCGGATCCACTTAAGTATTATGAAAGTAATAGAGGCGAGGGAATAGTTTTCTTGCTGACGCTCCTTTTACGATAATGATAGAAAATGCGGTCCAATATCTATAAAATATTACAACCTACTCGTCCGAATGCCGGACCAGACTGGAACGGGCGTAAATAACAACGGCACAGCAGACGAGATGAAATGTTACATTGAGACAGAAAGTATGTTTAGTATAATATTTTACATTTCCAGTGAAAGTAGTTCTTGATAAAACCAGGATAATGTGTAAGCCGGGGACCATGGAGCACATGGTCGACGCTCGACCAATTTATGGTGGTCGCCAGACGCCGGCAGACGTCAACCGCCATACATTGGACTACCATCACGCGTGCACGCTCGGAGCGTGCGTGTCGGTGTCTATTGTTTTCTCGTAGCGCTTTCTTGAAGTCAAGCTTAACTAATCACATCGATTTTTCGGGCGACATTAGATACTTTCGTACTATTATATGCGTAAAAGAGTAGTAGTTGCCATATTAAATAATTATTATTTGAAGCACAAGCATTTTGTTCCCTATTTTTTTGCAGAAATTATAAATACAGAGTGTTTCCTGTAATACGAGCAATAAATTAAAACGTAGATCCTACTCCTCAAAAAACAACACTTATATTCAACAACTTTTAAAAAAGATGTATTTTGTAGATTGCCCCTTTTTCATACAAACTAAATAGTATTTTCAATGTACGTTAAAATCCGTCTATTTGACATTGCTTGTCACCCTACAGACATAATCAATGTCGGAATACATTGCGTGTTCGGAAAAACTTTAAAGTGTCCTAAAAATCAAACCATAAGTTATTTTTAAAAGTCGCTGAACAAACGTTGTCTGGTTTGAGGAGTAGAATCTACGTTTTTACATTTATTGCTCCTATTACAGGAAACACCCGGTATATGGTGTTCAATGTGCACAGCATCTAAACTTAAATTTTTCCTGCTGTAATTGTATCTACGGTGCGTCCTTAAAGTCCGAAGCAGAAGCGGAATTGGGCACTCTATCGTAGATTTGATTGTCCGAATTAACTTTAACCGAAGCGCGGGCCATAATAAGAGACGGGCTATTGATGGAGTATGTAGCTTTTCTGCATACTTTTTGGCTTCTTTGTTGATTGTCTTAAATTGTAGATCCGTAATGCTTTTCTTGAATATAGTAAGTACTTAGGAATTAAGTAAGCACTTATTATATTTGAATAATGAATATCCAAGTATTTTTCGTTGAATATAGCTACAGACGTCCATGTAAATATTGTTTTACGTAGATAACTAGGTATATATACCTAATAAACATGTATCATTGGGTTAAAATCGAGTTGCGATGCATTTATCGTCTTTTTCATTTTTGCACATACATACGTCGACGAACATGACAGCACCAACTGTTATTGATGATACACGCGTAATAAAACGTTTTTGTAGTCTTTGTCGTATCGTTTTAAGTATCGTCAAATGCTACAACTTTGCCAACCTTAAAATATGGCACTGCAATGTACAATGCTATTTCAGGAAACTGACAAATTCGAGGCATATTGTCGTTTTAGACTGTATACAACTTACATAATCAATAAACCTTCATCCTAACAAAATCTAAGAATAATTAAAGAAGAAAGTTAAGAATAATTTGTAATTCATTAGTTTATGATAAATAAAATACATCAGTTAAACATAATGTATGAATGATTATTAAATAAGTATTTTCTAAATAAAATAAATACAACAAAATCTTATATTAATAATTTCTTCATAACTTTTCGTCTATTTTAATGGTGACGTCGATCGCTATAATCCTAAGGCTCTCTACAAATGTAAGCGACTAGTCACCTGCGATTTTGAAGACATTGCGGTTTTGATCCATCGACTGATTTCGTTGCTCCTACCTAGACGGCAGCGTCTCGAAATCGCGCGCGAGTTTTGTGTCAAAATCGCGCCGATTGTAGAGGCCATAATGAAAACAAGAAAAGATATTCTATTTAGTCAGCAAAAATAAAACTAGAGTAAACAAACAAATTAAATGTAAACTTTCAATGTTGTAGACACACAAGATAAAGCTGAAGGCATGTTTGCCTCTCCGGACATGCTCTAATGAAGGGATTAACGAGAAAAAGTGCCCGGGCCAGAGCATAGACTAGGCGAAATAGATAGTGCAAAATATTACGAGTATTTATTTTAAGCAACCTTAACCCCTCGTATCCTGAAGACATGGATCCGTGCGTGGGCATTAAAATTTATTGTTTTGAATGTCAAGGTCACTTTTTCAATGATCAATTTTGACAGGCCGCATACGAGGGGTTAATAGGTCTATTAATTTCATTCCTGGTTGAAAACAATAAAATGCCGAAAGTATTTTCAAATATAACCGAGGCCTTACCTAAACCTATTAATTATTACCTTGTCCGTATTCAATCACAAGATCACTTCCAACCAATTGATCACAAAATGCGACAAAAAAATCCATCTGAAAACTGCAAAAGTATCCTTTAATGTAATCTCATTTACATAATATACGCAGAAAAAAATTTGCTTTAGTAAAGTACCTATCAATTCGGCTCGGTTAAGATATTTTTAGTTGCTTACAACCAAGACATATTTAAAACACGGAATAAAGCTTTGTTAATGACAAACAAGCAATTATTGCTAAACGTTGTGGTTATTTTAACCAAGCACTGATTTAAATCCAAATAAGTGTCCTATTAAATATAACCCTGACTTTCATCCTTTTATTTATTTTACATACATACGTTGATTCTTTGATTTTAGCAATGAACTTTGCAGGTTCCATGCGAAGCGAGTCACTCGGTTGTAAATAGCAAAAACTTATCTATTTCTAGCTGTTTCATTATTCCAGTGTACCCCATAACGTCTAATCAGGGCCGTCTTAATACGTGACGGGTCCCTAAGGTACGTGAGAATGTGAGGCCCTTGGACGCTCGAAAATCAGGGGCCCTCAGGCGCGTCGTCTGACATCTTTCGGGGCCCCCCTGGGGATGGGGGCCCTGGGCACGGGCCCGGTGTGCCCCTATAGTAAAGACGGCATTGCGTCTAATGTGAAGTGTACCGTCTATATCCGTTATCTGTACCGTCAATCTGGCAGCCAGCAGATTATCCAGGATATCGCATCATTAGCAGGCGATACACCTGATAAGTAGGCTCCAGTAAACGCTTTAATGCCGCTTGATATATGCTTCATTCGGAGGACTAAGTGATTAGGATAAATCGCTACCTACCTATACCAGTCAAAGTGGGGAGTTTTGTAGAGAAATAATGCATGGTGATTTATAAAATATTTTATTTGCATGATGCTGCAATTTTTAAACACAGTATGTTTGAAGTATAACGAGAATATATACGATGGGAAAGTCTTGCTGTACTTATAGCCGAAAAAATAAGTTATGTAACTACTTATACCTACAATCAATAACAAAATAGGCGGTTAAACATTTGTAAGTAATTCGCTCTACTTATACCAAGAAACCGTGGAGCCGACGAGTACCTGGCGCAAAGAATATCCCTAGCCATACAACGTGGTAACTCCGTCAGTATACGAGGGACCTTTGCTCCGGCCACTCTCCAGAACGAGTTTAGCTTTTAATTTACTCTATATTTTTGTAGTACCTTACATATAATTTGTCTATTGTGCAATAAATAAGGTGATCTACCATGTCATTTCATTAATAATGATGTAAGAAGTAGCTACTACATTTCGTAATCCAACGGTAAGATCTGTTTATAACCCAGCAGTGACTTACTCCTTTATTATATTGAGCTACGATGAGTGTCGACATTGTTACATAAATCCGGAAATTGAAATTTCTACGTGAATGTACCAGACTGAGATACCCAGCTGCCAATGTTAGGTTTCGACCTAAATAAATGTATTGGAAATGATTTGTTTTTTAAGTTTAAATTCCCCTCAAACCTTTTACGCTTATACAGGTACAGTAAGCAAGTACGTAAGTCGATATAAGCGTATCGAGTCCGAGGTGTCAGCATCCATGATGTAATTCAATTATTACCGTCTGCTACTTTTTACTCAATTAACCAATATCATCCTACAGGTTTTTGTATTACCTATGTAATAAAAATATATCGTAGTAGTATTATAATTCACTTAATCTCAATTGATGTTAGAGTTAATCGTGATTAATCAAATCAGATGCTTTGTTAATTGGATAAATCTGATTAAGCCAGTTTGTTAACATAACTAATGCTGACACTAATTACGTGCGTGGTAATAGCATTATTTTTGTGTTTCAATACAGGCAATTACATTGTTTTACCTGAACATTTTGTACATACTCGTATACTTAGATAATCTATTATATATAGGTTGGCTCGTTGGATGGACGACATTCAGAAGATTGCGAGTCACTTCTGGATGAGATTAGCTCAGTCTCGGGACAAGTGGCGTACTCGAATGGAGGCCTATATGCTGCAACAGCGATAAATGACTAAAATGATGAAGATTATAAGGTTTTATACGTCCGTGGTGGCGTATAAAAATATTTGTGAGAAAACCGCAATTCATATGGCTTAGTTTTTCTGCGTTAGACTCTCAAATTATTAAAAATCAGGTAAGCCGGTGTGAAATTTCTCCGCAGTTACATATTGATATGTACCATCGGGTTCATAATTGCATACCCAATTTGTGAATGAATTCATTGATCAATTGGATATGCAATTATGAACCAGATGGTACATTATATGCCAGATGAACCGGATATTAATCATCCTTAGTAACAGTTAAAGGAATCGTATTTCCATTCCCAATTACCAAAAAGGAGGTGTTACAAAGTTCCCTGCTAGTGATACAAAACAATACGGCTTTGAACAACGTTTTCATGTACAGGGTGTCCATTACGAGAACAATCCAACTGCGGCCGAATTTAATCCGTTTAACTGTATAACGCTCGCAAAGTTATCTCTCCAACGAATGTGTGTAAAATCAGCCCAAGCTTAATGAGTCCAAAATAACGTACTGCGGTCGCTTATTTACATACTGACTGACCATTTTTTATTTTATGTTGAGCATTAAGTATTTCCGATGCGGTCGATTTAATTAACAGCTGCATTGTTTCTGATGAATGTGGCATGTTCATTGGAACACCGTTAATTCATGTACCAGGTTTTCCAGTTACATATGTTGATTGTCTGGCAGTTACAATAGTTCTCATTATGCTTATCGAAATTTTCAATACGAATTTATAATAGTGCATTTTATAGCAGTACCTCAAACAGAATAAAACGAAAACCATATCTTAATTATCACTGGTGTTCGGCCCGTCCGTCTGACGTAGTCAATTTGCTCCAATGCTACTGGAATTTAATATGTTTATATTATTTGAGCTGGTGGCCTTAAAACATCAATATAAATTAAATAAATTTTAAACAATTTTTTCAAGTTAATGAGAAAAAATGGCAGTTATAGGGACTGCCCATAGAAGTGAAAACTTAGAATTTTTTATTTTAGGAAATAAATAATTTAAATTTTCACTTTAAACTTTGGACGTTGATCTTCGGGTTTCGGACTTCAGACTTCGGGTTTCGGATTTCGGACTTAGGAAAAAGTAGTATATCGTGTGATATATCAAATTGTCAGTATCTTGTTGTGAGAATTTTGGATAGTATTTTAAAGTGAAAAATTCCTTAGTCGCGTTGGGGACTTTTTGATAAGGGAAAATCTTATGGGTTCGCGTCACCGACACCGTCACAAGCCATACGATTGAGTAACATTATTATGTACAATCATATGTAAAGTGTAAAATTTACACTTAAATTATTTAATGTAAAATAAAGTGAAGTGGAGTGAAGTCCAAAGTCCAAAGTTAAAAGTGATTATTTATATCATTTTTTACCTAAAAGAAAAAATAACTGCCATTTTTTTTGTAATTTTAAAACAATTCGTTTTGAAGGTATTTAAGAAAAGGGTAAAAAATACTATCTATTCTAACGTTTTTTAGAATTTACAAAGTACTGGCATGATTTTAATAAGTTTAATACTTGAATTCTAAAACCGTAATATACAAGTTTGATAACAGCTCACGAAAGTTCGTCAAAACGCTGTCCCCTGCAAAACGGTACCTCTCGCTATTAAAACTTACGTCCTAAGCACACTGAGCGAAATTACATGTTACTTTAAAATGAGCTCGTCTGCACTTAGGACAGAACAAAGGAGGAGGTAAAAACAGTGCGGGAAACAAAACACTAACAATGTAGACGGTGAACATATAATAGTACATTTCGATACTAGGTCGGAAAGGATGTCATTATTCAACGAGTTCCGAGACAATTAGTCACTTTGAGGTTACTTTAGTACTAATAACCTAACCAAACATTCGCGTGTTGCGGTGCGGTGCGGTGGTCATGAATCCTAAGCTATGATTAGCTTGAAAAGTAAAAAGCGCTAGTGCGAGAAATCCAACTTGGATTTCTCGCACTAGCGCTTTTTACTTTAAACTACGTCTAGAGTAGTACATTACACAACTAGGGCTTTCTTTATTACCTCCCGTGTTGTGTACATCATTTTATGTCTACACTTGGCCAAAAAGCCACTTTATGGCCAGGTGTGGCATAAAAGCTCTTTTTTGAGCAACTGTGTTGGAAAAGTATGTGGAAGTTCGTATCTTATATAGTGCAAATAACCGTGCATTGTGCAGTGGAAGAATGAAACTGGCCAATTGTATAGATATTTTCATACTAGGTGACCGGTTTCGTATCAACGGCAACTGTTCCTCCTACTTGTGTAAATACCAGTGGCGAGGGGCTCATTAAACTCAGTTCCACCGGCATACCTAATTCGAGACAGCTTAACATCTTTCTTCTTCTATGAAGGACTCTAGAAGACAAAAGACAAAAAAGCTCCGGATTGCTCAACTGATAAGTTGAGAATCCGTCATTTGTATTTGTAGATATTATATCGGTTTTTTACCATGGTTATTGAATACCATATTCATTCTTAATTGTCTTATCGTGTACGGTAATTGTTCTCAAAGACCTTTTTATCAGAGATTATCACTTAAAATGTTGTTGTATACTATAAAAAAACTCACTAGGTAAGTATTGAATTCATCAAGCAGATAACCACAGAAAAATATTACAATTCTAAGTAACGATCGAATAACCTGACTGAAGAAATAACTGACTATAAATACGATGAAACACGTTTGTTTACATGATAAGACAAGTAAAGATAAACTCGGTATACAAGGTGTAACAGAAATAGTGGTGATTATGCCCTTAAACGGATCACCACTAGATAGTGCCATCTTCTACAAGGTGTAACAAAGATTTGTTACACCTTGTAGAAGATGGCAAAATAATTAACCGTTAGCACATCTAAAGATCTCTATAAAGTATATCGTATTTACTAGACCCTACATGAAGATAATATGTTAATCTAGGGACAAATTATATCCCTAGATTAAGCTTGTATTAAGTATATACCTACGTAGTCACCGGGCCTCCGGCAAGGGAAAGTTTTAGCGCAGGCCTTTTCTCACTCTTTTTCTATCGTTCTCGTTTGTAATAAATCTTTTCCAATTTCATTGAAATTTAACGCTCCTGAAGGCAATGGGCCCGGATTATTGAAAGTCGTTTCAATAAATCATCCAACAAGAAAGTTCTTTTACTTTGAACCAACCATTGGCCATTTATTGTAAATCTTTTATAGGCACAGTGTTACGAAGTTAGAAGCACACTGGAGCAGGAAAATCATTATGAACTAGCTTTTACCCGCGACTTCGCCTAAGTGTCCTTCCCCAGGATAGTCAGCAGCAGAAGTAGCTAAGCGGGTAGGGTGTTCAAAATTAGCTTCACACGACTTTATTGTTAAGAGAAGAAGAGCGTGTGTAGGTCATTTTGAACTCTACCCGCTTAGCTACTTCTGCTGCTGACTGTACCTTCATCTCCATAACCAATGTCATCTAAATATTATGAATATGAATAAATTTGTTCAGCGGTTTAATCGTGAAGAGGTAACAGTACAGTAACATACATAGACATACTGTCGCAGTTATAATATTAGTAGGGATTCCGCCTTTTTAGTTGGAACTCTAGCGAAGGGTTGTACGAGTAATGTTATTTAAATTGGGTTAACTAGTTTATTTGTTTGTAGTGGAATTGAAATCGAGTATTTCGTGTTGGTATTCATCGAGACAAATATTTCTTTAGGAGACGACAATCTCATGGTACTTTACAGACTGTAATCGTAAAATAGCTCAAAAAGAAAAAAAAACTCTGTTACAAAGTTTACTTAAGATTGTTTGTATGCAATGCCCAGAAAAAATGCATAGATAAAAAGCCAAAAAACTACGTCAATTTATAATAAAAACTGTAGATACCTAAATTAGAAGTACCTTGTACACTCTCGATAGGTACTACTAGTATGCCAGTAAAAGTTTAGGGTTATGATTCCCACATACGTTCAAGCGATTCTCAAAAATTTTCCTCATAAATCCGGTGGAAGCAGACAACTGCTACATTAACCAAATTGCTCAAAGCAAACACACTCGTAATATCTAATAATAACGCCGCGAGCAGGAACCTCGTTTTGTGGAATTACGCGACCGCCATAACTTTTTCAATTCAAACTTCGACAATTAAATTTACCGTTCGAGTCTCAACATAACATTTCAATAAGCAATGCGGATCAGTTAATTTTTCCTGCTGTTTATCTTTGAATCATCTTGGACTTTTATCGTCGAAATTTTAATTCGTTTTCGCTAGCCTGTATTCACGACAGCATAAAACATTTCTCTTGGAGGTTCCGTGTAGTCGAGCGCCGGGAAAACCGTTTTTGCAACAACAAAACGATTTTGAAGCATTTTTTACACGAAGGCCATTCAGAAACTTTAACTGAAACGGAAACAGGAGTTATTAGTTTACCATCCACACAAAAGAACACTTGGCATGATAAATACGGGGGAAATAAGCAGGGGATTTTGAACCTTCGAAAGAATTCTTAGCATGAGTGCCTACGTCATTAATCTTTACATTACAAATTCATTCGGTAAGAACTCACTCACTTGGATTAAGCAGAATTATAAATGAGGTGTCACAAGAACGCCCGCAAAAAGTGTGAAAGGAGGAAACCCCGACCCCGAGTAACGGGTGCGTCAGTTTTAAACACGGAGAAAATAGGGACGTGGGGGATTAATCGGGGTTATTCTCAACTTAAATGTGACAACGAGGAAGCCGAATGCCGGATAAGCTCGTTGTAAGCTGAGTTTTCAGCCGACTAAGTAAAATCTGATTTGTCATTCGTTGAATCCACAACGCTGAATCTTTTGTTTCAGTTAAATTACACTAGTATTTAAGTTACAAGTTACAAGTGACAAGTATTGGATTTCTGATAGCAATATTTTAAATTGAAAATAAATAACATACTGCGTTAAATATATTTGGTATAAAGCGATTTCAAACGAATTGCTTCAATTTTCTTCAAATTAATTTATAAATAATTCTTAGTAACGATGTATATTAAATAATAGGTATTGCTAGAGTTACTAATAGTACCTACTTAGGTATGATGAAAGCACTCGTAATGATCAATACATACAAATACAAAATTGGTCTACAACTTTGATGTCTTATTTAATAGCTAGGTACCTATTCATCTACTTCGAATGGTATAATGGATGTATAAAGAGTGCCATTAAGATAATTTGTTCTTTGTTTCTAAAAAGCTTTTTAGTTAACGGTTCCCAAGATACAGGCTTTGCCCAGTTTGGGCCCGACGGCTATTCACGCCATGGAACATTTCTGTTATGCTGATTAATTATTTGTAACTTCTCAAAATTGTTAACACATTTATGGTAAATAAACGATGTGTATTTGTATCTGTAAATTATCTGAAGATAAATTTAATATATAATCTAATGGACATGTTTTAATATAATTTAGACCAAAATATATTTAACGCTACAAAATGTTCACCATAAAAGTCAATGAATTCCAACGAATACACGTCTCAAATGGATTCGCAATCTTACTTCCCATACGCACGGTCGCTCAGTGAATTAAAATATTTAATTTAGCTAAAGACGTTAATTTACAATCTGCCATCTACATGTACTCAAAGGAGGTTGAGCGCAAAAAGACGCGCTCGCGCCGAGCCTTTTGTGGCTCGCGACAACCGCACAGAGGGACTGACAGCCCGACCCACTCCAATTTGTATGTAGATAAATTGAAAGACTTAAATCGATTCCGTTTCCTTCCAGAGATGGAATTAAGAGGAAAACTTGGCATTTCTTTGCCGGCGAAATAATATAATGCGGTATTTTTATATTTGACGAATTGACAGTTGATTTTTATTGACGTTTTGATGGGTGGCGGAGGTAAAGTTTCTCGGTGCTATTCGATATCGGCGCGCCTTAGACCGTCTGGAAAGATGGCTCAGTAATTTTGTAAAAGTATTAGAATTTTAACATGAAACTTTATCGGAAATTATAATATTTTACTACAAAGCTTGCAGGAAATTAGACTACATCCGCCTAGAACAGGTATGAGTACATGTACTTATTTATTTAGCTGTATTTTGTATTTTGCTGTTAAGTTATATTATGAAATGTACCTACATTGTTTTAAGGCCTCTAAACTGTAGGGGTTAATCTAGCACGTGTAGTTCTGTGAATGAGTAAACAAAAATTTTAATTTCAGTATGTTGCCCAGCAGTAGGACGTTTTAGTTAGTTAGTTTTTTAGTTAGGACGTTTACAGGCAAACATATTATTATGAAATCACTCACGATTAGTTCCTTATTTACAATACGTGTAGTTAAAACAATGACGCGTAGTTACAGTATCTAAGAGCCAGCCGGATGGCTCGCGGTATTTGTGGGTATCTTCCGAAGTATTGTGGAACTGCACAATATTTTCTGTATACACTGCTGAACTGAGCCAACTTGATCTTTTGTCGGTGTTTGTCTGTATGTGATGTGATGAGAGAAGAAAGAGCAAGAAAATTATGAGCATGAAAAAAAGGTAGGTATATCCATAATCATTGTTCCACTATCTAACACTCAACACATTAAAATCATGTGACACAGTTGAAACAAAAAACATTTTCAAAGAAAGAAAAGTTGAAATAACGAGATTATTTCAATTTAGATCCGGCTAACGAGACTGCGAACAAAATAAAAAGACACGCTGCAAAAGCTGTCCGGGGTACGCAACCAGCCTTTGATTCATTACAGTTTTCGATTAGCTCCCGTTGGTTTGGCAAAAAGTCTAAAAAAATGGTTTATATGGAGTTTCCACTGTTTTATGTGTCCGGTTTTGTACGCTTCAATTTTTGTAGTTCGGGTCATAAAAGAATGGAAGGCGGGGCAAAATGACTGCAGCTCCAATATCAATGCTTCTCGGTATGGTAATTGGCATAAGCTATAGGTAGGAAGGAACTTATTTAGATGATTAACCATGTGAGATTCATTTGAAATTAGTTGTTACTAATTTTACTAATATTCGAATTTTAGTTCTAACCTAATAGTAAGCTGTAACGTGTAACAAACATAATAATACTAGCTTCCGCGTTAACTTCATTCGCTTAGAAATAAATAAATTCGAAATTCCCCCTCGCTTCTCTCTCTCTCTCTCTCTCCATAATCTACCTGCGTGTAAAATTTTATTCAAATCCGCTCAGCCGTTTTTGTGTCAAGGAAGAGCTAAACATCCGAACATTCAGTCATACTTACTCATATTCAATAATAAAATAATATTAATTTTAATCAAATATTTGCATAAGCAGGATACCTAATAGAGAAGTGACTGACAAAAATTTCTGGATTATAAGAACTTGTCAATGGTTTTTGATGATAGATTTATAGAACAGGCTTGTACACAATCTGCAATCTTGAATATGTGTTTCGGTTCTGCAGATCTCACTCGCCTATAACAGCTGTGGTTTCTCGAGATATGTCTAATTAGAACAAGCTGGCAGGCAGCAGAGATTAGCAACCAAATGTTTGTGGGGATGTCTGAGCTGAGAACAGTGGTTGCTTCTTAGGTACAATGTCAAACAACGAGTACGTATAAATAACAATGTATAATATCATTTCATTAGTCACCTGGTTATATCTAAATATTTATGTCGAATTCTATTCAAACCTTTTTTTGCGTATAGGCATAGGCATCATAAAGTTACTAATAATTAAGTGCATTTTTAAACAATGTGAATGCCAATTTAATATGTAATTGTTTTTACTGTTAAGTATATAAGAATGTTGCATTCTTACCTGGCAGTTATCTTGCAAATATTCGAAAACTAAAATTGACATCTTTTCCGTAAAAGTTGGCTGATAAAAACCTCGTACTGGGGTTCTCTCTAATGCTAAATAAAACATACTATTGTAGTCGGGCTAGACAAGAGAGACCATATTTATCTTAGGTAATTTAATAAAGTTTACCGACCATTTACCATCGACCTTTTATGAATCCTATTTGTCTTAACAAGCCAGACTTCGTAGGCGTTTAAAAACACGTACGGTATCTCCAGCAACAAAGTGGTCTCACGTTAGTTCACTCGCTGCTCTCGACGCCCGATCTCTTTCAATTAACTAAAGGACCCTCAATGCCCGTCGGATATTTACACTCCTTACTAACGCGAACTCTTATCTCATCATCATATCCAACTCCAAAAGGAGCCTTCTTACTTAAAAGATAAAGCTCACATTCAAAGCCAGCGATAAAGAGATAATAGCTTACGTAAGCAGACGTACAATTTCCAAATTGCTCTAAGTCTGTATAATATAGCGACCTTTTTACCTGCCGGATAAATAAAGAATTTCCTGGATCCTCTTGACCTAGATTTAGATACAAAAAGATATGCTGAAACTTTCTTTGAAACCCTCTAAGCAAAAATGTACAATGGATTCTACAAGATGCTTTGGATTTCTTAGCTGTAGATATTAAAATATGTATTTGTTGACTTGAAGTAATTTCGTCTATAATCACTATAATCAGAGTGTTTTTTGAAAGGGGCTGAAGAAAATTAATATTATGATTAATTTGCTTTCGTTATTTTTCTTATATATAATTTAAAGTTTATTTACAAAAAAAAAAACGTGACGAGACGTATTATTTCTTTTGACTATTACTTTGTTTGTTTTTATTACAAGAGAAAGTAAGTATGTATCTAATTGTATTGAAATCGTATAAAAGTCTATTGATATCGAATTTGTAGATCAAAATCTTGCAATTACGACGCATAAATGCCACAATATCGTATCTAATCATTTTACAGCACAGTACACAGGTCTATTTTCAAAGCAATAAAGTGCATGTTGAGATAGTTTTGAATACCTTGGCCGCTCCGATATATTTGACGGCGACTGTTACGTCGTGTGTTGTTGAAAAATTCAATTAGATATTTATCTCCGCTTGGTTAAACGCGCGTTGTCAGGACGCGCGGTAAGTCGTGCTTGCCAAGACGTGAATGCCAGACGATCACGTATCAGATCCTGGTTTTACCTACATATTGAGAGAAAATACAATTTTAATCAAATTGGTTTAGGGGTAAATAATTTAAAAAGGGAGTTAAAAATTGGCTCTCAGTTTTTGGGAAACTGCAGATAAAAAAAATCATCAAAGATTTGATGGATGCGGTTAGTGATCTGATAACGACATTATAGAACAAACATATTAAGGGCCGGTTGCACCAAACTGTCTGTGAACGTAAACGTAATAAAAAAAAATCTTGTATGAAAAGTTTGACAGTTTTCTATGGGATGACAGCTCCGTCGCCATATGTAACGTTGATGAGTCTGTTAATTGTGCGTGGTGCAACCCACCCTTAGCCTTATAAGTCTTCGATAGAAAGAAACTTACTGTTCATCCTGTTATTGACACGTCATGCGTTGCGTGTCATAACCATAATCGCACTGCATGAGTATGAATGTCTACTTTTACCTTTTCGGACATTGGTTATTAGTAAAATTTGAGAATTTGTACATACATTTTATGATTACCTAAATATGTTTCCACCCGTGAACATTATTTTGCACTTGGTCAAGTCCAATGCTGTAAAGCTGTAAAGATTGTACTTACTTTCTAAGTTGCACACCAAACAGTTTTGTTAACACGTATAGTCGTCATCAAATATATCGAAGCGGCCAAGGTGGTCACAATTATCTAAACAACGCCTCTATTGTCAAGGTGATAAAGTGCACGTTCAGATATTTTTGAGTACCCTGCCCGCTTCGATATATTTGAAGGCGACTGTACAAAAAGTGGACTCCCAAATTCCATTTTTATAAAAATAACACCACATAAAACGCTACAGGCGCAACCGATGCACGGTTCTGTCTGAGTGAGAAATCAATTTGTCGCACCGTTTTCATTTATGCGATTCAAGCGTTCCCATTTATTCGATAGCAAATTGGAAAGGGACTGTGTCGCCAGTTATGGCTTATGCAGTCTCAAAGTCTCAACATAGCGATCTAATATAGATACCGTCAATAAGTGTAATGCACCGGAAGATTAAATAAGTTCAACATCAAATGCCTTTGTTGGTTCTACTTACGAGTAAATATATTTGGTACAATATGTACAAGATACGTATTTGTTTTTGAATAAATTTATGGTAACGTGATCCTTGAAGATGTAGCAAACTAGTAGTTATACTTTAGCTGCATTAAAGCAAAGAAACAACACTGAAAAAATGAAACAGCTAAAAATAAATAAGTTTTTGTTAATAACAACCGAGTGACTCGCTTCGCGTGGAGCCTGCAAAGTTCGTTGCTAAAATCAAAGTAGTCAACTTGGCTAACGTATGTAAAACTATACCATTAAGTTTGTTAAAAATAAATAAGGGAATCAGGTAAGGGCTATATTTACGAGGAGTACCTCGTAAACCTACCTTACGTACCTTTGCTAACACTCATTTTTGCGTGAACACAATCAACTGACACTTTTGGGTATTTTAATGCCAGAGAGGATTGTGTCTATCTCAATGAAAACTTGTTTAAATTCAGCAAAATTACGTACTAACCGAAAATAATCCTCATTCTCATATGAAACGAACAGTACCAAAATGAGTATCAAAAGCGTTTCTAATTGATATCCCCTTTCTCCTTAACCGGTTCTTTCAGTAAAACTATTTTTTCCTTGTTTCCAGCTTTTAATCACTAACTCTATTGTGTTTTCATGATAACATGCACAGACTCACAGACCTGAGATTAATGTGTCCGCATGACGTCTCTATCACCGCAGTAAGTGGCGCACAGACTCCGGGGGATCACACTAGCTTATCCGGGCTAGTGATATAAGCAGAATTCCCGTTCAGTGCAGACTGCGTTTGACCCTCCCCATAAACTTTACGAGCAACTCTTGAGACCGGAGTGGTTTTATTCAGAATAGAGGAAAACGTAACGAGATTGTTCGAGTGAGCAGTTTGAGGGATGCGTATTTATGCGTGGATAGAGTAAACGCTATTTCATAATAGATACCGCACTGGGTAAGGAAACAAATTATATAATTATGTTTCTCACTCTAATATATTAGCTATAGGTACTGTATTTTTTATATCGATATTTATTACTTCTAAATTCAATTTAAATACAGGAGAAGGTAAATATTTACCTCCTCGCGCGTCGGGTTGGCAGCCAAGCGTAAATAACTTATCTCTTATAGTTTTAAAATTTAAACAAACGTTTTTAAAATAAAGTATTGTAAAAGGTTTACCTGGTAAGACGTACTGGAACTTAGGACACTTTTTCACTCGTTAAAAAAAGTAATGATCAAACACCAAAGGAATGACAAATAGCAATGACCGGTAACAGAATAACGGATCCGTTAAACCTGTCAGTAAAAAAAATACAACTTTACGAGGAAGCTTTAATTAGAAACGTGAAACTATTTCTAATGAATCATTAGTAATGATAATTATATAAAAGTTTCTTAAAATACCTTAAATCAGATTGTTGAACTTTATTTATAATTCAAAGCTTCTATAAGTGAGCTTTAAATCATATAACTTGATAATTATCAAAATATTCATCATAAATATAATATAATGTTTTATCTACTTTTACTGACTTTCGATAATCATTTTCTTGGGTTTGAAATATAAAAAAAAAACAAATAAATTTCTTTTCCCGGATATAAATGTGCAAAAAAGAATTTAAAATAAAAAACCAAATGATAACACGCGTTCTTTGCGTTAATCAGAAACGTCTAAGATATCACTGTCGTTCATATGATAATCGTGTTTCATTATCCATAATTTAGACATTTGTTTTTGTAACAAAAATAACGCAATAACAGATTTTTTTAAATTAACGAATAAAAATAACTTGGTATTACTCTTTGACTGTTTTCTTAAAGCACTAATTATTACAGTAGACCGTTATTTTAGCTCGCTTTAATAAGTAAATATATCTTTACGCGTATAGGTTTATTTGTGCCTTTTACGGAAGCATCGAAAATGGATAATTGAACCCAAATAAGGCATTCATATAATTTATTTGTTTTTGGCAGCGTGCCGTACCTTAATAAAATATTTTATGTATATTATGTCCATAATGTTCGATATTTTATGTACAATTCCGTGGATTTTGGTACAATAATGTAGACACGGTCCGGCGATTGTCAAGAATGAAAAGCTTATAATAAAACATGATTGCTCAGTTGAAGAGCAGAAATATCTTTGGAGGCTATTTATGACATTCCTATTCTATTCTTATAGCGATATAAAAATGAGATATGTCTTTTGAATATTTTCTGCACTGACAGGCTTATTTGATTTGTATTGTTCATAACAAAGTGCGGTATGTTTATCTGCCAACATTTTCAATTCAAAACATTTTTAAAAATTTAACTGACGTAAAACATACCTACGAGGTTTTTTTATCTGTATTAAGATATGCATTTAATTATGTCAAAATAAAAATTGTATGTGGTTCATTACAAAATGTGAGCTTTTAGTTGGTATACGTATTCACTTCTCCGCTTTCCGTCAGCTCATATTTTTCAGTCATTTTGGATGCCTCTAATACTTATAGCCAGTTCTACTACTGACTGTGCCAAGTATATCTGTCGCAGGGAAATGATTAACATATTTAACATACATATTTATTCATAACATTACATTTATAGGCTTACAGTAGGGTACCAAATCGCCTACAATGCTAGAAACTTACTAATTAAAACAGAGATTTGAAGCAATGTCTAAGGGATATGATCAAATCACGCAAGATGTTAATATGGAGAATACATATCATCATTTCCCTAGAAATAATCTGTAATTTTACCAAATGACTGACTCTGTTTAGTGAAAAGATAAAATCGGCCAATGGCTTTCACTAAACCAATTCAGAGATTTAATCAAATCACCATCTTCCAGTTAAGACTTTATCATTTCACAAAACTTGTTTAGGGAAATGATAAAACTAGTTGACTTTTTGAGTTTGTTTCGTCAACTTACTGTCGTGGTTAGGGATTTTGTCAAATTCCTAAACAAATCTAGTGAAATGTAAAAGCGTGTCGCGTTTATTGGCTGATTTTGTCTTTTCACTAAACAGAGTCAGTGATTTGGTGAAATGACTGATTTTTTCTAGGGAAATGATGATATGTATTCTCCATTGTCATATCCTGCGTGATTTGTTCAAAACTCTGTTTCAATCATTTTCCTGCGACATATCTACTAAAACTGCACCGTTAATCTCTCCCTAGGCATCCTAAATCGTAAGTCATTCAAGCTGTATCCGTTCAGATTACGCTACGAAGAGCGTTACATTACAAATCGGTTTTTCTCGACAACATTAAGCAAATAACCAAGATTCCGCTCACGCAATCTACCCCTAATGGTGCGTTAAGACGGGAGTTAAACAACTCGATGACTTGTTACAATTTTCCCCAGCGCTGCACTGATTTGACAAGTGATACAGTTACAGTTTGTTTCATAATACATTAGGAAAGTTTTTCAAATGAGTGAATGAATGAATGAATGAAATATGTTTATTTCAGGCAACTAGTGGCCCATAGATACCTTAAAGACTAGCATATATGACATATTATAAACTAAAACAATTATTATTTTAAATTAAGCGTACAATGCTTTTAAGGCTTCAATGTAATGATCAGTTGATCACACACGACGTACCTATGATTTTTCAGATATTTTGCAGACACTGGTGTTCTGGCAAGTAAAATTTTCTGAACTTAAAACACGATACTTAAAACACAACGCTGATTTAGCACGATGCTTGATGAGATGGAAAATAAAGTATTTACTTGTAACGAGGCATATATTAGAAGTAAAGCAGGTGTTCAAAGTGGTTCCGCATTTTTTTTAAATCTAGCAAATTATGACTAACGGGAATTAGCCATATCACAGGCCATATTGAACGAGGTGATTAAATAGGTCATATTATACAACTATTTTTATGGAATAAATCCCGAAATTAAATAAAAATTAGCCTTGCCATAGAAAACGTCGACATTCTGATCGGCCAAAATGCATGAAATTTTATGTGAATGCGGAGTTGGTCCCTGAGAAAAAGTTGTTTAGTATAATATGGCTAATTGTTGAAAAATACCCTGTCTGTATATAGTAATGATTACTACCTACTCGTGTCCATTAAAATTAGCTAACAATGACAGCTGGTATCAAGCGGATTTAATTGCTACATTCTACAGCGTACTGCCCGTGTCAGATTCCTGGCAACAAATTGAAAACGATTCCCGGTTTTGTCCAGCTGATAGGCAATTCAGGTGTTGAAGTTGTTAAAAACTTTTTTTAAACACTGGTTTTCAATCAGATCTGTTCAATAAAATCTGCAATTGAAACAATAGGGGATATTACTGCAATGTTCTGCCACCAGAGTGCAGCACTAGCACACCGGTAAACCATAGAGTTCTTAATACATACTAGGCCTTAAACCATTTTTTACAGTTTTCATAGATAATTTACAACGAATAAATATGTCATTTGTGCACCAAGGCGGTTTGTTTACAGAGGGCCTATCGTGAAACGAAAGAATCGAAATTTCGACTTCTGCCTCTCTATCGCTCTAATATGTAAGAGTGACAGAGAACCAGGTAACGAAACTTTTATTCGCGGTAGGCCCTCTGGTTGTGCTAGTGCCGCCCCCTACGCAGAGTTTTGCGTAATATTCCCTATTGGTTACTGATATAAACTGACAGCACCAGGGGTTGTGTAAAGTACTGCAATAAATTAATATTTGTGTTTGAGGAGAGTGAGAAGCAAAAAAAGTTTAAATTGAAGTGACATTTGTACTTAAATCCTGTACTTAATTAATGAAAACTACGCTGAAATGATATAAATTTATGCTTAACCATTCATTTAATAATGTATTAATATTGTTCAAATAAATGACCCGCAAAATAAACGAAGCAAAATATTCAAACAAGATTATATTTGGCTAAGATAGATGATCTGCTCTTATTTAACCAATCTGTTCGATTGAATAGCAATATACTCATCAATAATGCCAGAGTACGCGACCTCAGACTTTGTTATGTAACTAGATTTTCAGAGTTAGGTGCGTTATGGTAGAATTTAGGCTAACTGTTATAGGATAAGTTAGCTGTCTACTCGTAGTAACTTAGTGAGTAAGTAGGTACTTAGTTTGTACTGAAATTTAATGTTCTCGGAGTAAATAATCATACGGGGTGTAACAAAAATATTGGTGTTCTTTTTAAAGCGCATAATTGGTCATCATCATCATCATCTCAGCCATAAGACGTCCCCACTGCTGAATATAGGCCTCCCCTATTAGGAGGGGTTTGCCATACGCGCCACGCTTGTCAGGCGGTTTTTTTGTTTGTTGTTTGTAGGCTTTCGGAAGATGCTGCTGCCCATCTCCCGGTATATTCCCTTAGCAGACTCCTACTGCAACCACGGGACGATATGGTGGGGGACAATTCTAAGGCCGGGCACCCCACGGCACGGCATAATTGGTATGGTATTCTAATTATGAAAAAGTAAAAAAAAATATTTTCGTATGGAGGGTTGGCCAGCTGGGACGACGTGTCCCATACAAAAAAGATTTTTTTCGCATCCAAAAAATTTTTCTCCCGCTTTTTCTTTCTCGCAATACGATACCAAATATGCCCTTAAACAGATCACCTGTATCTTTGTCACACGCTATATGAAGTTAATGAGGTACTTTTATTAATTAATAAATATATTTTTCTTGTTTTAGTCTTGTTATAAATCCCAGTCAACCAAGGCATTAAATAATAAAAATAAAATAAACTGAGTTCCCAAAGCCAAACTATATGTCGAAATTATTACACAAAAGCTAACGTCGCTTCGCATTTCGATTTCTCACAACATCGACTCTGCCCTCATGTGAACTCCAACACCTGATCCCGATTCGAAGTAAACTAAACACAAAGCTGAAAGTTTCGGATTTACATCAGAATAGAAATTCGGCGACCGCGTTGTCGAGTTGATTGAGTGGTCACGTAGTAAATACGGGTTTTATTCGGCACAAAATAGTTTGAGTATATCGGAGCTTTGGAGACACTTGAACATGAACGTGTGTATTGGTTTACTTGGTTGTTATATCTCCATTGATATAAAGAGATACTATGGAAAGTGTTTCTGTGATCAGTTTAATAGTATTTTCACTCGTTATCTAAATAAAGCGCGATTTGATGGTACAAACATCAACACTCTTAACTGTACACCGGTGGACCTTATTACAAAAGGCATAAGGTCCATCGATAGGCACTTAACAGTATGGGTGATGGTACTTTCATTATTTATGGTTGATCTGACGTTTTGGGAGTGACATTACTTTCATGGTCACAGGGAGTCAGTCTGAAGACAAATAAACCAACAATTAATTTGCGCAGTAATTAATGTAAGCGTTAAAATTGCTGCTGCAAAAGCAGAATATCCTCCGTCGGAAGGTCCGTTCTTAACGTTAGCAGTTAGCACCGGAGACTTACCCCCTTATTCATAAACGTCTACTAAAGTTAAGAGGCCTCTGATAATCGTTTGTCCCTTTCCATCCAACCTCTATGAGGGAAAGGGACAAACGATTATCAGCGATCTCTTAACTTTAATGGTCGTTTATGAATAAGGGGATTAGTTTTTTCCTTTGTAATACATGTTTATAAGTTTACAATATCTAAAATAGATCTATAACATTAATTACACAAGGTTCTCTTGGCTCAGTAATAAAAATTGGAGAGTTGTGGGGCCGGGAGGTTGACATGCGGAGAGCATTCAAGGTTATAAACCTTTACATCATCAGGTACGTACAAATGTCGCTAGCGACTTGGTCATCATTACAATGACTAAATTTGCTATGATACAGGAGCGTCTGGTGTAATTGGAAGTAACGTGACCGGTAATCCAAAGGACGCTGGTGTGAATCCCGTGATGGTTCAGAGTTCTTCGCAGTATGTATTTTTTGTCATTGTAATGGACATTATCTGTTCCCATTGTACGTTTTTTTAGATCTATATATTTGGAAAAAACAGAATGGCAAAGCTATCTCAAAATTCATTTATACAAGTAGGTATGCACATTATTGTACATTAATAGCATTGCCGCTTCAACCTTCTAAATTCACCCGGCACACTTACATGAGCTGAAACTATTTGCGCCTAGTTTTCAACAATTAAAACTGTTCTCCCTAGCGCCCTCCATTAACAACAGTTAACGTATAACTAACGAACAGATTGGAAACCCTTGCGGTCGTGTATTAATTGTGAAAGTTATCTGCTTCTTCCAGCGAACACGAAGTAATCGGGACGCGTGCAGACGTGTCATACGTGTGGTTGTACCTTTATCTAACGTTTTCGGGAACATAAATACATGTTAATAGTCAAGAGGTAAAACGTGTGAGCATAATAGTATACCTATCTGCAGTACCTATCCTTTGCATGCAACATATCGTTACACTGCGTTTTGCTTGCAATTACACAAATTAGGTACACAAAGATGGGGTAAATATGTAATTGCCATTTACATTCAAGAATTAGGAAAGTAAGTTACTTGAAATCAGAATCTGCCGTACTTACATTGCAACCTATTTTTAATGGTCTTTGTTTTTATATACGCCCTTTAGTTGTAATCAATTTATGAGGGATAACAAATCTAAACTTACTCGTGAAATCACAGAATTATTTCAATTAGTGTGATGACATCATCACACTAATTGAATTTTCTGATCACATGATCAGAATAATCATATATTATGAATTTATATAATCGAGAATTTTAAGCTATGTTAGGTCCCTATTTATCAAATACTTTTTAGGGTTCCGTAGTCAACCCAAGTTGGTGGCAAAAAGCATTGAGTCCTTAAGGATGCCTGTTGTTCGTCTACATATTTGACGTAATACCACATATTACGTCAACTATTGTTTACAGTTTAGGACCTTATTAGAAAGGAGTAAGGTGCAAAAGTGTCAACATATCTTTGACGTCGACTGTACATGCGCCGACCCCTCAGTACTCGGCATAAACCAACAAAACAAAATAACTCTGTTGTTGTAAAGTAGCTGCAAAAATCTCAATACGTGAACTTTAGCAAAAAAGGCAAAGCCAACATTAGAAACTAACATACGGGCTCGATTTTCTAAAGCACGTTACAACTTTTTGCTATTTGTTCTGACTCCGGCCTACAAGTTGTGGCGAGTTGCTGCCCCAGTTCATCGTCAATCGTTACTATGCGAACTGCTTTACTGAAACAAAATGAGGTAAGTAGTTTTTCAAAAGATTGTCTATCGAAATGTACGATTTTCAATAAATCGTGTAATGGCTACATGATAAAAATGCATAACTTCGTTCGATTCGCCCTACAATCCGTTCAGTCTCAGTTTACCTTAACTGAAGATTGTTTTATTTATATCATACCCTTAACTTGCTTCCAATAAACTACACAAAATTGGATTTAACTACAAGCATGAAATGTGGTTCATCTGGGCGGCGGGAGATAAAGAAGGTATCTTGAAACACAATTGTTCTGATCTTAGATAGCAATAATTATGTAGTAAGAAAGAGCAGTAACATTTAAATATGATGATATTTGGATAACCATCTCTATAGAATCCGGGACAATCGCTAAGAGGATGATGAAACTAGTGCCTACGCCAATTCATGGGATTAGGTTGTCAAGTGGACCCTCAGCCGGAATAAATGCTAGGTGAAAGAAGAACCGCGAAGAAGAAAGTTTAAGTACTAGGATTTAGCACTTAGTAAAAAATCTGGATTTCAGACTTACTTCATTTTACATGAATAGCATTCATGCTGCTTGTGAACGTGTAATAAGCAGAGTGGTCCAGCATTGCTTTTGATTTGACCCGTTATTTTTGACACACAAAAGAGCGTAACTCCTTAGAAAACTTTTATACTATACGTCTTTCAAAAACAAAACGTAGAGCATTCACTTAACATCGTGTGAATGCGATCTGACCACTTAACTGCGCGCCAAGAGTTTGAACTTTAGAAAGAATGTCCGAGGAAAATTAAAGTTTCTTTAAGCCTTAAGATCGCGGGAAATGAGAAGTGGGCTATTGGCTATCACGATAGTATTCCCGCTGGATGCATCGAACTAAATTCAATTTAAGTTAGTAGGTACCTATACTATTTTACCTACTTAATTATAAATATTATAATGCATATTTTCTTTATATATATGTAAAAATATTACGTAACATTATGCCGTTAGCCGTAGCATTTCATATAATGAAAAAAGGGCGTATTTATTTACACTTTATTGCACAAAAGAAAACTTGATGTACAAAAGGGCATATATATAAAATACATGATTTTTTAACGCAACTGCCGCAAAATTTAGTATATTCTATAAAAGTATTTATTCTTTAATTTTAAATATTACATTACGATTAGAGCACATGAAGGGTACACGGAAAGAACATGTCTAGTCCCTTTTTTCGTAAAATGAGATTTTTGTAGTAGACATGTTCTTTCCGTGTACCCTCCACATGTAATTATTTACTTGTAAATTCTTATGGAGTGATTTACGACTTTTAGGAGTATTAATGATATCTATTTTCGATTGACGGTATTACTTAGTTTAACACCGCCACTTACTGTAAGTTAATGTCATCGATGTTTCAAGTTTAATTTATCAAAAGATAACTGGCTTCATGATTCCATAAAATTTCGCTTGATATACAATTTATTCTAATTTTCCGTAATTCAATCTCGCAAGTAGTTTTAACCTGGATTATATCAATGGAAAATTATTTATCATCTTTTAGAATTGGAGTAAAAGTACATGTATCGCCTGTTACTTAACTTACTTAATTTTTAACCATATATTTATATTACTAATTAAGACCAAGTATAATTTTGTCCTTGATAAGTTTTAGCGGTTGATTGATCTGCTTTTAATTTAACACTCTGGGAGCCCTCCATCATCATTTGAAATTCAAACATTTGCAGGGGATTTTGCAGGCAGGGCAATCAGCTTAAAATATTTTTTAGGTATTATATATGTCAAATTATTGTTTAAATATCAAATTATTCAATCATAAAAAAAGGCAAATTGATATTAGTACTTACGTGTTCACGAAATATATTAAGATATTATCTATCTTACTTACAGTTAATGGGGCGCATAAGACTGCCCTCTTTAATCTCCCAAGGGATCACACAATAGTACCATAATGAAGTGGACCTCCGTAACAAAATACTCGGAGAATTCCGATACTGCAGCACCAATAATGATACGTCTCAATTTGCAAGAGGAGACAGCGCGAGTTCTCTGCCCCTCGGACATAATTGCGGGGGCGTAGGGTCCCACGAGAGTTTTTAATCCGACCCCTAACTTTCAGAGTCACATTAATAAGGAAATAACACCGAATTACCGGGCGCTATTCGTTCTAAAAGTTAGATTGAATAAAAGGTTGTTTTCGTATATTAGCACGAAAACTTTATGATTTAATTAAAATTGTTGTTTGCCGTGTTCTTTTTTGTTTCATTGCCTGGCCGTGTATTGTTTAGTTAGTTGTCAGAATTTATCATTAAAGAACGTTAATATTTTCTTTTTCACATCCTTATCCGAGACAAAGAAAGACAAAGAAGTAAACAATTTATCTATTTTGGTTTCCAAACATTGTCAAAAATATATCTATATTATATTATATTATATTATAATATTTATAATTTCCCGACACACCTACTACCTTTTGCGAATTATCTTACTTCGACAAATTATCGAGTGCCAGGAACCCACAAGGCGAGTTCTCTGTTCATAGCTGCTTGACTCTACATAGCGGGAAATACTGGAATCAGATACGAACATAGCGCGTAGCAAACTGCGCCACAGAAAGTACTAAACATATATATATTTTAAATGTAAAATATACAGTGGCTATGTATGTACAAAAAGTAAGACTAACTATCAGCGTATATAAAATTCAAATAGGTATAAGAGTAAATATGTCAAAAGAAAGAAATTCCCCTATATGAAGCGATCCACTGAACTGTCACTTTCGATTAATATCAAGGGCTTAGGAAACAGACATAATCGGATCCAGTCAGCAAAACTAAATTCGAGGGAGCATCATTCTGCCAAAGATAATTTAATATCATACTTGATGTGTTTCGGGATTTGTGTGATGGCGCGGAATAAGAGTTTTTATCTGTACCCTACGTCTTTTCGTTTAATCGAAACTCGTTATACTGATTGAAATCAAATTGAGTTGGTATGTTCCATAATAATATTAACTTTATTTTCCTTATAGAATCAAACACTAATGCCTGTCTCACGAAAAAAAAGACAGTGATATCGCTCAGCTGTTGGTTGTGCGCGTGTGAAACAAAAAAGAAGACAAGACTACCGATTCAAGGCAAATGCTACGAATACGGAAGTCAAGTTATACTAGTCACTTACATGGTTTTGTGAATATAACCCGAAAACTGTCATGTCATATTTTCGGTAAATTTTGTTTGAGTCTGTGATCTATTAGTTATCGTCTTAGCGTAAGTTCTGGGACGCAATTATCTTAATATCTGGTATATGTTTTGATTTATGTTTCTCGCTATATCTTAGCACGAAATTCTAGAACCAGTTAAGCTTCTACACCTACGCAGGTGTTCAGAGCAGGAATTTCTCCCTATGTAGCCGTATAATCCCTTGCAGAGGTGTTAAGACAATTATTTACACAATGCATAATTTAGGATGTATTCGTTTGATAACTAGTAGTCCGCCTCGAACTGAGAACTCGCGATTTACTTGCAAACGAATTGACCAATATAACAAGACCCTCAGGAGGATTTTTTTTCTCCTTCTAGTTCCATAACCACTTGATCGGTCCTGCTCATATACAAACTTACAAATTTTATGTATCTCTGCTACAGCCCCAAGAAATTTCATAAAGATCAGAAAAACTTTACAAAAGTTATCGTCGGACAAACTATCGAAATCAAAAAGCCATCCAAATGCCGAGACGTCCCAGTAGCCATGTGTCAGTTTGGTCTGGAGTTGTTTGTAAGAACTCGCTTCGCTTACTCTCCTCGAGTTCGATAATAACTTGCTTTGGTTTAAATAGTTTCTTATTTCTGCAGCCAATCCCTAGATGCCAACTAACAATGCCTGAAATGTTTGTAGTTCTTGTCGTTATCAAAAAATACGATAATTTTAAGCTAAAGTAATGTCGCCTTAGCACAAATGTCACTATTCCAAAATAAAACCAGCTGGCAGCATTTCATTTTTCAAGCTGTTATGACACTCACAGTATTTGTCAGTTAGTTTGTTCTTTAGGTAAAATCTTGAAAGTCAGATTTTAACCAGTTCCTGTTGTCTAATTGAGCTGAGACCTAGTATAACTGCGTAACTTGGATACTACGATACTAATTCAACACTAACTTGGCGTACCATCGCGCTGGTCCGATGTTGGAGACCGAAGATGATCATAAGAACTTTGTGATTAAACAATGGAAGCTCATTGTGTTTGGGTTGATAAAATCATCTCGTTGAGGAGTAAATATTTTTTGCAAGAAGATTCAGCGTCAAAAGCTTGTATTATAAAATGAAATTTTAGACAAAAACTCATTAAAGCTCACATTTACATCTCCCTTTCATTTATTAGTCTGAGTAACGTGCACTGAAGCCTATCTATAAAATATCAAGTAAATATCGTATTTATGTAATTTGAATACGCCTGGAAGATAACCAAATATAAACAGTAAAACCAAATTAAAGCATCGAACGAAGCCAATTTGTGCACCGCTCTAATTTACAGCTGATATTAAAACCGCGAACATTTCACACATGCGCTATCATAAATTGTGCAAGCTCCATGTACTTTATGTTCTAAAATTTGAACAAAGTACCGCTTTATTTGGGATTATTTGGGAAAGGACTATACGTTGTTATAATTTGAAACCACACGGAAGCTTCGTACTTATTATTAGTGTAGATTTATTTAATATAATAACATTTTATTCATAAAAAAGCACATTAAATTAACAATTTAATTGGATTAAATAAATCTATACTAATAATATATTGGAATACATATGTATTGAATTTTCTTTTGATTCATTGATCATGGAAGATAATGTTGTCTAAATGAAATTAATCATTAAAATATTCCAACAGTCCAACAGGTCTCCATCGCCATACAGCGTGGCAACGCTACTAGTTAGTGTGATGGGGACCTTTGGACCCGGTATGGCTCAGAACGGGTTTTAGTTTTTTTTGACGTGATAACGTCTTGTAAATCGATGAAGACCAATGGCATGTTCAAACAAATGTAGCGTTCCGCTGGGACCACGTGGTCAAAAATTTTATGTTTCGATTGTACTAGGGCATAATGAATTCATAGGAGTAGGTGTAAGACCGTAAATCCGCTTGACATCTAATCTAATTTCGTCGAGTCTTACAAGTCGGGGCGTGGCCTAGTGGGAAGAAATTTGTCTGCTAAACGATCGGCCTGGGTTCGATCCTCGCGTATGGGAACATTTTATTTTGTTTTTTTATTTTTTCTTAATCTTGCTTTTATTTTTGTTATTTTTTTTTATTGTTGCTTGTTAGTTTTATGTTTAAGATATTATCTTGGATGTTTTTACTTTTATTTCTTTATACATGTTACCTTACGTAATTATTTCTTTGTACAGTCGCCATCAAATATAATTTTTTCTTAATCTTGCTTTTAATTTTGTTATTTTATTTTTTTATTAATGTTGCTTGTTAGTTTTATGCTTTAGATATTATTTCTTGGTTTTATTTCTTTATAACAGTGTTTCATCACTTCTTGTATATTTTTACTTTTATTTCTTTATACATGTTACCTTACGTAATAAACTAGAACATTTTTATTTACCTAATTAAATATACAGAGGGACTATAGTACAAATAATAAACTAAATTAATAACTAGCTCAAATCTAAACTAGGCCCTTGCGGCATTGTACCCTTACGTAATTAGTTCTTTGTACAGTAGCCATAAAATATATAGGAGCGGTCAGGGTACTCAAAAATTTATAGAACCAAAATGGAGAGTTATAATTAAGAGTCATTTGTAGAGTCGAATAGGTAGAGCCCAATGTAGAGTTTTATGTATGGTTGAGTTGTACAGTCGCCATCAGATATATCGGAGCGGCCGAGGAGTTCAAAAATATCTGAGCAACGCCTCTATTGTCAAGGCAATAAAGTGCATGTTCAGATATTTTTGAGCACCCTGGCCGCTCCGATATATTTGATGGCGACTGTATGTCAAAGTCAAAGTCAAATGTGTAGTGCCAAAATGTAGAGCCATAGAGTACAAAGGAAATGTCACATCGTAAATCCAATTGACAGCGCCATCTATACATATTAACTCGAAACCTGGCTGTTATGAGATCGATGGTATGATGGTATGAAAGATGGATTATTAATTCTTTATGTCACCGATAGGTGGCATTGTAATCAGTTTTAAGTAAATCTTGTACAGTCAGCAGCAGAAGTAGCTAAGTGGGTAGGGTGTTCTAAATGAACTACTCACTCTCTTATTATTTTAACAATAAAGTCGTGTCCAGCTCATTTTGAATTCCCTACCCGCTTACCTACTTTTGCTGCTGACTGTACTATATATATATCTAGGTAGAAATAAGTAGAACCACTTTTCAAATATACAATTCTATTTCAGTTGATAGATTAACAGAAACATGACTGTTCATTTTATGGAGGGACTAGGGTACCATGGACGTATAAGAGGTGGGTTGGTATTTCACAAACGTACGGTCTGAGAGCAAGAATATAACTAGAGACCGCATACGTGTACCACCGTAAGTGGTACATTCTACATAATTTAGTCGGTTTCATTGTTACCCTTCAAAGAGCGGTGAAGGGAAACAAACGTTTCTATTGTACTTAGGGCCTTTTGGAAGTAATCAATAATCACAAGGGTGATTCTATGATAAGGATCAACGATAATAGCGCCTTCTCTGTCATATCTATGGAAAGTGTAATAAGACAATCCCGTTCAATCTTGGTATTATTATTTCCGTGTCAGGTCTACGGGTGGTATGTCTATGAAAAAAACGCATACGCGATGAGGGACAGAGAATCATTGCTTCTCATTTGCACGCGTACGAATGTCTATGCGCACATCTCTTTCATGACTGTATATGTGTGCGTAATGTTAACCACCCTGGGTCCGGCAGGCACTCACACACTTGTAAATATGCTGCTATATCTTAAATATGCTATATCTTCATGTGCATCATGGGTAAAAGAGATACACCAATATACTTAAGACAGGCGTGTAAGCGAGATTTCCATATTTTGCGCATTGCACAAAGTGTGACACAGACCAACTAATACCATTTAGAGTAGTGTAGGCGAGATAGGTAACGAATGATCGTTTCAATAAAACCAGTATAAAATAATCTACGATTACGCATAGTTGTTACGAATCTAGGGGTCTCTGCAATAATGGTTTGTAAAAGAGACGCGTCTGGTAAGCGACTCACTGAGGCCCTGGTACTTTAATTTCGATCGCCTAACAAGCGCGCGACTAAAATACACCAATGTAAAGGTGACCTCTGATTATGCATAGTTATAATGGTATGAAAGATTCACTTATACTGGACAGCTTGTAAGTGTCGGGAATCAGCAAGATGCCTATTTGGTAATAGTGTTTTTCTTTTTGCCATCAAACACGCCAGCGCCAGCGCCGTTCATGAACGCGTGATAGACAATGGCACGGCGGACGAAGCGAAACCAGCGTTTCAGGACACAACACACCTCAGCTGAATTAAGGAAATTCATAGACAAAATGCTAAAATTTGTCTAGGGTTGCTTAAATTTGTCTATGGCCTGCATACAAATTTAAGCAACCATAGACAAAACATAGACAAATTTAAGCATGTTGTCTATGAATTTGCTGAATTCAGCTCAGGTGTGTTTTGTCCCTTAGCCAAAACCTACGATCGTCATTGCCGACTAGTCGGCCGATTAATCGGCAATTTGAAAACCGATTAGTCGGCCGATTGTGTAGTCGGCAAAAACTCTAGTCGGCCCATCTCTAATTTTCTTATTACGTTATCACGCAAAATTATAGTCCGTAAACCGCCTTTACAGACAACCACTTTTTTTAATTAAATTTTAACTGTACTATTTATTTATTTGATGAATAAATAATACTAATAATTATAATAAAGACGTTAAAAAAAATTTGGTGTGTGACAATTTTTACTTTGGAATAAATATTTTATGAATAAATTTAAAAATCGTTGCAACCTAGGATGTTTTGAAATAAATCATTTTTTATCGTCTGGTGTAAAAAGCCAAGTTTTATACTGGAAACTATTTCAACACAATTTATTTCCATTGAGACAATATTGACACAACTGAGCTCACAAATGACGTTGATTGATTTATATCTAATTTAAAGTTAGTGTTCGACGGCAAATGCCTGACGGTTTGAGAGCAAATAATTGATTCAAATAAAATTTACCAGAAACAGGTCATTATCTAAGCGTTAATGCATCCAAGACCAAGATATATATTCGTAGATTATATATGAAGGTAACTTCAAGAAAATATGTATTAGAAATACTTTAAGTTCTTATCATATTAATGTTATTAGGAGGTTGTATTATCTTAGTCAGCCAGGCAGATTCTATGCAGAAAGAGGAGCATCGGTAAAATTAATTGGTCTTCACTCCATGTAAACATCACGATATTTTTCTTTCCTCGATAATGCTACTGAATTTTAAGATTTTATGATACGAATCCCACGAAGGTACTTAACGTATTCTACAAATATTCGTAAAATTTAAAAATTATAGACAACTAGTTGTAGAGTTGTAAAATATAATAGAGATGTATTGGACTAAATATTCAACAAATTTAAATAATTCTGTAATAATATCAATAATATACAGTCAACAGGGCATGCTTTCTACGACTGATTACAAGGATTAATAAGTAAACGTAGGTATTATTTCAAGAAATGTCCGGTCCCAATTGTATTCCATTGGGGATTGCGCCAAAAATATTTCCAATACATTACCTATAATTTTATTTATGAGAAACTAACGATACCTCAAAACGTAGCAATAGTTAAAGGTTACCGAATGGCTCGCGGTATTTAAGCTCCCTACGTGTTGTAGAACCGCCCTGTGCAACCCGAATTAACCCACGTTGGACTTGGTTTTTCATACTCCCCCCTAATTTTTCTGACGGCTTCTAACTCTGACGGCTTCTAACTCTGACGGATCGATAACCAACTAGCCGGTGTGAATGGCAACTTACATGCTCGATCTTGTTTACATATATATATACTAGAAATTGAAGGACGGGGGGATGAAAAACCAAGTCCAACGTGGGTCAGTTCGGTTTGCACAGGGTGGTTCCAAAACACGTTAGGGAGCTTAAATACCGCGAGCCATCCGGTTGCCTCGCGGACACTGAAACTACGCGTCATTGCCCTGAATACAAGTTGCGGCAGCCGATTCACATTTAAGTTGCTAATCTCAGCCTACCCGGGGGACCGAGGGCTGCCAAACTTCGTACTCATATTTGTACATCAGTAAAGGGTTATAAGTCAGTGCTAATTAATACGAATAAGCCTTGTAATGGGCTGTTCACGCTCCCGCATGATGGATCGGGCCCGTGGCTTTGATTTTGACCTAGTTTGAACCGCGGTGTGCTGTCTGAATTTTATATTTTCGGAATAATTGATGAATATACAGGGTGAAACATAAGTCGTGAACAGAAATATGTTTTTCTAAATCCATAAACAACAAGCAATTTAATGCACTAACTCTTACTAAAAACTGACCAGCTTTTTTAATTTTTTTTTTAACTTTTTGTCATTTGTTTTACCTTTAAAAGTGATAATGGGGTATTAAAACAGATTTATAAGATACTTAAGATGAAAAATTAAGTAATTTTCATCACTAACTGGGATAAATGACAAAATTGATGTCAATGTCAGTTCCGATTCAAAGAGGCAATTCAATTTACTAATTTAAATGTCTTAATAAGCCGTTGTAATATCCTAAATCCACCATTAAAAGAAAAATAAATGACAAAAAAGTAAAAAAAAATCTAAAAAATCTTGTCTGTTTTTACTAAGAGTTAGTGCGTTAAATTGCTTGTTGTTTATGGAGTTAGAAAAACATATCTCTGTTCACGACTTATGTTACACCCTGTAGTACTAAAATAATTAAAAAAAAAAATGAATCTGTAAGTGGGTCTCTAAGGCGCTTGTATGTACATGTTAACTACAAAATTACAAAGGTAATTCTTATCGAGGTACAATGAGGTTCAAAATTGCAAGAACAATTTATGAATGAATTCATTAATAATGTGTTCATGCAATTTTGAAATTGGGTGTACATAAAATGAGATACAACATTCAAAATTTAAATACATTAGCCAATACTTGAGTAAACATTGAATAAAAATTGAATAAATATGGCTGCGTAGTTCCGTATTTATAATTCGAATATTCGAAAATGAACTCTGAAACTGTAACAAAAACCTGTCTGCTGTCTGTTATTCTTTCCGTTAGCGCAAGGTTTAACTGTCACAAAACTATTAAAATGAAGCAGAACTTATTTCATCGACCATAGAATATTTTTAAATATGAATGCGTCCCTAGGTATACTCAATCAATTTATTCATCTATTTCTATCCTTGCTAGTTCTGAATCTAAAGGAGCTTTTTACGAAGTTGAGAGACTTATTTTCCAGTCTGATTTAAATTGGCTAATCAGATTACACCGTCGATAGGTTTCGTTTTACGGCATCAGGAAAAGCAAATTACCTTGACGACAATCTACTGAATCTACGCTTGAATTTCTTTTATTCGATTAAGAGTAAAACTTAAGGGGTAGTTATCGCTAAATAGTGTCATAATTATATAAAATGTATCGGAGAATAGCGACCATCGGACCGATTCGAATAGCGCTTTTCCTTGAAGAGAAGACCTAGGCTCTCCGAAACGTATCGTGCGAAGTGACTAAAGAGACGGGAGTAACCGTTTTATTTTATAGTGTGAGTAGGTACTTATGTCTCACGAAAGTTTAAGTTTAATAATGACATAATTTCATTGAGCTAAATTAGAACGAAATTACTTATTGTAGGCATACTAACACTTTTATTTCTTGTATTGATGTATATTAGTTGGACATTTTGATAAAGACTGAAATATATGTTTGTTGTTCTACACTAGATCCAAAGCTAGCGCTGGTATCTTACAAAAGTAATTGATTGTATTACTATGAAAATAGTGTTATTTTTTTACCACGATGGTGGCAAATAAATAACGACCCGCCTGATGGTAAGCAGCTACCGTAGCCTTTGGACGCCTGCAACTCCAGAGAGGTCTAATACGCGTTGCCAACCTTTTACAAAAAGGAGGATTCACTGTGTTAATGGCTCAAGGAACAAGAGGGTCCCTCGTCGTCAACACACTGGGTGCTCTTTGAGCTCTTTAGCAACCTTATTTACCAGCAGGAATACAACACTGTATAAGTAGGGTCTAGTACTATTTGGCTGTGGGTTTCTGTAAGGTGGAAGTACTGCCCCAGTCGGGTTCTATTCCAGATTTGAGCGAGATGACATTCGCTGTGTTTTACAAATTCCAAAATAAGCTAAGAAATCAATACTTTCCAAATTAAAACAGTATCCAATATATAAATAAGCAGCAGGTTTATTTATTAATCCACAAGAGAGAAGTCGTCTCTTATCTTTAACGTCATCCTTCGAACGTGCCCGATCACACATGACTGCACTTCAACGAAACTGCTCCTACACGTACCAATATTATTCCCACTCCCAAATATCGCTGCAACATTATTATGCATGCGCCTTTCAACCCAGCGCAGGTGACCCGTCCCGTCAGATAATGTAAATTAAACCGTGTTTTCTAGAACAAAAGGGTTATTCTCATTCTGCAGCTCACCCGTCAACTCTTATTAAGTTTGCCTGTAAGCTTCTTATCAGACTGTGTATGGTGAAGATAAAGCGAGCCACGGATGGCCCCTGTCTACTCTTGGTATGCATTGTGTACAGTCACGTTCGGTCTACGTTATGTCCCTGTTTATCGTAAAATTTAAAGAGGGATTGTATTTTATACAAAGTAGGAAGAGAGATTGTATCTGTAGCTAATGGAATTTCAAAGCATAAGTAATATTATTATCACTGCATGCGGCTGTACTCACTTGTGTTTAGTCACTACGGGCCCGTCCACATGTGCGCGGTGCGGCGCCGCCGCCGCAAAGCGGTGCGGCGCCGCAGGAATTTGCGACGCCGCGCCGCTTTCGCGGCGCCGCAGCGCGACACCGCAAATTGCCGCGGTGCGGCGCCGCACCGCACTCGCGGCGCCGCAAAACAGCATTGCGGCGCCGCGCTGCGGCGGCGGCACCAGGTAGCTCCAAGGCTTTGGGAAAAAACAATGTTGAATACTTATGTTGCTGTTAAGAAGGCACAGGAAAAAAAATTAAGATGGAGGTCATTTCAAAATAAATTATCAGGCGTTGAAAATAAATGGCAACAAATTCCAAACTGTTTCCGAATGTTAATACCATGTTTTCATGAACTGATAAGCAAATTATCTCCTCGAATAAATAAGTAGCTCATCAGTATTTATTTAGAAAACCAGCTGGACCTCTGGAGATGTTGGGATTGACTCAAACTACTATAAGAGTATAGTGAGATCATAGAGAAATCAGATATTTTTTAAAATCAACTACTTATTTGATTTCCATATCAAAATCAATAACATGCATATGAGTATTAATCATCAACAATATTGATTCAAGTATGGCTACATATTAATGATTAGGTACAAACTTAACAACTTTTATATAAATAAATATAAATTAACTGCTTACAAAATATAAACTTGTTAATAACAAACTCCCCAACGATATCTGGGCCGACCCACCGGACGGCGACCAGTCAGTCGGTCGTGCCAAGAACGCTTTCTTGACAGCCCGATCCTCACCCATTCTCTGTAGGTGACCGAACCAGCGAAGTCTGTGGGCTTTTGTTTCGCCTATAATATTGGATCCGGCCACCAACTCAACTTCTATCTCGGCATTCCTTCGATCCTCCAGGTACCGTCATCTCTCTTGATAGGTCCCAGGATCTTACGGAAAAAAAGAGCTGACTTTCTTCTTTCAGAGTTAGGGACCAGACCTCACAGCCATACATAAGGATAGGTCTTATGACGGTCTTATATATCCAAGAAGAAGAAGAAGTTGCGCAGGATCGGGATAGGTGGCGTGCTCTCATTTCGGAGGTCAAGATTCTCTTTGGTTCGTTGAGACAAAATAGTTAGTTAGTTAGTTAATAACAAACTAACGGTGCCGCAGTCGCGGCGCGGCGCCGCACTGCTATTTTGCGGCACCGCGCGCGCGGTGCGGCGCCGCACCGCGGCAATTTGCGGTGTCGCGCTGCGGCGCCGCGAAAGCGGCGCGGCGTCGCAAATTCCTGCGGCGCCGCACCGCCTTGCGGCGGCGGCGCCGCACCGCGCACATGTGGACGAGCCCTACGCGCGACATGTTTCGGAGAGCTTAGGTCTCCATTCTCAAGCACTAAGAGTGCTAGGCGAATCGGGTCACTCTTAGTGCTTGAGAATGGAGACCTAAGCTCTCCGAAACATGTCGCGCGTAGTGACTAAACACAAGTGAGTACAGCCGCATGCAGTGATAATAGTGTTAATATGTCTAAGGAAAATTTAAATTCATAAGTAATATGTACATATTGTACATGTATATTACATGAAGTTCAAAAGTCTTATTCTTTCTCAGTTCATTAAGGGTGGACCATATGAGGATGTTTGCGCCATCTGGCTCTGTCATTTATGTCATGTTTGATTAGGTTTTATATTTTTGTAGGCTTCCGGACCAAGTAGCTTTTGGCAGTCTGATATTCCATCATGCATAATACGAGTAAAAGCATACCCATTATACCCAGCAGTGACGGTCACAATATGTTGTTAGTATGAAAAAATAATTAAAATCCGGCGGTCACCTACTTAACCTTAAAAAAAAAGACTTTTAGGCTCCAAAAAATATAAGATATTCGCCCGCCTGTCTTGAATTTCAACGCTAGACTTTGTTCATCATTATTTCTTTGTGTTAAATATTTTACGTGCAAACATAATGAGTTCTTATAAAAATGTAATAACAGGCCTTATATTAAAATAATATTATTTATTTAAATAGAAACTAAAAATAAAGTTAAATAGCGATTTATTTATTTTTTAATAAACCTTGTATCGTGAAAGTCGAAGGTGAGGTATTTTATCATTCTTTTTGGGCTCATGTTTAATTTGATGTTATTTTATTGTTTAAATGTTATTTCTTTTTCTCGTACAATCGACTAAATTACAAATAATTTTAAATATTTATCTTCATTTTATAAGCATTTTTTATAATAATATGATTGTACTTCGCGGCTATCTTTGTGCTATCGGAAATTTTCACAAATCCATCCACACTCATTATATCCCAAACAATTTTTGACCCTCTCAACTGGGGCTTTCAAGTTTTATAATACAAGTTAAAAGACAATGCGGCAATAGTTACTTTACAAATAGCCTAGTACTCACACTCACAACACTCGTGGAGCCTACTGTGTCGATATGTCCTGTCCCTTTAAGTAAATACTACGATACTACAAAATAAGGAGCGTAAACGTACCTACTAGTACTCGACATGCATATTCTCAATAGTTATCACCGTGCCGTCACCGTATTTACAAATGACATAAATTTAAAGATGACATGTATGTATAGGAACAGTGTTGAGCATTCGGATGCTCAACTTAATGCAACAAAAGTCCCGCTGGTACTTTCGAGGTTTACTGTACCTGTCCAGCTAGCTGCCCCGAAGCTTAGCGCATGAAATTTGACAGCAACCACCCCTTTCACACCCGGCTCGCCCCAATTTGCAGTGAAACCGGGATAAATGGAATGTTATGAAATCAGAAGCGGCCACACTAAGGAATAGGTTGGTGGAATCAGTCAAACATCAAGTTATCATCAGTTCTAAAATTGAGTGCCTGTTTCAATTTGGCTAGGGCTGAGCTGTAGGCTACTAGCGGGGTCCATAGGTGGCGGATAATGGAACGGCCACCAGATATGGTGGTCAGCTGCGAATAACCAATAAGCAGTCCCCGACCAAACAGCGGCAAAGTTATCAGAGCGTGTTGGGAAGTCCGGTGGGACGGGCTTACCTATAAAATAACACAAAAGGCTCGTTGACGACTTTGTGACGTGGCGAGAAAACGCCGCCATCCAATAAGCGTTCCTCTGATGTTGGGCAGCAGCAACATCAGTACCAAGAAGAGGCCGAGGAAGCAGGTTCCGGTAGGGCTCAGAAAAGGACATCGGTAGGCGTATTCACGGCTGCTGAACTGCGGTGCGGAAGGAAAGGGGAAACCACTGCACTATACTCCCTTTACCCCGTAGCAATGATGAACAGTAACATAAACAGAAATATAGTCCTTGACAACGGGCTACCACGATGCAAAATACCGTGGCGGTCCGAGTCCGGCAGGGGCAGAAACAAGGCTGCCTTGGTCGTCATCCCGCGAAACCCTTGTCAGGAAATGAAGATTGGAACCTGGAACGTGCGAACCATGCTGCCCGACGGAAAACTAGAAGAGCTGACGAGTGAAATTAGAAGACTAGATATAGACATACTAGGAATAAGTGAAACGCGCTGGGAAGGAAGCGGAGACTACTGGGAAGATGACCATAGAATAATTTACACAGGAGAGGAAAGAGGAAGGAATGGAACAGCCATTATTTTAAACAAAAAATGGGGACTACAAATAGAAAATACTATGCATCTCAGTGATAGAATCACTGCACTGAAAATCAAGGCAGAACCGCAAAACATGCTAATAATACAATTATACATGCCTACAAGTTCTCATGCAGATGAGGAGGTAGAAGAAATATATGAACAAATAGAAAGGTTAATTGACACAAGCACAAGGAAAGAACAATTGATTATCATGGGGGATTTCAATGCAGTGGTGGGAGAAGGGAGCGAAGAAGGGATAGCTGGCAAGTTTGGACTGGGAAAACGTAACCGAAGAGGGGAAAGATTAGTAGAATTTTGCAAAGAACACGAGCTAACAATCACAAACACCCTATACGAACAACCCTATAGAAGGCGCTACACCTGGAAAATGCCCGGTGACATAGCCCGATATCAACTGGATTATATATTGGTAAAAAAAGAAAACAGAAAATATATAACGAAATGCAAAAGCTATCCTGGAGCTGATGTAAATACTGACCACAATCTAGTAATGTGCAATATTAAAATTAAGATGCAAAAACACAAGAAAGTAAGTAGAAATAAGACAATAGACATACAGAAACTAAAATGTGATAACGAAACTAAAGTGCAATACAGTAACTCAATAGGAGAAAAATTATTAGAATATAAGGATAAATATATATCAGATAATATGAATAATGTTGATGAAAGATGGGAAGATATTAGAGACATAATGAAGGATAGTGCAAGGACTGCAGCGAAAAGAGAAAAGGTCATACCAAGGAAGAAATGGCTTACACAAGACATTATCAATTTAATGATAGAAAGAAGAAAATTGAGAAATAGAACTGATGAAGAAAGTGTGAATAAATATAGGAAGCTAACAAACAGAATAACCTTATTATGTGGAGAAGCGAAGGTAGAAGATGCAGAAAAGGATTGTGAAATGATTGAGGAACATATAAATAAAGGAAACATTGACAGAGCATATGGAATCATAAAGAAACAAAATAAGAAACACAAAACCAAGTCAACAATAATAACAAACGAGCAAGGACATGTTATAACAGAAAGTAAGGAGATACTGGCAAGATGGAAAAGGTACGTGGAAGAGCTGTATAAAGGGGATGGGTTAAATGAAAGTGACATTGAGATTAAATACGAGGTAGAACAAGATGAAATGGGGCCAGAAATTATAAGAGAAGAATTTGATAAGGCTCTAAAAACAATAAAAGATGGAAAAGCGGCAGGTGATGACGAGATCTTTATAGAAATGATTAAATATTCTAAAACCCCAGCCCTACTGGATGAATTTTTTAAGCTCATAGCAAGTATGTACTCCACAGGAAAAGTACCAAAGGACTTTACAACTACGAAAACAGTAATGCTGCCAAAAAAACCCAATACTTTAAAGTGCGAGGAATACAGAACGCTTAGTTTGATATCGCAGGCCTCCAAAATACTATTAAAGATCATACAACATCGCATAAGACAAAAGATAGAACAAAATTTGGGAGAAGATCAATACGGGTTCAGGAGGCAAAAGGGTACAAGAGAAGCGATACTAGCATTGAGATTAACGCTGGACAGACGTTTGGATATTGGCCTTAATACGTGTGTAGCCTTTGTAGACCTAGAAAAGGCTTTTGATAAAGTTAACTGGAAACTAATGATGAACAGACTTAAAGAAATAGGTATTGACTACAGAGATAGAAAGATAATATATGAATTATATAGGCAACAAGAAACGATTATAGAAATAGGAGACGAAAAGGGAACGGCCAAAATAAAGCAAGGTGTAAGACAAGGATGCTCACTGTCACCACTCATATTTTAATGTGTTCATAGAAGCAGCCATTTTAAAGGTATTGGAGTCTGTAGAACAAGGCATTGAATTTAATGGCAAAAGAGTGGTATTTATCAGATTCGCTGATGATATTGCAGCTTTCGCCAGCACCAACGTAGAATTAGAAAAAATATTGAATAAAATGGACACCATATTTAGAGAATTTGGACTTAAAATCAATAACGCCAAAACGAAGTTCATGATAATATCAAAGAAGGGAAATATGAAAGGCGAGATAAAAATAGACGGGGAAATGTAGAGCAAGTACAAAAAATGAAATATCTTGGAAGTATAATAACGGAAGACTTAAAGTGTACCCCGGAGATAAAGGCAAGAATTGCAATGGCTAAACAGACCTTCTATAAAAAGAAAACGCTGCTAAAATCTAAAATGTCAATGGGCATACGGAAGCGATTTATAAAGACATATGTATGGTCCATTGCCTTATACGGCTGTGAAACATGGACAATGACACAAAAAGAAGTGGAATACTTGGAAGCATTCGAGATGTGGTGCTGGCGAAGGATGTTAGGAATAAGCTGGACAGAACGGGTAACAAACGAAGCCGTCCTAAATAGAATAAATGAGAGGAGAAACTTGATGAGCACAATTAAAAACAGAAGAGGAAAAATGCTCGGGCACCTGCTGCGGCACGACGATTTCATTAGAAACATACTAGAAGGGAAGATAAACGGAAAGAGAGGGAGAGGAAGACCAAGGAAAAGTTATATGAACCAGATAAAGGAACATGTAAACGTCGTGTCGTACCAGGACATCAAGGAGTTGGCCTCGGACCGACAAAGATGGAGACTACTACATCAAGCTACACCGACAAGAGCCCAGCTCTTAAGAGAATGATGATGTTTCAATTTGATTATTTCCTTTTTAAGAGATGTTAAGCAAATAACAAAAAAAAACAAACGTTTATTTACTAGGTATGACATACAGAAGTAACATTTCTAAGTCGACCTCTCTGTATTCAATTAAAGATATTAATAGTTACATGATAAAAGTTATTAATATACATGTTTCCTTCAAATAAAGATTTTTATCGAAAATATCATATCATTATCGTGGCACCTCTAGGTATAAGGTTATTTTTAAATCTATCTAAATAAGCGAAGTACCTCCTAACAAGATGAATTTGCTGTGTCATATAGATGCTGCTAATTTCTATACCAGACCCAAAGACTACAGTTTCTAACTTATTTTCTTTTACTTTTGACAACTTCATACTGCAGTCCCATTTTTCTAGGTTTGACTGTAAGCTGGCGTTTATCGGCAGTCACTTCACTGGGCTAGTTAAAAGAGGTAGCCAATTCTGGTTATAGTGACCGAGGGAGTATTGGATTATGTTATCCCATTATGAACGTATATTAGGCTAAGTATAATGGCTTACCTATTTGGTAAGCTAATCATTTACTTGATAACTTTAGTAGTGCACTGATAAGAGACTTTTTTTGGTAGAAAAATAATTACATATTTTTAGCAGTATGTTAATATACAACTAGCTAAAATGTTTAAAGCGATTCACTAACGTTTAATTAGGACTTCGTAATCGATCGACCAATAATATTATGAAGTCGACAACTAAGAGCTTGCGTCTACGAGTTCTGCGACCGTCAAAATCTGTCAAATCCACATTTTTAATCATCTTCAGAACCTACTATAATTTCTGCAAAAATCAAAAGTAGGTTAGGTATCTCATTTTCTAAATTTTTAGGATTACCCAAATACACTTTACTAAGGTACATTTAATTTATTAGAAATGATAAAAGTTGACTAAATAACATTAGGTTTAACTAAAATCAAATTTCGGGTCCCATCTGGTACGAAAGTACCAAAACATTACCGCGTTGCACAGCCAGTGAAATTGCTGGACCAGGTAGGATCCGGAGCGTGGGTCGCAGCCCCTACCTCTGAAAGCTCTGATCAGTATCTTAGCCGCAGCGCACCAAGGCCCAGCTGTTTCGATAGAGACGGGGGCAAAAAATTTATAACTTTAGTAAGGTCCGGTCCCAATAAAATAATTAAACTAGACTAGGGACTGAAAATAAAATTATCGGCGACAATATCGTCAATAATAATGTTAATGCATACCTACCTATGTCTTCATTCCTTTATAGGTACCTCTAATAATATCTCCGAACATAATGTAAGCAATACGTGCCTACTTCAAAGAGCTACGCACATAACAAATGCGAGTAAAATAATGTGATTTCCACCGAAGAACGTTATTGAGGCTTTATGAATATTCAAACTGGTAATCGCTTTGACATGAAAGGACTTATCTTAATCGGGAAAATATGGCTCTTGTGTCTTTTTTGTAATTATGAGAGAATACAGGCTGGTAAATAGGATTAATTTGTGTCAGCTTCCCGGCGCGCTGCAGCCACTTAGACTGAAATAATAGGTAAGATCACGCCAAATTAATTCAGATTTTCGGCTTGTTGCTAACGTTGCGATGTGAACAATAAAGTGCTTTATAGCGTCATATTTCCTTGTTTTGTGAAAAAGATGTAATATTATTTTGTTGGGAGAGGTCTGCGTTCCTCAGTGGGACCTAATGGTTGTTAATGATGATAGAGCTATGGACATCTTTATAAACAACTTTTATTTAGGTTTTATTGTTTTTGTGTATCCATTTAGTTTTACCTAGTTTTCAGTTTGTGTTAGTCTTAGTTAGTTTTAAGTAAATAATGTTAAGTAAATATGTAATTAACAAGTATGATTTACCAGCCGTTATAATAATATGTTTATCTGTACTTAATGAATAAATGACGTAAGTTTGATGAAACTGTATAGATGTCAATAACTCTATATTTAACTATAAGGTATTTAGGCTTTTGTACTATCATAATTTGAGCTGATGACTGTAACGATTTGAATATTGACGAGGTTAAATACCTATATGCAATATATAAGTAATTTGTATTAGTATACTCAAGCCTCTCGGTCGCATGTCGCGTCAAATTGTCACACGGTACTCGAATTCGCGTAAGTATCAAACGAGTTAGCAATATACACAATAGAGTAATGTTACTTTTGAAGGTTAGTTCAATGTCAACTATCCATATACCTAAAACCAATTTAGATTGTTCTTGGTGAATGTAGCAACCCTTGTAAAAGTCAAGGTTTTACGGCTGAAAAGTATATAAAAAGGAAGTGCTACTTGTCCTGACTGACACAGCTCGGTACTAAGTCATTTTGGCACGAACTGTATAGGAAAGTTTTACTAGCTTAACCTTTTGATATTGAGACGATACTGGAATAAAACAAAGAAAGATCTTGTTAGAATTATTTGTGGCTTTTTTAATGTATCAGTAGAACGTAACGTTTTAAAAGTAAATACGGTGATAGGTAGCTCAACATTTTTATGAAAATAAAATGAAAACTTGCCTATACTTAATTTAATAATACAACGGTAATAAATAAGAGTGCGCGCCGCCAAGATAATCTCATCCTTCCTGAACCAATTTTAGAGATCTATAAAAGAGGACCGTACTATAGAGCAATACAAACATAATTATAATAAGTTACCTATAGAAATAAAAAACATACAAAAAATACAGCTATTCACAGACAAGCTCAAGCTTCTCCTAATAAATAAATCATACTATACCATCGAAGAATTCATGCAGGATAAGCTGTTATGATTGTTACTTACATATTATTTAATTAACTATAGACTTAACATTAACTTAGTATGTATAAAGTCATAAATAAGTATAAGTTACGTAATACCTCTAGTTATAAGAACAATTGCCATACCCTAACAGGGTGCCATGTGATTCCACTGACTAATATAACAACTGTATTTTACCATGGTTTGCAATAAATGATTTTCTTTTCTTCTTTTCTTTTCAATAAAATACTGCGAACGGCCTCATAGTGAAGTGTCCTAACCAACACATTAAGGGACTTTCGCTACGAGGTTGTGGTTGCCTCAAGGATCAGATACAGGAGGCAGTAATCCTGGACACGGGCGCGCATAGTTCAGCGGTTCCTCACTCTGTGGCCCTGGCAGCCTGGACCCTTCCCCGTGCCCCGTTTACGAGCGGCACCATAGGCTACGTATTTTATGACGTATTTATTGTTTTTATCTAGTTTAACGTAAAAAATAAAATAAATTTTATTTCATTAAATCTTAACTAGTACATTATGTAGAGGGGTTGAGACCGTCCAGTCGGTAAGGTATATCTGTATGAAAAGGCCTCGCTTTTCCAAATCATGAATATAATATTTACTTACGCCTTATCAGGAACCATTTGAGTTGATCACTTAGTCGCGTCTCTTTCAATTTCATACGCGCATCAAACGTCACCGATATGAAAAACACGTGATAAAAATGAAAAGATAAAAACATTTTTTCAATATCTTTTATCAGGTATTATTGCGTCAGCAAGCGCGAGGGCTGTCAACAGCGAATTTCATTTTTAGATTTTCAGTGAAATAAGGACGGAAATGAGAATTGTCATCAAGTTTCCGAGATGACATCTTGCGAAATAGACAGAGAGCTGGCCACGTCAGATATGACACAATAATGAGGGCAACGAAACCTCACTAGTTAGTTTGCTATACTATGCTTATTTCTAGATCCGGACATCTGGCAGCTGTAAAGTGGCGGAGGTCAAAGAATGTAAATAACTTAAAGAAAACAAATTCTAGAGTTCTGGATTTGATCCAATATTATGAAAAATTATGTCATTCATTACATTATATAATACCCAAAAGTTTCCGTTGGGGTAAGTAGTGCCAAATGATGTATAATGTGATTTTTGGTTACTCGCCTACTGTTTTCGTTTCTGCAATAATACACAATGTTTTTTGTTCTAATGTTAAAATATAGGCCCTGTTCTCTATAAATGACACAACTTCAGCAGTTTTTACCTATTTCGGTATCACTTTTTTCCAACTTAAAAACTTTATTGGTTATTCACTCTGATCTCCACCCGTTAAAAGCTGCCAGATCTAGTAATAGGGATGGTTATGCAATCTAACTGGACTGGTTACAAAACTCTCATCATTGTGTCACATCTGACGTGGCTAGCTCTTAGACCAAAAGCTCTGGCACGTCAACCACATTCGCTCATTATTTACCTGGTGCTAAGTTATTGTCTTTGATAAGTCTTTGTGACTCTGATTATGATAAATTTGCCTTTCATTTAACTCAACGATACGATTTGTTATAAGATGTCGTAGTGCTCATTGCTGCTGTCCCAGTAGGTAGGTAATTACATCTATCTCATCTATAATCTTGATACTGATTAGCATTAAAGGGGACAGCAGATTGGGTAAGGACTTGGACCATAGTAAAGCAGTCATCATCATCCTAGCGTTTATCCCGGTTTGGGGTCCGCTTGACAACCTAATCCCATGAATTGGCGTAGACACTAGTTGTTACGAAAGCGACTGCCATCTGACCTTCCAACCGAGAGGGGAAACTAGGCCTTTTTGAGATTAGATCCGGTTTCCTTACGATGTTTTCCTTCACCGAAAAGCGACTGGTAAATATCAAATGATATTCCGTACTTAAGTTCCGAAAAACTCAGTGGTACGAGCCGGGGTTTGAACCCGAGACCTCCGGATTGAAAGTCGGACATCTTACCGCAAGACTACCAGCGCTCTCGGACCATAGTAAAGCAGTAACAAAAGAAATGCATTTGTATCCGTGATAAATAGTGGAGATGAGATTTTTTTTCAATATTTTGCTCCGTCATTTCAAATCAATGTCATACCCGCATTAAGGAAATCAGAAAACATTGAAAACAAAAAAGAAACAATAAAATTGTAAAAATTACAAGTTACAATGGAAATTAAACTTTTTTATGTATATCATTCTCGAAGTGAACCGTAAAGTTTTGCGAAGTTCTAAAAGGAAACAGTCGGAATCAGTACAAATGCGACTTTATAAAAAGGCCGCAACTCCATTCTCTGTACTGTAATCATCTCCCATTCCCAATTTCTCGAACTTTTTTCATCTTTGTTCACATCTGTTTGAGCGTTTTGCCCGTCCTTGCTGTCTTTCGATTTACTTGACGCTTTAACTTTAAGTTGTGGATAAGTTAAAGTTGTGGCAGCGTCATTACTTCGAGTAAAATCCTTTTAAAAGGTTTTTAATGGAAAAGTACCATTTCAGTTTGGAAAAGTACCATTTCAAAAAGGGATTAGGTAGATTGTAAGTCCTATTATTTCTACTTACACCTGAGATACCAGGATTTTTTTAAACTTCCATTATTGAACATTTACTCCTCAATAAATCTACCTTTACATTCGCCTTTTATGCATAATGCCGAACACAATCATATTATTTTACAGTTTATTATTTTACGTTCCGTAAAATCACTAAACTCTATGGCTAATGGGTACTTTTAATATAACTTTTCACTGTGCATCGGCATCGCCCTACATAAGCCGAATTCTGCTACTCGATGAAGTCCGCAAGTTCAATACGTAATTAAGTTATCAATCCCAAACTTCATTTGGTTTATTTTATTTAAGGTTTTCAATCCATTCATGAACATTTTTTACTTTAGAACTGAGTCATTTCAATAATTAGTCACGGCTTAACATTCAAGGCTAATCTTGGATTATAATTTAGAGCTTTTGGACTATAGTTAGATACTTTCCCGGTTATTTAAGTTAAATTCAGATTATAAAAAAATATATAATTCAGATCCAAATAGTTAACGTCCAATACTCTAATACGGGTTCAGTTTAACGTATTCCCATCCCCAAACAGTACCAGTGATTGGTCGGACAGGACTGCAAGTGCTCAGCGACGTGAGAGGACTGCAGAATCCTTAAACGTGCAGGGGGAAAATTTTTGAGATTCAAACGCTCGACTCTGGCATTCAGAATGCAGTCAAAAATGGTGAAACGGTATTCTATAAGGTGAACGTCCTACCCTGATGACCTGGGGGGTGATTTTTGAGAATCGAGCACTCGAAAGTGACATTTGAAACTCTAAATAAAACGATGAAATTCTGTTTTAAAAATAACAGTGATAAAAATTTAAAATCATGATTATTTAAACTATAAATTCCATGCGAAAAAATTGGCAACAAACTTAAGTGTGCGATTATTTTCGAGCTTGAATTTTTTGAATTCGAGCGTCCGGCTGTCAAAAATCGGCCCCCAGTAGTTGACAACCCGTTGTCACCTTTATTATATTATAATTAATTTTCTTGGATTTAATATTTCAGCTTGAAACAACATGGCGTTGTCTTGAGAATAGTTTTTGTTTTTTGTTAATTTTCGTAGTTCAGAGTTGATAGCTTATTGTGATTTGATCTAAAGAACAAGTGTGCAGCTAATGACGAATTAGTCTCAAAATGGATTGGATTAAACATTCGGTTGTCTTGGCCACGGACGCTACGTGTTGGTAGGGAGCATCTCTCATCCTTCAAAAAGCATAGCCTCTCCTCTGCCGAACAACGTAATGCTCTAAGAGCAAACTTTATAATTTACACTTTACCGTACTCTTGTCATGCCACTTTGATTCCGGGAAAATTGTCCGAGTGGAATGAAACCATTTGATAAAAATAAAACGAAAGGGGGGTGATTTTTGAGATTCCAGCACTTGAAAGTGACATTTAAAACTCTGAATAAAACGATGATGTTAAGTTTTAAAAATAACAGTGATGGAAATTTAAAATCATGATTATTTTAACTATTAATTCCATGCGAAAAAATTGGCGACAAACTTTTGTGTGTAACTATTTTCGAGCTTGAATTTTTGGAAATCGAGCGTCCGACTGCCAAAAATCGGCCCCAGAACTTATCGAATTTAAAAATGATATGAATTGGAAGTTATGTATATTTTAACTTCAGAGTTATGGCGACAAAGCTTTCTGTAAGTTTATTTTTGATCCTACTTTCTTTGATTTCGAGCGCTCGCAAGTCAAAAATCGGCCCCTGGTCAATCCACTGCAGGGCTTGTAATATTTAAGTTTCATTGGTAGCTTTTGATGTCGATGGGGCTTGAAATAATTGATGAACTAACATGTAAATATACAAGTTGCTACGAAATACTTACAGCCGAATATTTATAAAATGTTTTGGGAAGATCAAATGTAAATCATATTCATAAAATTTATTTTATAAATGCACTAAAATATAAAATAAAGAAGTATTCATTTCGTTTTTAAATATTAGCGTGCGTATACGGATTTAAAAAGCTTTAAATGTCAGTTTCATAAAAATACAAATAAAAATGTTGTACGAAATGTCATTTAATATTTACCAATTGCTTCTGTGTAAAAAAAATCATGATGCGAAAACCTGCTCTTATCTGCGGAGAAGTTTATAGTGTCTGTTAAGTTCCTTTTATATTTAATGATTGGTTGCCGTTTTAATTTCACTGTTTTATATGTATATATTGTCTTAACAACTATCATAATTTAATTTCAATGTTCATTTAATTTAATTTAATTTAATTTAAGTGATTTAATTTAATTTAAGATTAATATTAATTAATTAATTTTAATTTAATTTAATTTTAATCTGTACATTTGATTTTTCGTTTTGTTCCCTTAATTGTACTGATATGGACATACTGTCTGAAATAAACAATTTCATTTCATTTCATTTTCATTTCATTTTGGACAATGTCCTAGACGTAAAAAGAACGATACCTACTGATGATATGCTAATCTTTTTGATACATACATACAATACATACAATCACGCCTATATTCAAAAAGGGGTAGGCAGAGATCACGGATTTCCATTTGCTACGATCAATGCAGCAAAACGGCTCTCCGTGAGCCACTTCTCGCCCCCGTGAAGAACGAGACGTGATGGGTGGCGAACCATTAATTGTACTGGGGGCCGATTTTTGACAGCCGGACGCTCAAATTCGAAAAATTCAAGCTCGAAAATAATCGCACACAAAAGTTTGTTGCTTATTTATTCGCATGGAATTAATAGCTTAAATAATCATGATTTTAAATTTCTATCGCTGTTATTTTTAAAATATAATTTCATCGTTTTATTCAGAGTTTTAAATGTCACTTTCGAGTGCTCGAATCTCAAAAATCACCCCCCTGGTATCTTTTTGATACCAGTACAATTTAAATCAATTTAAAATGGGCAACAATACTGCCAGGTATTTCTACAACCATTCACAAAAATAATTTACGTTATACAAACCGTAATACTACTGAACACAAGTCTCATTTCATCCTTTCAATTCACATCCTCCGTTTTCAAAAGCCGTAGTTTCAGCAGCGGATTGATTTATTAGACGTTTCGACGTATTCTGTTAAAAGGGTAGCTGTTCTTGCTTCATTTTACACCAATGACTTGGCTTAATGGACCAATATTGTACGAGCATTTTAAAAATGAACGTTGCCTCAATAGCTTTTCAGCGTTTGCAATGTAAGTTTTTAGAAAATAAGTTTATAAAATTATACATACATATTAAATATGGGATGACATTCCAGTTAACTCTTCAAGTTAAAGAATTTTTTTGTTTTCTGTAATGAATTGTCTGTAAATGAAATTTAGTTGTGCTCAGACTCATATTGCTCGTGTAACTGTGAGCACGTAAATTCTACACAAACAAAATGGAAAATTAAATTATTAAAGTTAATATTTCTACAACATCTTAGTATAAAATAAGTAGCATTTAATAGTACATAATACGATATTGATAAAACGTAACGAGATCTAAGTTCAGCTTTACGTAATTCAGTATAAATGTAATATATTACGTGTTGCGAATGTATTAATATATTATATTTGCTAATAGACCATTCGATACGAAGCTCGGTCGTATTAATATTTATAAATAACTTATCTCGAACTCATTTTTAGGGTTCCCTAGCCAAAATGGCAAAAACGAAATCAGTATAATTTCGTCATAACTGTCCGTCCGTCCGTATGTCACAGCCATTTTACTCGAAAAGACGTACCTTAAGAAGGTGTATTTTGTATGACGCTACTTAGTTCTGTAGCAAATTTTCGAAAATAAAAGAAATGTAATTCTGTTCCAATTGAAAATGGTTTAAATTTCGTTAAAGTAATTAGTACAATAGGTATACACCTACGTTGTTCGTATGTCCCTATATATGATCTAGCATACAATCTACTAGTAGGTACACCAACAAAATACTTGTACATGATTTATAGGGCTTCGCCATCGCACTGGCCCCTAGTGCGAACTAAATTTCAATGACAGTAAGAAAGATTTATTACTCTTAGCTTGTTTCGCTGTTTACAAGAAACAGTGAGGAAGTTGCACTGCAGTTTGGCTAACCGATAGCTTAGTAGTATTTAAGGGGTTTTAATCTGTCTGGATGTCAGTGCAAACAGTTTACGACTTGTGAAGTTGGGGACTGTATAACTTATGACGGAGTGTAATAATTGTTGGATACTAACCATTTTAAAGTAATACGCTCGTGTATATTTACTTTATCATTGATTCCAGACACAGTGACTTTGTCCATTGGGATTTACAAATTGTGAATAATAATGATGCATTGATTTTTTGAAACATTTTGTCATGCGGTTGGATTCAGCTACACGGAGAAAAAAGTTTCGCCTTGTAACAAAATACTGTAATCTGAACGAGAAAATCTAGTGAATTCTGGAAAATTGGAAAATTGTTCACATAATGTATATAACTAGACTTTATTGCGTATTCGTGTTTAAATAAATCTATCGAATTCAAGATACAGTAAACGTAAAAATAAATTCTTTTTCCTTACAAGATTACTACATACTCGTATCGGTTACAATAATCTATATTTTTACTAATCATTCTGGTAGTTAAGTTGACATTTTTTCTTTCCGTGTAATATGGATATAAGCATGAGAACGTTTTCTTTCCTTATTAAATGTTATCTTTTGTGATACGATGAATAAATATTTAATTTGTTACGATAGATTATAGCATTAATCCTATAATCTATCGTAACAAATTAAATATTTATTCATCGTATCACAAAAGAAAACATTGTCTTAGGTCCACCTTTTTTGTACGATTATGATTTTCTTTTGTTACATAAATATTAAATAATTGAATAGAATGTTTTGTTTCCTAATTTCTTGTGTGTACATTATTTTTTTATTAGCTAGGCATACACGCACAGATGTGTGCCCGGCGAACATATCCGCAGATAAATCCGTGCCCAATTCGCGCCATACACGAACAGATCTGTCCGCCGGGTATATCCATCGGACAAATCTGGCGAACACATCTGTACTCATCGTGTATCTCTAGCTATTGTGGTTATTAATGATTACACATTACAGAAAATAAATTGCAATTTTCTGTACACTATGTGTACAAGAATGCACGGGATGACACAGAGACCTCGGCAAGGAAAAGGCCACGCGGAAGGAAAATTAGCAACCCTGCCAACCATTATAATGAATATACGTACTGCTAACAAAACAGCCTACTGAATAAAATTTTTAGCCATATATTTTTAATAATAACGTATATGCACAGTCTGCAGCAGAAATAGCTAAGCACGCGAGATGTTCACAATGATCTTGACATCACATTAGGTAGGTATTGTTAAAATAGTAAGGGCAGAGAAAATTAGTAAGCAATCACTTACTACTATTATGGTAAAGTGTGAAGATCATTCTGAATTTTTCGCCCGCTTGATTAATCTTCTGCTGGGATACAACCAATAAATCGGTAATACGACGTTATACTTATTAGCTATGATTAATCATCTTATCGTCCAGTTTCACTTCTTGGTCATTTTAAAGGTAAATAACACAACCTGATAAGTTGGTACCTATTATGGCATATATTTTCATGCATCATAAGAATGCAAGGTTAGATTAAATTTAAACAGAAGTACAAAACAACTACTTTGCACAAAGCAAACTTTTTTTCTCATACTATTGAAGTCGTTATGATTTATATATTTAAACGTCGGAATAAAAAAAAACTGTCGCAATATTTTTAATTGGTACTAGTTTTAAAATATCTATTTTAATTGTGATTTTATAAGAAGATAGAGAGTTAATTTAATTCAAGCTTAAATGACTAAGATTACCCGATTAGTTCAAACAAACACATTTTTATACAAAACTTGAACACTGGCGAAACATTAAATTATAATAATAACAGTTACTTATTCAGTAATATCAGTTTTCCCGCTCTCGACCCGGCAGTTAAGTTATGAAAGGATCAGTATTAGTTATGAAAGGCTACAGTCTGCTATATGGTGAGTGGATATTTTCCAGTAAGCTTCCTTTTACGATAATTGGTTTTAGTTGCACTGGACTTTTGTATTGGTTTTATTTTAAGTATATAGTGCTCTGTGATGTACATTTGACGTCTATAACAATATTTTTGGAATTATTTTATTTAATTCATTTGGAAATATATTCCTGTGGCGCCTAATATTATGATTAATGATTACTTTTAAATTATTAGCAGTAAAAAAAAATAGATAGTTATTTTTATTGAATCAGATATTATTTACAGAATAAATACAAGTTCTAAGCTTTAACAGAGTGTTAATAGGGTCGTTCTTCTTTTTTAGCAACAATAACTTGTCCTTCTTTCAAACAAGGGTCTAGTTCATATCTTATTTTTGCGTTGCTTATAGGCGGTACATGTCCAAGATTTAGCTTAGTGAATATAAACACGCCTGGAATATATTTAACAAAACACCGTGACAGAGTGGTAAAGCGAAAAGCAGTCTCCGCTGAAAAGGGCCACTCTGTCACAATATTTTCTGGTAAACTAATGCAAAAACAATGCATTACTAACATACCAACAAGCATTATATAGTCCTCTACGGGCTTCTGTATAGGTCGGCTATAAACAACGCTTTCAAAAGTAGAATGCGATAGAAACACATCATTTAGGAAGAAAGAAAAAGCGATTAAATTAAATTTCCGGTTGAAAGTTTCAAAGGGTGCGATCGCCGCAATATCTTAAGCTGGCTAAGGTGGACCGGACGGTGTTCCCTCTTCAGCCTTTTGCAGAGCTCACTTCAACGGATAATTTGTGAGAAATTCAAAGAAAAATAATCTTTGAGTCCATGGCTTTTAGAGCAAGTTTGGAATAACAGCGTATTTTAGCTCTTAGAGCTGGGCTGAATTATTTTAATGCAAAGGAATTTGCCAGTAAGCAATGGTGTACTGCAAGATAGTTCGATTCAATATATATGTTTCTATGTGATGTGCTACAAAGATTTAAAAAATAGATTATTGTTGCTATTTAAAAGTCACGTCAGGATGTTTATATCTTTATAAGGCAGAGGAAATAATATATATTCCGTCGTTGCCTGAACTTTGTTAAGAAGCGCGCGTTCAAAGATTATAATTAAATACCTTGTTGAATATATCGTCAGGTGACAAGCAAAACTCACTAAGTACTACCACAAGTTCATAACCATAATGAACCATACTGGCAACATAACAAGGTTGATTTTCGTTATTTTTTTGTAATTAGTGAGTTTTGCTTCTCACCTGACGATTTGCGATAAAATCCGTTATAATAGGCATTTTTAATACAACTTATTTTTATATAGTGATGCTAAAGCACACATTAAAGTTACATACAGACAAGAAGTAATATGAATATTTATAAACGACCTTATTGTTATAATTTTTTTTTAACAAAATAGCACCGTGCACTGATATTACCTATAGTTACGCGCCTTGACTGCGGAAAGTGCTCTTTTTAAGGGTAATTATCGTAAGAATCGCTTTCTATGCTTATGCTTAAGCGATTCTTTTCTGCACCCGTGCGGGAATGGATTTGCATAGTACTTTTCCGCACAACCGGCCGCCGCCCGTCACTCGCCGCGGTGTACTTCTCTGCAAGTCTGCACAGTGCTAGTTATATACTACACTAAATTCAATAAATTTTATTTATTTCCTCGCATGCATTGTAAAATGTTATATGCTACATTTGTAGAAAACAAATAAATTCCGACTCGTGCGGAAGTCACTTGTTTTCTACACTTGTAGCATAAATAACTATAGTACTGCTTATATTTCCTACTGCAATTCTCCGTGCAACATCAGCTTACATTTTCCTTCTCGCTGCTCGATCTTTCGATCAGGTTGAGTGCCATCTAGCTTTAACAACGAAAAAGGACTATCTACCACTGAACTTGTACCACAATCAATCCTTTTAAGTTCACGTCGAATAGGCTAAAAGAACGATCAACCTCTTGCTGGCCCGAATAGTGAGTAGCCGGGAAATGCAATGAATTGCAGTTTCGTTGGGCTTTAGAGAAATGAGGAATGTTGAATTAAATAATTGGTTCATAAAACTTAACTTTATGAAGTACACGAATTCTTCTATTGCCATTACTTTTTAAAACAAAATGGGACTTAACTGCGTCTAAAATGGAATAATTACGTTTGATGTTTCGTGTCAAGCGGAAGTAATTTTCTTTTTGTTTTCAAACGAAAAACGGTCAAATCATTGTATCAGTATTTTGGTTAATTACCACATACGGCACATCCAGACATTATAGTACATGAATTACTGTTTCATTTCTTCTTTGAATTTTTTTTTCTAGTTTATGTAATATTTTTTTTTAATATTTCCAACTGTGCATCTTTTTATATATTAATTACAACGGTAGCTAACTAGCGTACGACCCGCCTGAGGGCTAGCAACAACCGCAGCCTACGGACACCGAACTCCAGAGGTGTCATATGCGCGTTGTAGCATCCTATCCATCATGTTTGCATATTTTCAGTAATGGTAATAATTGCGTAGGTACGTACAGTCACCGGCAATAGTATCTTCATACATGAAGGCCGCAAAATTATGTGACACGCTCTTATTTGAAGATTAATTATTAGGTGTATCACATATTTTTGCGGCCTTCATGTAGGAAGATACTATTGCCGGTGACTGTACATATTTAAAGAAGCACTTCTAACTGACCTGATTAAATTCTTAAAGTGGTTGATAAACAGTTTCTACGATAGAACGGACACATTCTCTCTTATAATAATGTAGAAAACAAACTCGTGGCTGTATTGTTCGTTATTTAACTGAGCAAAACACAAGTCGAGTTTGTAATTAAAGTAAGTTAGCTAGCGAGGAGGTTTATGCTAGCACATAATTGGAGAGAATATTTGTTTTAAGGACGTCGGGTCCGATACGACACTTAATTTTTTATAGAAAACATTACGTGACCTTTCGGGTATCGTAAGAGGCTCGTTACGTACACGGAACGTCGACGGAACGGTCATGTTTTGTTGTTTGACGGCCGTTACTAGCTACAAACAAAGCTCGAACCTGGCTCGTCCCATGCAAGGCCCGTTGATCACTCGGAGACTTTACGACAACACCTTTGCAACGATGTGTCTGAATATATTTGCTAAAATATGCTTTTCTAAAGGTCTGTCTTACTCACAGGACATGTATGTCAAATTAAAAAATCTAGCCACGTTTGTCGAAAACATCAATGACTATAGTAAATTAAAAATGTACAAAAAGCTCCAAAACAGCTGGGATATGATAATACAAATTGCTTACCATCAGGCGATTCGTCTGCTCGTTTGCCTCCTATGTCATAAAAAAAATAGATGTCGTCTAAGATCACTCGCTAGGAAACCTGCTTTCAAATATAAAAACCGTATTAATTCGGTTTATCCCTTTTAGCGTTAGGGCTGCTCTACATGATGGGCCATCATAGGGACGCCGCTATACGACGGAGCGAGATGGCAATATCGTTAGCTCCCTCTAACCCATAGCTGCGTCCCTATGATGGCCCATCATGTAGAGGAGCCATTACGGTGCCACACGTACCACTTATTCCTGAGATGGGAGAAACGCGGCCATTACAGGTTTTTTTTTTTCGAAATTTACCTAAATTCATAGGTATAACATTTATTATATCTTTATGACCTAAGGAATTCGTCGTTGAAATTCCTCGCAATGCTCATTGGCACCGTGTATAAGCTTGAACGAGCATTTAAAGTTCATGACAGTAGTTTCTGCTGACGTAAGCAACATTCACCCCAGTTACTTTATCCCCTACCACTTATTGGGTAATAAGTGTTAACACAACAAATAATTATTTCAAAAAAAAACGTTTAAGTACCTAACGACGATTTCAAGATCATTGGCTCGTATCAACCTTTTAGTTATCATCGAAAATGCTAATACTTACACGCTTGTGAAAACGAACCTTAGATTGTTGCTCGCCGAAAGGGTAGATTTATATAACGCCAACAGAAGGCCAAGAGGTACGCAGCCTACTACTTCTTAAACCGGCACTGCATTGTGAAAAGTTTCATTCCGAATTTCAGATACTAAAGTTGAGTGAAAAGTTTTCAATGAAGATGTCGCAATTAATTTTCGATAAAATTAAGCTCGTTAACGTCGAAAATTACAGTCTTTGAAGGGAGTCTAATTGAAATGAAGGAAGTTTTTTCATTAAGGCGTAGAAACGTGTGTTTTTGTTTTAGGTATAAATAAAGTTTTTGCTAACTATATTTACCACCACTTATGAATTTGATTGTTTAAGGATTAACATTGGTTTTATGCGAGAGTTCGGTTATTAAATTTAAGTTTTGATGAAGACAACGAGACAAGTGATAACTTGTCACTTACAACTTAAGCTAGTAGTACATTACAGATAATAATTATTAGTATGTAGATTAACAGCATGTTAAATAAATGTAAATATGGATATAATTACTAAGTTATTTAGAATATAAATTTCATCGTATACCTAAAAACAAATAATGTTAATGAGTCTTATTGACCATTTTAAGTAACAGTATAAAGCAACTGTTATTACGATTTAATTTTGTTTTAAGCAGAACGTCTGCTAACGATACCACAATGTTTAGAAATATACCTATTATTTTAAAATTAATTCTAGTATACATAGATGGGGTAGTGCATTGTTATCGGTGAATTATTAATGAAATTTTGGACTCCGATGGCCGGTTAAGAAGTGTAAGACTTCTTCGGCAGATGTCGCTAGGCGTCACCCTAAGACGCATATATAAATAAAGGACATGGTGGATAAATTCGCAGCCATAAAGTAAGTCTCAGTAGCTTAGAGCGATGGAAATGTTACCAGAGTCGCGAGTTCCAGTCTCGCCTGAGGCCTGAGGCAGTGAATTTTTCTACTTTGCCTTTATTACTAAACATTTACTCTAGAAAGTGGCCTTGATTCAAGTAATATTTATCTTGGGCTAGAGAAGTAGGTATAATTTTTCCAAGACAATATTATGTACTTATGTTTAAACAATAATATTCTTGCATTGGTATTCTTGGCTGAAGATATACTTTTTTTCCGTGTACTCGCTACATACTGTTATTATCACGTATATTTTCTCGAACTAGTAATCGCGCCGATAACTTTTACAGAAGTAGAGCGACATACGCGACCACAGATACAATAGCGACAGTTGTTAACATCGTGTTGGTAATGTCAAAACAAGGTAAGATAAGGCGGTATTACACAGTCGTCAACCAGTTTTCCGATCAAGGTCAAATTACTTGTTCCCAGCCGAGTGTTTGCAACCAAAAGGTCGGTGAAAACTTCTTGCAGAGGGCGCTGCTCCAGATTCCATGTAATAAGAGTAAGAGGCAGAAGATGAATGGTTCTTAACTAGTATGCAGTCGAAAAGCTTTTCTTAGGCAAAAACCTTCCTTATAGCGTAAATCTACAGCATTTTAATTTTAATGTTTTTTAGAGATCGATGGATTTCAATTTCGGAGCAATTCGAGACAAAAAATTCAGTAATTTTCACCAAAAAATTTAAAAACTACTTCGCGTTATGCAAATTTAGCTTTTCTAAGGACAAATGTCGGAGATATCACTTGGACTTTTTCCTTCCCCATTGTTTTAAACACTGGTGGCCATTGGCCAACAGTGGCGGCCATGTAGACGTCACAGTCATGTCGCGTCTTTATAGTGCTAACAGACAAGCGGATCGGACCACGGACCAATAAAGATATACAGCTATCTTATTCTAACAAATAGCAGAGTGTTTCGGTCCGTGGTCCGGTCCAACCGTCTCTTAACACTATTAGAATCACAGAAATGGTTCAAATAAATATAAAAGTATATTATTGGTAAATAGGAGGGAACAACCTAAGTCCAAGTGTGATTAGCGCCCTGCTGATATTGTATAAGCCTGCAATATTGTTGATGGAGCCTGGATAATCCCTCGTCTTATTATAGACCAGTCAACGAGGAACTTAACCTTTACAATAATACTACTAGTCGTGAAATACTGCAAGCCATAATAAAAAGTGTACATTTAAAAATATCACTAAGTAAGTACAGGTTAAACATAAACATAGAATTTAGTTTTTTTTATTTTGTCATTGGCTGGGACATGGAAATTGGGGTCGCTTCGCCCGATAATCTACAAGTTACACGTATCGTATTAACCGATGGAATACCGAAAGTTCTAGGGTAAACAAAATCCCTTAAATTCAAATCATCGTTAGGGATTACAAGTTTAAATCGCTTCTATGTGTATGGGCATGAACAAACTTGTGCTTTGGATATGCGCGTGTGTGAGTAAATCACCCTTAGTGTGTACATCATTTACGAGTCCAAAAATGCTACTTTCCCGCTTACTCTTGCAAGTTGTTGTAATACGTGCGTATGTGTGAGTGAGTCGGGCCGTACAGACAAGCTCGCGAGCTCGCCGCGGCTGTGTGCGCGGACGGTCCGGGCCGTCGTAGCCCCCGCCAGTAGCGAGCCGCCCGTAGCGGCACCGAGACGCGCTACGCCGTAGACGATCGCACCTTGTGTTCCGCCTACGCTGTCGGACAATAGCGCCGGCGACGATTCGTGGCGTTTTGTTATTTTTTGTTAGATGTGAATAAAAGACCCTTTGTGAATGTCACTCGTAAAAAGCGTAGACGGTACGTTAAAAGATGACGTCCTTTGTTCACGAAACAGACAGTTTTGTACAGACTTAATTTTTGAACACTGATGTATTAATGACACAAATGACTGAGTGACGGCTCTGAGCGGGATGTAATAGAGGCGCTGTGTTTAATGAACGTATACTCTGTATGTTGTAATCCATGTGACATTTGCTTGTGTTAGTGGCCGTAATTAATAACAGACGATTGAATTGCGAGTGCCAACATGGAATTTCTGTTTCCACTATCTCAGTTTCAACTGTGAGGTAACTAATTTATTACAGCTAGCTTTAATATATTTAATTGTTGGTAATTGCTTTCTGTTATAGAATGTTTCAAATTACAGGTTACAAATAGTTCCCTTTGATAGAAAGGGTGAAAAATTAATGTATATGAATTAATTAGTAGTGTTTAACAGTTGTTAGTCTGGGTCAACAAGACACCATGTATAACTGTACATATATGTATGCTATATTGTAGTAACAGTTTTTTTATGTTACTAAATTTTTAGGAACTTGTCACATGTAAAAGTCGACCCACAGTTTTAATACTTATCGGCAATATGCACGTTTATTAATATGCAATAATCTCAGATACCGCGATCTGAGCGATAAGTTGCGGCTTCCAAATTAGAGGTAAATAGGTTCGAATTTCGGCACGTACCAAGTAATTTATTAATGAAATATCTTGATATTTAACAGCTGTTCTTATGGAGAACATCGTGAGTAATGATTTGTACACGTATGCAACGAACTTAAAAAATTAGGTATGTAAGGTTCCCGATCAGTAGGGACTACTCTAAATTCTTTAATAAATAAAATGAGGTATATATGCAGCAGTAGGACTTGCATAGGCGGTGGTGGCAGATATTGATTTTAAATGTAAAACGCTATTTAATTTCCTTTAATAAATATTTAATTTAATTTTCCAAAAACGTTTTACAAAATATCGAAAAAAATTTTTTATAATGGATTGATTGGATGGAAATATTGACTAGACCTCTGGTGCCCAGGGCTGGGATCGAACCAGGCCTAGGTCACTTTTTCCTTTGTATATGACATTTATATACGTTTATAATTTATGTAGAAGTAGTAGTGTGTAGACTTAACGTCAACAAATTAAAATTTCAATCCTCCTCCTCCTCCTTGCATCGGTTTCCTCATCACTGAGGGTCGTGGTCATTCAACAGCTTCTCTCTGATGATCTGGCGCCATCTTCCTCCATCTGTTGCCGAGGGAAGAGCATCGTGTACTGTAGTGTTGAGAGCTGAGCGAATTTGGTCAGACCAGCGCATTGGGCTCTTGTATCTTGATCGTTCACCTTCGACTTTACCAGTGATGACCAGTTTCTCGAGGTTATCACTGTCTTTTCTAGCAACGTGGCCAAAATATTTAAGTTCCTTGTCGCAGGCAGAAAATTTCAATCAAATAATTTGATTCGGTGCTGCGCTGCGTTCTGCTGAGCATGCAAAATGCTACTAAACCATGATCGTTATATTAATTATATTATAAATAACTGAAAATAATTCTTCGTTAACTGATGTTACACATTTAGAACAGTGTCTATCTTTTTAGTAAGTAGGTAGGTAATGATTTTATGATTCCATCAGTAAATCACAACTGAAAACAGCTGTAACGAAATTAAAACACCTGGGGCCGGACCGGGCTTCGAACCCGAAATTCTGGCTTCGCTGAAGCTAGTTGCTCCGAACTATTAAAAAACAATACCGTTATTTTTTTATGGCCAATACTGGTATACTGGGATGGCCCATACAAAAAATACCGGTTATGCATTCCCTGATTCTAATCAATTGAGCTATTAATTTCTGCTCAATACAAGAATCGATATTTCCCCAATATCAGGTTTTTATATTTATTTTGCTTAATCACCACATTATACATGAATTACGGTTTTATTTCTCTTTTTTTATTGGCCTAAAGTAGTGTCCCACTGCTGGGCAAAAGCTTCTCCCGCTGATTTCCACAACTGTCGATCCCACGCTTTTTTCGGCCAGGTGCTGAGGAAAGCGTCCAAATCGTTCCGCCATCTCTGTTTGGGCCTGCCCCGTCCGCGCCTCTTTTGCGGCATCCATTTGGTGACTACTCATGCCCACCTATCCGGATGCATTTTTATTTGTTATTATACATTATTTCTCCATAACAAATTTAATTTTTTAATTTTATTTTTTTTCGTTACTGAACAACTCTGAAAATGATTTTAATTTAGGGGCCTAAAAATTATATGCGATGGTAATACACCTACTGATTTTAGTTCTAATATTTATAAGTAAAACCCTTCAACTGTCACCATTATTGACTATCAGAAAGGCGTTTCTGTCGCCCATCAATAAAACTGTCACATATTTCATTCTCCCATTCATTCGTCGAGGATTTAAACTGTTTGCCTTGCCTTGTTTGACTAGGGCAGATTCAAATGTGACTCTCTGACCTTTAGCCGTGAGTCCTTGAAGGGTCTTATATTGATCCTTGGCAGATGTGAGGATGACTGAACATATTGAAATAAAGTATACACTCGAGAGCAAAAGTTTCGAGTCACTAGCATTTTCTTGAAAATCTCAAAAGATATTAAAGTTTATGTTACGGACCCGAAATTTTTGCTCTCGAGTGTACTATTATTTAAACAGTTTGTACAAAATCGTGTAACTTGTAATTTTAAACTAATAAATAACAAATATAAGATTTCATTTAGAATGAAATCTTCTTCCGAACGTCTGTCCCGGCTTGGGGTCCGCTCGACAACCAAATCCCATGAATTGGGGTAGATACTAGTTTTTACAAAAGCGACTGCCATCTGACCTTCCAACCCAAAGGGTAAACTAGGCCTTTTTGGGATTAGGTCCGATTTCCTTACGATTTTTTCCTTCGCCGAATAGCGACTGGTAAATATCAAATGATATTCCGTACATAAGTTCCGAAAAACTCAGTGTTACGCGCCGGGGTTTGAATCCGAGACCTTTGGATTAGAAGTAGGATGTCTTACCACAAGGCTACCAGCGCTTTTCATTTAGAATGATACTAACTTAAAAATGAAGCCAAATTCTCCAGTGCCCGATGTCTTCATCTTTCGTGCATAACGCCGTGGCATAATGGATTTTTTCTCGAAGATACGACATCTATTTCAGTTTATGAAAGCATAATGTAGATGGATTTCCAAATAATATTTAACCCTCTTAAATGACGTTTGCAATGTGGACATGGACTTTGAAGGAGGAAATAAAACCTATAAAAATGCCCTGACCAGAATTCGAACCCGAGATCTCCAGCTTCATAGGCTAGGAGGTCGTCAATACCATACAATATTACCATAGTTATAATATTTTTTTGCAAGTTTTGGAAATGATTGATATGTGAGTATACTTAGAAAATGAGAAAAGCCTGTATTAACTGTGTTGTGTGCATTTAAGTATAAGGGAGTTCCTAAAAATAGTAATTAATAAACTCACAACTACCTATAGTACTGTGTATTATTCCATTTGACAGCCAATCACTAATCACTTAACGTATTAGGTTCATGATTGGCAGTTATAATTTTCAACTCTATTGATAACGTACCAGAGCTCAAATTAAAAGGGTGTTGAAGGATACCTAAAGCAGTATATCATACCAATTATTAACTCGTGAATCGGCGACATTAAATAACATTGACATAACGTCCTTTCATTAACGAAACGTACTTTAATTTAACATCAAAGTAACAGCTCGTGCATTAATCCAACGCACTGATATTGAAATGATTTTTAACACTCGTAGCGTGTAGCCAGGTATTCCTCGTATGTAGCGCGTAGTAGCTACGAACAGAGAACCCGACTGTCGGGTTCTCGGTGCTGAATGTGTTAAGGTTCCGTAGTTAACTGGGAAGTTTCACCATGTCCGTCTTTCTGTCTGTCTATCCGCGGCTTAGCTCATTTATCGTTAGCACTAGAAAGTTGATATTTGCTATGAGTATGTGCATTAATCATGTCGACAAAGTAGTAGAATAAAAACTAAATAAATATATTTATTATTATGGTTACCTCGCGTACACATGAAGTGGAGGGGGGAGGGTTCACTCCGACTCTATCGTATTGGGTATCGTTTTTGGCTTAGTTTTGTAAATAATGGCTCCGAAAGTTAAAAACAGCCCCCCCCCCCCCCATCTAACTTTTGAACCGTATCGTATGTTCAAAAGATTCGGAAAAATTCATGGAAATGGGTCTTATAAGTACTTTCAATGAAAACTATATTGAATAAAATCAGTTGTGCCGTTTTTAAGTTATAACTCAAAAACGCATAGCAAAAGGACGTAAGTGCCGCGTACTAAAATGACGTAAGCGTCGCAAAATATCTCTTGATAAACAACCTTTTGAACGGATTTCTTGCAACAGGACGGCAACCACGGAACGCTTCACTAAGCATGGCCCGACATGCTCTTGGCCGTTTTTTTAAATCATGTTTCTTGTCAAATATCGATATTCAAGTAATTGGCCTTTAAAAGGACGCTCACTTTATTTCAAAATGTATAAAACCTAAAGGCTGAAAACTAGGAAACGATACAAACTTTACTTGCTACACTGCCATTTTGTCATCTATAATTAGTACAAACTTGGCTGTAGACGTGTTAAAGTTTCTGACTTGCGTAGGAGGAAATTACTAGTAGTTATCAAGTTATAGACAAGTGTTATAGACAAACTAAAAGGACATATCGAACTTGAAAGAGTTGTCATTATATCTTGCGACTAAATAAAAGAAGGCCACAGATTAAGCAACTCATTTAAATAGAACCATGATCCAATTAACCAAATTGTAATAAAACTAACCCACAATTTCTAAAACTACCACTTTTCAAATAATTGGGTTTAAGTACAGACAGATAGTCTATAGAAATATAGACAACCACAGCGTAAGAACTTTTTGAAGCTCAAGTCGATTGCGCCATCTATGTCAAAGCCACCTAAAGATGCCGAAAATGTAAGGGAAATGTCACCTGCACTGCTACTCCACCTAGTAACGAATAGCGTACTAGTTAGTACACTAGTAGCTACTAGGTGGAGTAGCAGTGCAGGTGACATTTCTCTTACATTTTCGGTATCTTTAGGGGGCTTTGACATAGATCAGATGGCGCAATTGACATGAGCTTCAAAAAGTTCTCATGTGTGGTGGTCTATATCTCTATAGTCTCTGGTACAGACTTTGGTGGTTATGTTACGCATTATATATTTATGTAAGTAACACCCAGAAGTCAAGCTTTAGTAATTCATAACTCTCGGGAACGGAAAACATGTTTTTATTACTTTGCTTGAGTGGGTACTTTTCTGGACACATTGCGGACTTGCGGCATTGCCGAAGAGTAGCCTCCCTGGTAGTTTTGGTACAAGGTAAAGTCACATAAAAGGTGCGATTCCATGTCAAGGACGATAACCTATGACGGAAGCCATAAAAAGTGTTTTACAAGCCGCGTGGGAACTTTCATAATCGAAGCCCAAAACAGTTTGTTAGACATGTTGTCGTTACTTTTGAAGTTGATCACTTGATCAGAGACTAATCTTGATAAAAAGAAAAAAACAAAGGAGAGTTGGGTGCACGCCTCATGAAATAAATGTTGTTACAATTATCTATTACTTGAAACGAACTTTGGGACACATGTTTTGATAAAATTCTTGTATTTGGGAGCATTACATCATCACGTAACGACATTCGGACCCATTTTTTCGAATTTCCGCGCGTGGTATTTCTTTTTTGCTTGCCTGTATATTTATAGTGTAAAATTGGTACCATCTTAAAGCTGCTTATTTTTTAATTACTCGTAACTGTTTAATTTACTTTTACTATAAAACGCAATACGACAAAGCAATCCTGAATGAAAAAAAAAATGTCACGTAACCGACTCGCAAGCAAAATACAACACGTAGACATTGCATAAGTAAAGAATTTTGTCAAAAAAAAAACCAGATTAAGTTCTAGTATATTTTGAGACTAACTTTGCAACATAGTTGAATTTTGCAGGGGGGTGATTTTTGAGATTCGAGTTCTCGAAAGTGACATTTACAACTCAGAATAAAACGATGAAATTATGTTTTTATAATAACAGCGATAGGAATTTGTGATCACGAGTATTTAAACTATTAATTTCATGCGAAAAAATTGGCGGTTAGCTTTTGTGTGCGATTATTTTCGAGCTTAAACTTTTCGAATTCGGGCGCTCGAAAGTCAAAAATTGGCCCCCTGGAATGTTAAATATTTATTTGGTGTGACAGAAGCGATGTTTAAACTTTGAACCTACTTCTGAGTATTCTAAATGATCTGGCATTATAGGATCAGCTATATTTTTTCTCTGGGAAGAAAATGGAGACGAAAAATATTACTGTTTCTCGGTGTGTGCATTGATTAGTCTAATGGCTAATCAGTGGTTTTCTACTTTTAGTAGTTATGAATCAACTTTTTTATGCTTTAAGAGATTTAGCTGCAGCTAGGTTACAGAAGTTCTTGGGGCTTTAGAAATTCTTAGGTGGCAGCAAATCGTTCGCTAATAATCTTATGAGAATCGCTTTCATGGTCGCGGTTATCGACGCGATAATAAATAAAACAACCTTTCAAAAAAAAAATTGGTGCACACTTTATTGGTAATTGATTTGTTGTAGATAGCATTGTTACGTAAAGTACGAAAGTATACCAAATTTCAGCTCAGTCATACACAGGGAAATGGTTGAAATTTAACTTACAAGATTTGATGCATAAATAAACAAATATACGAGGACAAGCTAAATAACAGTTGTAATAAAAAGGTAGGTACCATTGTTTGTATTAAATGTATAATATAATTTCGTAAGGCCGTCAAATACGGTAGCGCGTCAACAATATTACAAAGGTAAAACAAAAAGCGGTAAAGCGTGCCTACAACTACAAGCCGACAAAATAAGCCTTTCACACATACTCCCATAAAAACCATGGGTAAACAAAGCAGGCACACGCTACACAGGCTATGACATTTCCACAATGCCACGCGTCAAACAATGAGGCCAGTCGATCGCAGTATCGCCAGTTTTGCAAACAGCCACACGTCGTATGCGGGGGTCTAAATGCTCTTTGTGTTTTGGTTGAATTAAGCACAGTTTATATTGAAGAATGCATTTTTACTTAACGCAAATTATAGTACAGAAAAAATGGCATATTTTGGAGGCAGATATAAAACATAGTTTCATTGATGTACGTATTTTGCCGCCAAAATGGCATATTTAGTCTTATTTTACCTGTGCTAATTAATGTTGACCTTTGACTTATTATGTAGCTGAAAAGAAATAAGGCAAATTATTTGATCATTAATCGTTAAATTTTTATTCAATATATTTAGACAAACGAAATATTACTAAATAATAATTTGAGTACACGATGTTTCTTTTGAATATTCCTTAAAAGTAGTAGTTTTGAGATTACTTTCTCTTGAAACATAGTCGAATGTATTTTTAAGAACGCCATTTAAATAGTTTCACTTGTGACAAAATTACTGCCTAATGAAAATACACGGAATATTTTCGAAATGTCAATAAAATTGATACTTGCCAGTAACTTTGGCCTGTCACCTCCACCGATAAAAGGCTTCCAGCTGCCCGGATCTAGTAATAAGGATAGTAGGGCAGATGCCCCGGTTTTGGCCACTTTAAGAAGAGTTTGTCTATTCAGACGTCCGTCATTTTGTGTCAATAAGGAATTATGACACTTTTTTTGTACTAAGCCAGTGAAAATATATTACTTTATTTATATGAATCTCCGCTGTTAAGATTCTGACATTAGATCTAATTTTTTTTCTTTAATGAAATATCAAAAACGGGTCCAGGAGCCAGTTTTGGTTTGGTTTTTTCCATGGCCCCTGACAGCTGAATGACAACTTATACATGACAGATGACAGTGCCATCTGTACTGCCATTTTTTACTCTTATATTAACCATAAACCATAGACTTGTAAATTTGTCTATACCTTGATAAATTTGAAAATGGCCAAAACCGGCACAGTGGCCACAACCGGGGCATCTGCCTATTTCAAATTAACTACATGGGTTTCATTGCTGCTATCATTAATATGTCATACATTTCTGACGGTGCCACCTATTAGTCTAATATAAACAGTAGGTATATAAAACTAATTCTGAAACATCACCGTGAAGTACAGCCGATCGATACACCTGGCACAAAAGTCTGTTGACTCCACGACTTGGCAAGCTAAGTTATGGCCAACGTTTCTTAAGATTTGTGGGGACACGACGGAAACCTCTTTGAACCTTCTCCTGACACATCGATGTCGTTGACCCTTCTTTCAACCATATTGAAGGTTAAAGCTTTGTTGCCTTTCACGACGAATGATTCTGTGAATTACATAGGCTTGGGCTCTTTTAATGTCGATATATAACTGAGAGGTATATATGATAAATGTCAGAATACAGGCTTATTAAAAAAAACTGCGTCGAATTTTAACGTAAATAATTAATTTATTTCTCTTTCTTTGATTACGCACATCGCAGAAATACGAGTATAAGACTCAATGTCAAAATGAATTCTGAATATGTATCAATAATATAACATTAATCGTATTTTTTCTTTTTGTTGTTGCAGTTGGTCACTGTTATGAACACAAATAAATGTTACAATTCAAACTGTTTGCGGCTACAGCGCCAGAATATCAATATCTGTATTTGTGTACAAAACTTATTGGTTTTTGTGTGATTCATTTATATTTGTTACGTATTTATTTTACTGGCGCTTGCTATAAATATACAAAATATGGATATCGTTATATTTTACTACCCATTTTTGTAACGATTACAAAATTTAGTAACTCGCTCTTACACGTACGTACTATGTCTTTACAAATGAGGCTTAACTTATACTGGATATTTTATACTATTTGGTAAGAGTACATTTTATCAGTATTTACTTTTCTTCAAGTAGGTATGACTACAATACAATATACTAGCAACGGCATACTCTTGAGTTACAGGCGTCCATAAGCTACGGTAACTGCTTACCATAAGGGCCGTATGCTTGTTTTCCACTGTGGTGGTTTGAAAAAGCTGGTGAGCAAACTCGGATGACATCGTCGGGAGAAGTCTTACATAGTTAATGATTCTAAGAGAAAAATGTTCTGTAAGGTAAATTAAAAAAACGTTGTATAAGGTATGAGTAAAACTAAATCGGAAATGCAGTGAACAGTTACGGCCGGATATAAATCTAAAAAAAGAAATTTAATACAGGTACGCTAGAAACATAATGGGTATAATATCACATTCACGTGCTAGGAACATTATGAAAATAGCAGCATCTCCAGGCAAGTAGCATCGCGACGTTCGCGGCGGGTAATGCGGGACAATGTTATGTCGAGCAAAAGCTAAAGAAAATTGAATTGTACCATAAAAATGTTTAAAAATACAGTTTGGGGTCGCGTTGTTCAGAGTTTAAAGCGCAACGTACTTTCATCAAAAAATAGTAGCTGAAATAAGTAGAGATATGTAAGTCCGGATGTGTTACAGTATAAGGTTTTACATGTGGCAAACTACTGGCTACTCTGGCCTTCAACGATGATCTAGTAATAGCATACTACTGGTTATAGTATTATCATACTATTTACATACTTTTCGTGGCCAGTTCTTCACGCCGAGTCTCATGTAATTTGAATGAGTATTTATTAAATTAATTAACACAACACAATTATATTGATATAGAAACGATATGTAAGTATAATGAAATAATATTTATTAAGTACCTGTTTCTACGAATCTTTTAATAATATATCCTGTTTATGTTCGGTATGCGGTTAATATCCTGTTAGCAGCCATTTAATAAAACAAAGATAGCTATTTTTGTTTACTTAGCTGAAGGATTGTAGGTTTTGAAATAAAAAAAGATTTAGAAATGACTTTATTATAAGGAAACAAAATATTAAGACAGTACAGTTTTTCAAGGTAACTATAAGTACGCTATAATGTTGTATTTCAATCGAGTCACAAGTACATAAAGAACATTATTGTATTGTATAACAAACGTCGGTCCCGGTGCTGAGACATTGTTGTGGCAGGCGCTACCGAACGCCCAGGAAATTGGATTGAGCCACCAAAGACTGTCCTTGTTTGTAAATGTGTTTTGTTGGAGCCGTGTTCAGGTTTACGCGAGTTTGAGGCAACTGACTTTATCAAATTTTAAATTGTGTCAGACGCTTTCTGCGTAAGGATACTTACAAAAAACACTCATATTTTTAAGTTGCTGGCAGAGTAGCTCAATTTTTTTTGTAAGTATCCTTACGCAGGACGGGTTCTTTAGCTAGCTCGTGTAAGTGGATAGGTATGACGAAGCCTGTTGCGGATTTTATCATTGGTTTGTATGAGACGAAGCCTGTTGCGTCTCATACTCATGTCTGCGAAACCACATGTCTAGGCCAATGAATACACTTTATTTTAGTATACATGATGATATTAAATAATAAAATCTGATGAGTGAAATCTGATGTGTTCTGCGAGTTTTATATTTAAAAAAATACTGGTGATCCGTTTAATGGTATGTTTTTGTTACACCCTGTATTTATGTTATTTTATTACCATAATCATTTTAGAAACAAGGCGTGACAATTTTTTTAATAATACGTAATACCTACGTCACGATAAAACAACCAATGTATGCAACAACTTTTAGTACGAAACTTCTCCGAGATAGAGTCCATAATAAGATATGAAAAACAAAGCGCACAAGCAAGGTGCTTCAAGCATTTTTATGGCCACACATAAATCTGTAAAGTCAAAATTGAATTCAGGTAGCACACGGAGAAAGTTATGAGGTTATGACAATACGAATGTATCCTGTAATATGTGTTACGGTAGTTGTGTGAGTTAGGTTAGGTGAGTTTTAAACGAGAAAATCTATGAATGAATATGAAAGAGATGCAGGGTTTCTTTTATCTGTCAATTTCTTTAAATTTGTGGTACGTGCCAAATTATTAATGCTTACACTTAAATTAACAAAAATTAAACAAAATCTAGTGGAAGTATAAAGCTTACTTGTAATTTCTGATTCCGAATTATATCGCATTAATTACAAAAAAGTAGACATAGGGTCTAATTACATACAGCCTGTAACAAAAATACTGGTGATCCTTTTAAGAGCATAATTGGTATCGTATTGCGACTAAGATAAAATAGGAGAATTTTTTTATGACGCGATTTTTTTTGTATGGGTCCCGTCGTCCCATCCGGCCAACCCTTTATACATATAAATCAAGATTTTTTTTGGAAAAAAAATATTTTTTCGTATATACAATAGAATACGATACCAATTATGCCCTTAAACGGATCACCAGCTTTTTTTTTACACCTTGTATAAACTTACGTGTTACTTAATACTCAATGAGGAATAAATAACTTTTGGAAACTTCACATTTAAAAACATTCATTAAATATCTAACATTTTAATCGAAAACATGTGATTGAACACATACAATGGGTGCGTGTAATTAGCACTTCTTGTTTAAACAGAGGGAGAGGTAAAGGCGACATAGGAGGTAATTTAGAATAATGTAATTTTCTCGAACATATCTTAACCTGGTTAATGTATTCTGCCTCCGTAATCAGAGTTTATATCGCATGTGCCTGTGACGAAGAAAATGATAATATTTTAGCAAAATTTATTCTTACTTTATTAAAATTTATAAAGACTAAAGAAATAATTATAGCTAATTTTTATTAGAATTATGTAGAAAATTATCACTCCACTGATTAATGCATTGAGACTTTTTGAAAAACTGGACTTAATCACGGACATTTACTTTTATTACTTTCCTGACGTTTCGAGCGTGTCGTAATGGTCATGGTCACAGCCAAACTGGCAAGGAATTGAATCAGCATCTAGCTGCGTGGATATTCCGAACTACCCGCACTTGCTGAAATGATTTACAGGGTTTGATTTTATTTTAACACAAAAAGTGAAAATCATGTGAGTTAAAATCAGTACATTGTGACATGTATATTACATAGTTACATACAAAAATCCAGCAGTCGTTTACCTACAATTTTAAAACAAAATCGGTTTAAGCGCAATAGTTCCAACATCAGATAAAATATCGGTAATAAAATTACCTTAACCTTGAACCGGTCGTTAAAAAAAATCTAAAAAAACAACTACAATTTAGCTTCAAATATGTGTAATATTCTTTACGAAAATATAAAATATGTTTTAGCAAAGCCGTTGCAGCGCTGGATAACCATCTCGGTAATAAAATTACCAGTATCCAACACCGGGTTATTAATAAAGATATAATTCCCCTGGTAACGAGTGCGAATACCCATCCGCGTCGCAATTAAATCGCTTGAAACGGTACTGTGTCCGCCGAGATTTGCATACAGATGCGATTATTGTCAAAATGGCTTTATGTTAAATGGACGACATGTGCGTCAAAAACGGGCGTGTAAGTCTCTTGGGTCCTTCAAGTCTGCTCCAATGTTGGATGAGTTTTGTTTGAATCTTTCGTATTGGAAGGTCAAACGTCTGTGTGAAAATTCACATGAGGATAATATAAATAAATAAAAAAACAGGCTGTAAAACGAATCCACAAAACTAAATGGTGTATATTATTTTTGTACAAAATTAATATTAAATCTTTAACTCAAATCTCTTGTGGAATCTCTAAAGTAGGCTACGCAATTGTGATTTAAAGTGTTTCAAGATCATATATTATAATGCAGTTTTGGCCATACTTTATATGCATTGGATATTTTACTCAATGCGAAAATTGCATGTAGTCACTATGTAATTATATAATAAAAGCAAGCTTTTCTAACACCGTGACACGAAAGCTTCAAATAAATGATCCCTCTGCGGGTTCGCGTTAATAGAAATCCTAAATCATCCAAAAACCTCGCCTTTTGTTAAACTTACATACAATTTGTACAGTGATTGCCCAAAAAAATAATTTATGGTTGGTCGACGAGGGGGCATCTTTTAATTCCCCTCCGTCACCACATGTTGGTTACAGTTTTTCAAAAGGCCCCTTCTATTTACTCCATAATTAAAGCGTTGGGTGGTCGGTAAAAATCTTTATTGCCGGCCGGTAGAATACTCTGTTATGCTTCGTACGCAATGCTTTTAAAAGAAGAAATATTTATTTTAGCCTTTTACGATTTGCTTCCATGTCGCTGAATGAATATGCGGCAAAATAAAAGGACTTAATAATTTCACTGATAGGCTGAACGGATTAATCAAATCGTTAGCGACATTTAATTGTTATGTTGGTATTTAAGAATATTTCCAATTTATTTAGTATTAAGCCATATTTAAAAGTGGTAAACAATATAAGAAAAACACGAAACAGCTCAAGTTTGAATGAATGAATGAATGAATGAATAAATGCTTTATTGCACACCTCAAAAATTACAACACAGTAGAAAAAGATATAATTAACAAAAAAGAGGCAAACAACAGGCGGTCTTATCGCTAAAAAGCGATCTCTTCCAGACAACCTTGGGGTAGCGGAGAAGATAAAGTAGAAAAATTAATAGGAGGTGCAAAAAAACTTATTGTGGAAACACGAACATTGAAATACTAATCTAATCAGACATGCATAAATAAATAAATCAATAAATACGGACATATATTACATTTTGTAAATACAAATAAATACAAACGTATGTAGATATATATATATATATATATATATATATATATATAATATACACAAATATAAATACATATATATCAGCCAAAAGTAGTAATAATGTCATGAACATTAACGACGACCAGCAGTAAAACACTAAGGAAGGGTCAAGTAGTAATCCTTGAGATGGGCTTTGAATGCACCAAGTGATTTAGCACTGATTTGTGATTAGCATGATGTTTTGTGATGCAGCCGTAAGGTTGTGATAATAATTATTATACTGACGAGTGACACGTCCTCATCCCCCAGCCGCGCACCGGTGTTGCTCTTGAGCCATCTTTGATGTCGCTTTTTATGGGAGCCCATCTTACGGAGCGCGAGTCACCGTCTGCCGGAAATGCAATTGGCTTTTCATTAGGCAGGCGCCGGTTCTTCATCCAATATTCCAGTAGTTAGAGTTAGTCCATACTTTTCACCCAATAGCGTAGTACATTTAAGACTCCATTAACGCTCAATAGTCCTAAAACTATGGCGGGTGCTGTCTCTGCGTGCGTCCCATGACAGGGGCAGGGGCAGCATCCACTTAGTGTACCCATCACATTGCATTAAATTGTTAAAAGGGCCTCTGTGCATTGACTTCGGCTCCGCATACCCCTCCCAAAGGTCCGGAAAACCATTGTTCATGGGTCGGCAAAGACACAAATTATACTAACATACCGGCTGGGAATATTAAATATTTCCTCGTATAATACGGACACGTATAGCCCGTACCTTTCAAAGACAAATATACCATTTTACCCTTTTACGATTCAATAAAACAGTCATTATCTTACGCCTTGCATATACAGATACAGATACATTATAAACGGCCTGTTAAAATACACGTTATAGCCAAAGGGCGGAACGCCTTATTAATTAAAAAGTTGCATCCAAAGGGGCTTATCGATCAACTGACCGTACGTAGGGATGAATGGACACCCTTCACCACCACTGCGCCGAATTGGGGAGGACGGGAGTAAAATCTTTTATTTGAATTTTAAACAGGATGTTAATCCCCCAACTGTGCAATTACACGGTATTGATTTTTATTTGATGCTACATTAATTTATAGGGGATTAGGTCTTTTGTTTGGTGTTTTGATTTTCTATTCAAACAATTTTAACCCTCCCGCTGTTTTAGAATAAATTTCGCTTATCTCACCGGATTTATAATTCAATTAAATTTTCTTCAAAGTTAAATTAAAAGAACTGATAACTTTTGAATTTACACTGCCGAACAATTCTTATGTTTAAATTATTAGTTAGGTTAGCAGAACATTTTCGAGGAGAAGTTTAAAATATGTACTTATTATCAAATTTACTAGTACACAATGAAATCTAACGCGTTCTTGGCAAGTCGCACTAATGCAGTCAGTTTATCGCTACTTAAAAAGTTACTGCAGATAAATATAACATAGGTGGCGTGTCGGCATGCGTCGATATTGCATTTCTACGTAAGCACTCTTCTTAGATATTGGTGCTGGTGCTGAGAAGATATTCTCGTGATAGTTTCATGCAAAATGTGCTCGTTTTGTTTTCAAATCTGGCGTATCAGAATTTCAAATATATCCCGAGCGTCTTTATTATTATTGTAGGTAGGCCAGGTATATCTATGATAGAGAATTCTAGGTATATTGCGATATTATATTTTTGGTAAGAGACTAGTTGGAAATTTTATACAGTCTAGACTTAAATAGGTACTCTACTCCAATTTATTTTAAATGCATATTATATTTTGGTATACTCACAACAGGTTGCTTCTTCTGGTATTTTGTGTTGCATAGGAATACGTTCTAGCAAAATATAATTTGACAGGTATTAAGATTAAGGGATATTTTCGCATGTAATATATTTTGTGTACAACAAAGTGCTAGTTAAGTAGTACTACAAGTACACTGCTATTACAAGTATCAAAATAAATTTTAAAAGCACAATTATTAAGTACCTATCGATTCCGCTAAGTTGTCGACTTACTTAATCTGGGGCCGGCTCGCCAAGCAATTATCTAGGTGAAATAGGGTCCATATTAGAAGCACTTACTTTGTGCAGACTTAGATAGGATTAAGTTCGCCGTAAGTAGCCTGTAGTGGCCGCTGCCAGCAATATTTATCGGTGTTGGAATTAGTGCCGAGTCTGTTTTTGCAGAGCTTTGAATCTCTTTGTAACAACGCAGTAATTTGAGTGTTGCTTATTTTTATACTGCGTTTGTTATAATAATGCTACATCAGTTACTTACTTTGATTGGTCGGTTCAGATTTCAGTAATTTACTAGAGTTGACTTTATGCTAAGCTGCATTATGCATACAATAATTTTAAACACAAAATAAGACTGACCTAGGACTTAGGATCCGGATTTAAAGGTCGACCCTGCACGAGTCTAATTTTACAGAGATACCGCAAATCGGTGTACAGTTTAGCCATTTGGCACACACATACTAGAGGTCAAAACAAAATTTTTGATCCGCAGTTCTTTAAAAAAATTGTTGTGGTAATGAGACATGGAACTAAACAAAACTGTTCTGCCTTAATTGACCACACTTTGTTAAAGAGATAAGCACCCTTTAAGTATTGTAAAGAATATAATATAGCGACAGTTTTATAGTCTTTTCATGCTAAGAATAAAAGAGGATAATAAGCGCAGTTCCATAAAGCACTAACGCAATTAAAACTATTCTTAAAGCTTATGAGAGCACGTGGTCGAGTGTTAAGCTGAAGGAGAATCTCCTTCTATTCTAGAGTATTCATTGTAACATATGACTAAAAAACTGAAGAGCTTCAACATTAAACCGCTTATGTGCAAAGATTCACTGTTCTCGCTCTCACATTTCAAGTCTTAAATCCGAACCGAACTCGATTTTATTTTCAGAATACAGAAACTCTTTTAACGTAACATTGTTTTAATCATCAAAAACTTCCATTTATGACTAATAAATTGCGTTAAACAAGCTTAAAAGGCCGCCGTAAAGCCTGCTATAAAGCCACTTTGTAAATAAAAATGGTTCAGTGTCGCTCGATATTATACAATATGTTTGTGGGCCAGAAATCTCTGTAATGGTTCCCATATGTGTCTTTACGGGAGGGATACAAGCGATAAACCAAAATGCTCTCTAAAAATGGCTCCGAGTATTGACATAGATAATGTACTGAGTACTTGGGAGGTGGTGCCCAGGGGAGGCTTCGTGAGACAAAGACGTGAAAGGAAGAGGAGATTAAGGAAGCGATATGTACTTATTACGGCGGGGTGGGGATAGTAGTATGTATCTTAACGGTTAGGCGCCGCTGAGGCAGCCTTAAGATAAGACGGGTCAGGGACTACTAGGATAAATATATTGCTAAGAATACTATTATGTTTTACTTCATAGCTTTCTTCTTATGAGATGAAACGGTTATCGTGTGAATTAATGACATGATAAATGCTGGGCTGTAATATCGCAGTAATAAATCAAATAAAACAGTCTACCGTGCATGAAAATTACGTCGTGATGACAATGACAGTTTAAAAGAAGAGTATCAGTTTAAAATTTTCAAGCCCAGCTGAAATTTTTAAAATATAATTTACATGCTTTCTTTTTTTGAACTGTAATTTTTACTGTATTTATATCTAAAATTAAAATCCCATTTTTCATTCGGGTGAGCGCCAATTCTATCGGGTACTCTGATATTAACTTCACTCTATTACCCGAGTGAAATGCCATAATTTCAACAATTTAGGACACTGTAAACATCCCTTGTTTCATACCCGAGGACACCATGTGGCATTCTAAAAACAGACCGAAATGCCATCCCTTTAATCCTGGCTACAGGGTCGTTTGGGCCCTTCTGACATTTGCATAAGTCTACCCTTTGGCTTTGGTACAACTGTTGCAAGATGGTAATGTAAATGTTAAGAAATTACTTATATCAACGACAAAGATATTTTCTTATGCTCAAGTTGTATTTTGCTTCAATTTATTAGGGATGTAGACATTTTGGTAACAGTTTTTACAAAGGTAACAAACAAATGTTGAGGGGCTAGTAAGTCCCGGAAGGCCGCTCAAGATTATGATCATCGTAAATTGATCAAAACATGTCGAGAAAAATTGATCAAAATTACGTGAGTGACCCGTTATAAATATTTTTTATTATGTTAGAGCCTCCCGAGACTTTTATAGTTAAAATGTGTAATTAATGTTATATAATTAGACTTCCGAAAACTTACATTCATGCATAACTAACTTAACTAAAAACAAACATAATTTAATTCAGCATAAAGTGCATATAGTGCATAATTTCAGACCGGACAAAGTTATTGCACGGGTAAAGTAACAGAACATAAAATTTCGCATTAGAAACTAGAATCACTGCAGTTATCGGAAAACTAAATAGAAACTTCTACCATCAGAACTCCATCGTTCGATATACATCACACTGGAGTATAGCAAAGTGATACAAGAATAGCTACAATTGGCTAAAAAGCGTCGCCACGCCACAAGTTCATCCAATAAATATTCCTAACTGCCGTTTCGTAAGGAAACAAATGCTCCAAAACACAATGACGATATACAATACTGCTTCGAACAAGTGAACCATATCCGACATATTCTGTTTGTCCCGAAATTGTGGGATTTCGTGTTTTTCACGATAGTAGTTTATTTCGCATGTGACGGCGATATATTTACGTACATTGACGAATTTCGTGAGGAAATGGTAATCGTAATTTTTATTATGGAACATTATTATTTCCGATATTCGGATTCGCGGTTTGTAAACGTTACGTACTGAATGATATTGTTTTATTATAAGTGGAGTACACAAAATACTTGAACACGAGGTTGTTTTTATGAATGATAATAATAATTATGTTAGTGATAATATTTGTAAATTTGATAGCGTTGATGAAAAGTTTCCTAAATAAATAGCATTTTAACGTATTAACAAAAAGGTATGTTAACTTAATAATCTGTGAACACAATCTTGGTTTCATATTGAAAAGAGTTGTGCGTGAACAGAATTATCTGTGATCAAGGAGATACATTCGCACACGCACAAAGACCATTATCCTCTTCCGATATCATTACAGGTCCAGTTAATGTGATCTTATGTTATCTGAGGATCCCCGCTAAATTATACTCCTTTTGTACCATGCTCGGTCCACATTGTAGTAGGAAACAATTTTTACTAAATAGGTAACTACGTTTTTCTCAAAGATATGATGCAATATACGAGGATGGTAGTGAAGAGTTACAATATTACCGTAGAAAAAGTCATAGAAGTTGTTAGCAGGACCATAGGTTAGGTTTCTATATTGTTTTTGTTTGTTTGAGATGTATTTTTGTATTATAAATTATTCGGTATATTTAATAACATACCTTATAATTTTACTTACATTTCCTTATGTCAATTGAGCTGAAAATTAGCACACCTAGGATGACGATAAAATATTTTGGTACCAGCAAGCTGGATTCGGCACAGTCAGCATTAAAAGATCATATAAAAAATATCTCTGAAATCTTTTTATATATCTGAAAGACACATTTTTCTGCATCCCATACGTCCAATGTATCTTGTAAGTATTCAGAAAACTAGCTCAATAAATAAATGTATAAAATCAATATTTGTATCAGTCCAAGGAAGAACCACCTTTGTCGATATGAAATATGAAGTTAATACTACTCTCTAAAACTACGCAATATGCACTATCTATTTGTGAAAGAAAAAAAAGTGTCCTTGTAAATCGAAAAAGCGGTCCCTTGCACTAAACTTGTCCAAATTAAATTCACTAAATATTTAATCTCATATTAGATACCGACAAAGCACACATCTACATAATGTCTTTACATTTGCTAAGTATATGCCAATGTTACGTACAGATTATTCATGTCTCGCTTGCTACATCGAAATGTACGCTCCATTAGATATTAGCATTAATCTCATTACTGAGCAAAGATAATCAACTACGCTAAGCAGAAACTAAGCATAATGAATTATGTTCCGAATATTCATTATGATAAAGTTGTTTTTCCCGAAAAATGGGACGAAAGGCGATATATTAAACAGGCATTGATGAAACGGTCTTCGGTAATCCATAATTCTGGGGAAATTATTTACGGGCCACTTATTTACTTCCCGCAGCATTTGGAGATGTTACAACTTTTTGATCAGCCTTTCCTTATAGCATTTTGCTCTTGATGAAAAACTTGTCCGCTAAAGTGAAGTTAAAATAAGTATAACATATAAGACGATGTATAACTATTGTGTCTATATAACAACAAACGCCTTTGATATATTTCTTTTTAGTTTGTCTTTCAATACAAGGAAAAAAATATAGTTAAAAATACTAAAGTGGATATTATTTCAGACACGATATTTGAATTAACACCTGAGTTATTCACCTTAATATTATTTTACATAAAATACACAACTAATATTTTTAAGTATATCCGTCATAACAGCTAATTCGTCAACTTTTTTATCAATTTTATTATGTAAACACCAAACATTATTTTTATTTATAGCAACGGCAAACTTAAGTTTACTTCAGAACCCACGTAACTTCCAGTAACTGGCGCAGTATATAATACTTTCCTTCAAAGACTTCCCTCTTTTTAATATAACAGGACTTGGTTAACTCAAACCTTGGCAAGGAAACTTTGCCGAAGAGAAATGTCCATCTATTTTTCCCCGTCATCGGTGTAATTTGGATCATGTGGCGGACGGTCGGCCGATTGCGCATTGAAGAGATTACAATAAAGATATAAGAGTTTGAACTAAAATGGATAATCTTCGGGATTTTAGGACACACGTTGTTCATTTTAGTTAGAACATTATACATTTTAACTAGGGCAGATGCCCCGGTTTTGACCAAAGTGCCGGTTTTGGCCATTTTCAACTTTATTGAGGTATAGAAAAGTTTACAAATCTGTGGTTTACGCTTAATATAAAAGTAAATTATGGCAATACCGTTGACACTGTCATCTGTCAAGTATCAGTTGCCATTCAGTTGTCAGGAGCCATAAAAAAAAGTGGCCAAAACTGGCTCCTGAGCCCTTTTATGACATTTCATTAATGAAAAAAATAAGATTTAATGTAAGAATCTTAACAGTGGTGATTCATATTAATAAAGTAATATATTTTCAATGACTCAGTGTATACAGAGTGTCATAATTCCTTATTTACACAAAATTACTGGCGCCTGAATAAACAAACTCTCCTTAAAGTGGCCAAAACCGGGGCATCTGCCCTACTATATTCGTAAAATAAGTGTGTTTTCTGCCGCATTGCACTCTAAAATCCGATCACTGTTTATAATATATTTAAGTGAAATGTCAGTTTTTATATCGGCAATACTAAATTTAAATCCAATTTGCATTTTAGATATTTTTGCATTTTTTTTCGGTTTTCATGTTACGCTATGTTGACCTGAATCTGTCTGGGTTAACCGAATACGGCAAAATGCGATTGGAATTTTTAAGCCAGATTTTTATTGAATTATGAAAATCCTGGATCATCCTATTCGCGAATATCCAGTTAGCATTCTAAAATACTAAATCTTAAGTCTAAAAGATACACCACCAGTTACAGCACCAGTAACGTTTATTATATACTATATAACTAAAAAGAATATTTAAATTCTCGAATTTACAGGCACAAGAACGGAACAGAATTTATTATAGATACGTACGCAGTTAAATCCCGTTTTCTTTGTAACGAGACTTAAGTTCCTTTAAATCATTACAACTAAACACAAAACAAAATTATACGCAAAGTCAACCGAATGTTTAATTTAATTAAATATCAAAGCTTAAAGTAAATTTCCTTACCCAGAAGATTTCTGGCACAAACCGGAACATTCTAGAATGCTGGCCTCATCTGGTCGCGGGCTAATGTTTCGCATTAATAAGTGGGGTTTCTACTGAAGTACGGGTACATTAAATAATGTCTTGGACAGGTTAGTGAGACAAGAACTATCAGTTAGGAAGGTTTAGGGGTGACATATGACAGGGCTGCTGATGCCTAGTTTTGCGTATTTCAGTAGGCGAAGGTAAATATTTGAAGGGCCAATTAAACGTTGGAAAATCTAAGTGACAAATAGATGCTGATTTTAGTGTTTTTGTTAGCAATATTAAAATAGATGATATTGGAGGATTTAATCTATTTAAAGTTTTGTTTTTAATAGATAATTTACAAATTTTATAACGTATACGTTTTTTCGTTAACTTAAGCGAAAAAATTAAAATAAAACTTGTGTCGTGAGTTCAATAAAACACGATTTATATTCCGTTATTATAATACTTATAATGCGACAATAAAAGTGCTTTCACACAGACTGGGTCGTTTACGTGGTACGTTAAAAAAAAGAATAAATGTAGGTATAGTTGTGTCAATGGTCAACGTATTGGCAAAGCACAGTCATACCCTGATAACCACTTGTAGTTCAACATCGATACCTATACAACAGTAAATGGTACAATTTCATGCATCATATGATTACCTTTATTTGCTAGTTGTCGCCAATGTTGGGTCATACAGACGATAGCATCCATGGTCGATTGGTAGAGCTACAAGTTGAGTGAATAAGTATTAAAAAAATATGATCGTGGCGTGCCAAAATCGAACTCGGCTCATCTTTTTATGTTTTGTTTATACACTAGTACTTACATTTGTTAGGTACCTAATACATACCTAATTTTTTTTACTAAATCATGTTACCACAAATTGCCACTGAATTAACTTCATTATTATTCATTTTACCTACTTTAACTCGTTAAAATAATAATTGTGATAGCGAGCTTTGTTATGCCATGGCACGGCACGTTAAATGTGCGCTTTGCACGAAATTACACTGGAATTATGATGCAACTAAACGTAATGCCAGTAACCGATATGAAAAGTTTTTATCGCGTAGGTAGGTAGTTCTGTTAACTTCTGATTTAATTTCTTCTGATGGACGGTTCTTTACCCATTGTGATCATAGACAAATACGAACGGATTAAAACCAAATCCACCGAAAAAATGGCATAAAAATTCCAGTTATATTCTTAAGGGTAAGTGATAGCTACTTTTGGAGTTGCAGGCATACATAGGCTGCGGTAGCTGCTTACCACCAGGCGGGTTGTGTGCTTGTTACCAGTAAGTATAAAAAAATCACAACACCTGGTTTCATACACGCGACGTGACCGGTACAACTTTTTTTTTTAATCTTTATTAAATAAAAAGGATGTCGTAATGTTTGATAATGTCACCTCCATCGTTATAAGTAGTAAGTAATCGAAGTTGATGACTGTTACAATTTTCTCAGGATGAACGGATGTCACGCAGGCTGCTTTTTATACTGTGTTCCTTTTTGTGTGCTGGTTGTGGTTAAGTGCAGGGGGCCGATTTTTGACAGCCGGACGCTCGAATTCAAAAAATTCAAGCTCGAAAATAATAGCACACAAAAGTTTGTTACCAATTTTTTCGCATGGAATGAATAGTTTAAATAATCATGATTTCAAATTTCTATCACTGTTATTTTTAAAACATAATTTTATCATTTTATTCAGAGTTTCAAATGTCACTTTCGAGTGCTCGATTCTCAAAAATCACCCCCCAGGTAGTTTGAAATACTCGCGCAGCTAGATTTTAAGGCCGTTCCTCGATTCGGACAAGCCACGGATTCGGACATCTAACGGATGGGCCGTTAGAGACAGGTTTATGGTTCCCATCATTGAGTTATAATATAAAATCATTGGTTCCCATGCACGAAAGAAAGAGATGCAGCGCTCTTAAGGATCAGACTTTTTGACTAAACTACGATAAATAAGCGAATCTATAAAGTTTTGTCTAATTTTGTTTCTGTGACTTTTTAGATAAACCAGAATACCATATTTTTTACTTATTTATATTGCTTAATCTCTTATAGTTTACGTAAGCTAAGAAAAATAAGGGGGAAAAGGACCCAACTTCGGATTTTTTTCTATCGAGGCAACTTTCGGCAATCGTGTTTCGGCTTATAATATATATTTGAAAATAAATTCAGTCCCTTTTCCCGTTTAGTCAATAAAGCGTTTGTAAAAACCTATAATTTTTCAAAGTAGTTAATGTCAACTTTGACTAGTCTTACTTTAGGCCCTCTAGGGGGTAAGTAATAAAAGATATAAGAACTTATTGTATAATATTCATATTATATACGCTCATATTGCATAAGCTTGTTTTGTATACCGTTCAAAGTCTATAATGAACGTTTGATATAACATCAAAATATCTAATTTTGTTAAGTATAACGTTGTTTAAGTATAATATCGTTGTATATAACGGTCATAATGTATAACGTTCATAATACCTTAGATTTATAATGTATAATATTCAATACATCTAACACCAAAATACATAATGCTCGTATAGAATAACGGGTTGTCTAAATCGCAGCTCGTGTACATATCAACTCGCCTAAAAGCAACTGGTCTACACGATTTTTTAAGTAGCAGCTAGTCTAATTAGCTATTATAAAATTCTCAAAATGTTGAATCCTCAACTTAACTAGACGGAGCCCCGCTTCGCGGGGCTCCTATTTCCGGGCGTTTTGCCCTTCGGGCATCTGAAGCTACCTAACGAACCTAACCTACCTATTCTACCTATTGATTTAGTTTGAAATCCGTGAAAACATTACACTTTGGGGAAAAAGGTTGGAATGGAGTTTATAACCTATTTAGTATATCATACGCTATTATATTTTGTAATTATTATACTAAAAGATAGTATATCTTATGATCGATATACGTTATGTATGTTATATTAAACAAATTTAGAGTATTTGAGTGTTATATGATAAGTTATTATACAAAATGAGTGTTATATTAATTGACCGTTATTCCTAATAAAAATATAGATTTTGTTGTTATAGCAAACGTTCATTATATCTTATGAACGTTATTAATATGAAATTATATATTTTGTAGTTATATCTTATGGGACGCACCCCCTCTAGGACCACGAAGACTCATTCTTGAAACGTCAAATCAAATAAAATAAACATGTTTTAGTTGAGTTTTGTTCGCACGGTCTCTTTTAAAAAATACGATAAATTTGAGATCGTCCTCCTTTTGAAGTTCCGCAGTCTAGTAACGGTCACAAACAATTCTAAAATGAACGCACTTGGTAGTTTTAATATATTGTGTTCGTTTCAATATTATGGAGAACGTTTTCAGATTTATGATCATGAATTATCTAATGACGCGTAAAAATACCGAAGCAACGTTAAAAGTACAGAATTAACAGCAGCAATTAAAACTAGAATAGTCTCCGCGATCTCATCTACGACCTAATTAGAACTTTCCGTCGGCAAAGATTCAGGTCAAAACCCAGCCCATTCATTCATAAAACTGGCTTTTAGGCGTATCCGCGAGTGAAAACCTCTTCTAAATCCAGTTACCTAAAAAACCTCGAGCAGAAAGCTCGCCAAAAGCTATTACGGGAATTTGAGTATAAATAAAATAACGAATGAAATTGATAAGAGGCTTAGATAACTCCTAAATTAGCGTCACAACTCGAGATATTGTACAAAATACTGTTGTGATTCCGATTGCGGTCAGACCAACCAGTATAAGAATGATTTCGAGAATTATATTTAACGCTAGTTCTGTTATTATTCTTACTGGAAAAGTGGACACATGACAGACTAATTTCATAAGACGTACGGGTAATAAAAAAAACAACCCGCTCCCGGCGCAAAGTTCTATCTATCTATTATTGACAGTTGCGTTATTGCTTATGGACATACATAGTTTGCACCAAGAATGACTCAGAGCGTGGGTCCTCCTCTTCTGTCTAAGTCGAAGCCTAATTCCTGGATAAAAAATGAGTTAGCCTCCCAGCAGCCAGCGGTTCCCATTGCAAATGAGGCATAGAAAATATTGGTTAAAAAAGAAGCGATGCGCTAGGTAGGTACGAGTAAGCAAAAAGAATAACAACCCAGTGGTGGAGGCGAAGGACGGGAATTTTAAATGGTTCATTTTTTCCGGCCCTTCATTTGTCACGTCAGAGTTGCAGTTGGGGTGTCCTGTGGCTCGCGTTTTTTGCTCCTGATCATTATCAACGCTTATTTACTCATTAATTTATCACTGTCCACCAGATTACCTTGTTTCCTGTAGGGATCGAGGGCTCTTGAGATTGCTAATGTTGTAGTTAAAATTTCTTGGTCGACATTTATTATACAAATGGGATTTTGTAGCTTAATTGTATTTTGTGTTTAGATGGTAAAATTTTATTTTCTGTCCCTTGTTAGCGTTATACTAGATACATTATACAGCCAAATAAATAAAATTATCGAAAATACCTCAATAAAGCTTATCAGTTAAAATGAGCAGCGCATCAATACAGATTTCGGTAATACGTGGTTGCAGTAACGCGCAACTCCGACCATATTTCACCCAGTTATCATACAGCGTTAGCTGAACCACGAGATTAATATGAAAACTTTTCAATAACAATGAATTACGCCGGAAAACATATTGCACTAGAGTTCGAACGTTTCACGTGAACGTCGGTTTCACGTTTCAACGTATTATCTGCATCGCTTATAAAATAGAATTGCAAATTTCAACCCTTTGTGAGCGCTTTGCATTTGGCAACACAAATTCGCTTTTACGGTCATTTGCATGTTGCTGTCGCCGTTGTGGTGACTTCCGAAATGCTGCAGCTATAATTGCACGCTGCAACCGAGATATTAAAATTTTGAAACAAAACTAATTTGATGTGTGTTATAGGCTTTCACACGTTTTGATTAGGATCCTGTGTTGGCTTTGCTTGTCGATTTTAATTTTCTTTGCCCTAGTCCAGACAATGAACCCGTAATAATAAAATATCGGAAACTCAAACCTCCAAAAACATGGTAAATACTCCATTAATAGTATTTGTAATATCAATGTCCATGTTAGCAGGAAATCATAAAATCATTTACACATAGAAAGTATGAGGTTAGTTTATAACTACCTACTGTTAAAAAGTAGTATTTACCATGGCGCATCTGACTTACGTAACTGTTTGTAATTATCGGGATTTTGTTAAAACATAAATATTCCTATTATATATCTCGTCCTTCAAAGTACCTAGTTATAATTTAATTGAGCATGTCAGCTTAAAATAAAGTATTGAGTTAAAAAAAAAAGAAATATAGAAGACTTAGCTAACTATTTTTTTCTTTTTTCTGTATGGTTCATGCCATTCTTAACAGTAGATTTTAATTAAAATTAGTAGCCTATTCGTGAGCTTCTTTTGACCAAGGGCGTTGAGTGTTTGTGCTACTAATCATTTTCAATTTTGCTTCATCAACAAACACACTTCGAAGTGTTTGCTGTTCTGTGGTCCTCTAATTTCCGTTTTACGACGGCTGTTTGAGCGCGTAATTAATTGGGTGCCTGCTATTATAATAACAAGCTAATTACACGTGGATTATATAACAAACAAACAATGTTGTGTGCGATTTGTGTGTCTACTTAATGTGTCATGTAATCTCTTGACAATATATTGCTGCCTAATAATTGTGTTACACGTGTTGTGTAAGATAATTTAAGCTTTCATTAAATAACATAAAAGACTAAAACATTAAAAACAAATAAGTCTCACTCTTTGACTATAAAATAATTAGGTGAAAGAATTATACCGTAAATCTGGAAGACAAGATTTTTTTTAATAGCCTTTGTTATGTCCCATTGCTGGGCAAAGGCCTCTCCTCTCTTCCGCCACTCATCACGGCCTGGTGCATGTTCCCGCCAGTCGCTACAAAAGGTATACAGGTCGACCTGCCATCTCTTTTTCGGTCTGCCTCTGCTTCAGCCATCCTGCGGGGCCCATTCAGTAGCCATTTTGGCTACCATTCCGGGTGCATTTGGCAGACGTGTCCAGCCCAGTCCCACTTGAGCTTAGCCTATATATCCGCATTTAAATCCATTAATAAATAAAAAAATGGCAGTTATAGGGACTGCCGATAGAAGTGAAATCTTAGAACTTCTTATTTTAGGAAATTAATTATTAAAATGTTAATTTTTAACTTTGGACTTCACTTCACTTTATTTTACATTTACACTTCATTTTACATGTTTCTCAATCGTATGGCTTGTGACGATGTCAGTGACGCAAACCCGTAAGATTTTCCCCTACCAAAAAGTGCCCAAGGCGGCTAAAGAAGTTTTACTTAAAAAAAAACACGGAATTAGAAGGAGAAATATTGATAATTACCACAATATAGTAAACAAAACTAAACTACAAAACATGATTCTGACGTGAGCCAAATGGAAACCCCAACGACATAGCTGAACTTTCATCGCGAAAAGTTCAGAAACTTTATAAATTGTTAAAAGGACAGCAAAAACTCTAGCTGAAAGCACTCGAAGATGCTTTATTTCAGTTTATAACTTTTTAACTTATTTTTATAACAAAATGAGCGCTGGCTTAATACAGTATTTCTTATCAGAATTATTAGAACTTTATATAGCGTATAATAGTGTTTGTCTCGGGGTTTGCCACGGCTCATTTGAGCCTGGGGCCCACTTGGCAACCCTCTAATCCTATGAACACCTATTTTTACGAAAGTGACTGTCATCTGAGCTTCCAACCCAGAGGGGAACTAGATCTTATTGGGATTAGATATGGTTTTCTCACGATATTCTTCTTCTAAATGCAACTGGTAAATATTAAATGATTAACTACGTACCTACATAAATTCCTAAAAACGCAGCAGTAAAAACCCGAGACCTCCAGATTGAAAGTCAGACGACTTACAGCCAGGCTACTAGCGCTTAACCTACATTTTCAGATAACCCTAAAACAATTGAATCGTAAGTCCATAAGCACAACACATAACTATAAATCGTTTCCAACATTCACCCCTCTAACCGTTAAGTATATGATCCTATTTCACCCCTAAATCAAACTAAGTGCACCACCGGCATACACCATAAATCAGACTACGCTGCAAATACGATATTAAATTTCTTTATCTAGGCGCAATCCAGCCGGCGTATCAGGTGTGGGTATATTTATGAACACTTGGGGTAAAGTGCTGAATGTATCGCCCTACTTACAAAGGTCGGAGTGTATGGTTGCACAGATGTCATTTGTAGGAAGTTTACACGGCATGTTTGCTGTTTGGCGTTTGTTTTTATTTATTATGTTGTTTCGGTAAGTAGCTCTTGACAGAAACAGAGGTATATACATACATATGTGGAGCCCAAACTACAATATGTTACATTTTCCTGACAAGCGAGGGACTTGTTACGAAAAGTTAACCTACTCGGCCATTTTTATTATAACAGCATTTTATTAACAAAACGACGTATATCTACCTAATGCCGTAATTGAATTTTATGTTCAATTTTATTTTTTGTATCCACAAGTGGATTAATTCATAATTAAGTGGATTGCGGTTTATAAAACTACAAGTAACAACTTCGTTATTTGTTTCTCTTTTTACCGAATTAAGTATAAGCAAGAGAATTAAACATGACCACTATAAATTAGTTTTCAGGCTATCAGGCAAATATCTATGCAGGTAATTCATTCTACTTGCAAATTTATATTTGCACTGGCGTGACATTAATGTGATTTGTTATAATGTATTACAACGTGTACGTTGATAACATTTTTATAATCGATAATCGATCGCCCATAGCGATTCTGATAGAAATAGAACGCCTCAAGTGTCTATATAATAACTATAATAAGATCCCTTGAATAAATCTGACATCAAGTGATTGTACCATCGACGTCAAAAATATGTTCACACTTTTGCACCTTACCTCTTTGTAATAAGGTCCAAAAGTGTGAACATATTTTTGACGTCGACGAACTGCACGTTGTATTATTTTTCTACCGTTATATTGTTATTTATATGTGCTAATTAACGAGGAAAGCTAATTTTGAAGCAAATGAGGGCCATTTTACGAGATATGTCAAATTACTATCATCGAATTGTATATTTTTAGTTAAAACGAATCGAATTGTATATTTTTAGTTTCAGTCGTGTTACGTATTAATAAAATAGTCTAGCGTTACGTTAATTGGCCAAATTGGTTTAATTACTCAAAATTACATACATTTCATTCTTGTGCGGTATGAAGATAAATTATGAACATATTGGTGACCAATTATTGGAGAATATTTTTGAAATATGACGTAAATATACTTACATTTGGACATTGTACAGTCGCCATCAAATATATCGGAGTGGCTAAGGTACTCAAAAATATCTGAACATGCACTTTATTGCTTTGACATTAGAGGCGTTGTTCAGATATTTGTGACCACCTTGGCCGCTCCTATATATCTGATGGCGACTGTACGTGTGCGCTTTCATTGAAATTTACATTAATAATAATAACAACACCATTTTTTATTATCATTTGAACACTTAAATGTTTTTATACTAAAGATTTACTTATAAATGCTTAGAACATCCATTTTTGTGTCTAGTTTAATTAGACTTATTTTACAATTATCTTATATAACCACAAAATTTAATGACAATTTATTGTTTCAGGTACAAAAATGGCCACCAAACGACAAAGCAGAAAAATGTTGTGACAAACACAGGTGTTGGGTGAGAAGGAGCCAAAAATGTGTCGCCTAAAGAATTTCCAAGACGTATTCAATAACAGAACCTTCCTATTCATCTTGGTACTATTATCATTAAAACTGTGCAGTCCTCAAGACCTGAATGAGGAATTCGTGAATGAGGACAGTTTAGACACAATTTCCGACATTATGGTTGTTCCAGTGAAAAGGGTGAAGTTTCCTAGAAACGCACAGAACCCGTGCAGGTTGAGTGAACTACTGTGTGACACGGGACAGTGTATATCTCTGGACAAGTATTGTGATGGAGAGGACGATTGTGGGGACAAAAGCGACGAGCCTAAGTCTTGTACACGTAAGTATATACTGTTTACACAACTCATTGAAATATGTTTGGGGATGGAACGTTTTGTAGGCAGTGCTTGTCGAACCCTTGTCTTGACTGGAAATTAATTATAACAACCATATTACGTATGTGTTAGGTAATAGTGGCAACAAGCATATTGCAAGTAATTGTAGAATTACCTAACACATAGATAGCCTACGCTCTCATAAAAATATATTTTACGTAGGTACTTAAGTATTCTGTTTAGATAATTTCGTAAAATTCTAAGGGTGGGTTGCACCACGCATAATTAACGGACTCATTAACGTTCAATATGGTAACGGAGCTGTCATCTCATAGAAAACTGCAATACTTTTCATACAAGATTTTTTAACGATGACGTTGACGTTAACAGACGGTTTGGTGTAACTGGCCCTAAGTATACAATAATTTAAATGTATAAAAAAAACAGTTGCTTTACTCAGAGACTGACATAAATATCTAAAGCTTAAGCCGATAAAATAGAACCTTAAATTTTGGAATTTTAAATAAAAATGTCCTAGAAAACCAAATAACGGCACGTTGTTGGGTACTCGATTTCAATTTTTTTCTCCAAAAATAAACAATAAAGACTGGTGTTCAATATACATACAATAACCGCTAGCGGTTACCACAATCCTCAATTATTTTTTAAATTCAGCCTCCAAGGGGACTAAAACGTGATTGAAAACCTCGATGACTTCTATGCCGACGAAATTACGGGCTAATATAAATCAGGTCAGTTCACAAAATGTAGTAAACGAAGAAAATATTTTATATACATTCAAACATACTCTTATTGATTTGTAGGGTCATTCAAACTTATTTTAATATCCTCCCTGCTCCAATCCTTTTTCGTATGAGGAAAGAGCTTTGCGAGGGAAAGGGTAAGGCAGTCAAAAGATATGATATATTTTATATGCACTATTACATATTCGGCATAAAATATCTAAAAAAAACATTTTCACAATACTTCTCATTACCCAATTGCCTTCAATTAGTATTTATTTTTGAAAAATATGACCAAACACTCCGTAGCACAGCGAGGCATGTTAAGAGTCCGGTAAACTTTTTTTTCGATTTCGTTCAACTTTTTGATGCTATTTTGCAGTAACTAACATAACTTCTATCATTTTGTATACATATTAAGAAAGATGGTTTCTTTTTGAATGGAATAAATACAACGATATTTAAATTTTATGTTTCATTTATAAATAATTCACCCTAAATCTAACACCAGTTTCGCTACTTTTGCTTGGAGAGGTAAAAAGGGTAAGGTTTTTATTGATTAAAATTAAATCATACAATTACGTAAAATATATAAAAACATTGGAAAATGAGTCGCCTGAGGAATAAGTGTAACAGTTTTTTTCATTTTCATATATATTTTTTTAAGGGAGAGTATGTTTTGCTAGAGCAATTTTGCTAAAAATTGCCGAAGTTTTGGTGATATTTTTAGGAAGATATTTAAGTATTTTGCAAATATAAAAATACAGGAGTAAACCTCACTTCATGCTTTATTCAGCTACTTAGTACAAAATATATTAGAGTCCATAACAAATAATAATTAAAAATCAAACGACAAAATTGTATGAATCAACGTCCTCATTAAACAAGCTCTGTTTTAAGGTATTAAATATTTATATATATACCTAATGTACGTTTTTGCAATGACAAGACCTCAAGCTATCTTACCAAATACGATTGATGATCATAATGTCATTATTAGCGATTTTCGTTTTCAAATCGTTACCGGACTCTTAAGATAGGTATAGGTATGAAGATATAATTATGAGAAAAAATGGTCATTAAATGAGTTGGTAATATGTCTTGAATTGCAGATTAGTATTTCTCTTTTAATTAGCCAGCATAAATAAAAAAAAAGATAATAATTAGTAGAATAAGCGGCCATTTAGCAGAAAAAAACTGTTCTAAGTATTCATATAAAGCACCGAGCTATTTTCGATTAATATTATCCCAGCTATGGTTCTTATTTTCCATGGACCCCTAAAAAGGTTAGGCGACTCGAGCCGCAGAGGAGAGGCTGTGTCAGCGGACTCGGCTCCCTTAGCCTTTTGTGTATTATGTGGCTCAAATATGAATGGAATTGCGTTGGTGGCAAATTTCCTGAGCGCTGGAGACATTTTCATACGATGTTCCTACTTGACGACGTCAAATATTGATTTTGGAGTTGGACGAACGGAACTTATTGCCTTTCGTAAACCAGATGAGTTGTTTATTATTCGTTCATCCAGAACAATACCTTACTTACCTTTTGTTTGTGCGCATAATTTAGGCGGATTTCACACTGCTGCAGTTGCACACCGTTGCCGCATGCGGTTGCGGCGCCAGGTGTAATCATCTTAAGGGGCCAATTTGAAAAATTATAGGTTTATTCAAACGCTCTAGTGACCAAACGGGAAAAGGGACTGAATTTATTTTCGAATATATATTATTAGACTATATACTCTTGTTTTTGGCACAAGCCGAAACACGATTGCTGAAACTTGCCTCGATAGAAAAAAAATCCGAAGTTGGGTCCTTTTTCCCCTTATTTTTCTTTGCTTACGTAAACTATAAAAGATTAAGTAATATAACTAAGTAAAAAATATGGTATTCTGGTTTATCTAAAAAGTCACAGAAGCAAAATTTGACAAAACTTTATAGATTCGCTTATTTATCGTAGTTTGGTCAAAAAGTCTGACCCTTAAGAGCGCTGCATCTCTTTCTTTCGTACACGGGAGCCATAAACGTATCTCTAACGGATGGGCGCGGCTTGGCCGAATCGAGGAACGGCCTTAATATGAAACGGTGATAATAATTATTGAATTACTATATACATGTATATTTATTTTTCTTCTGAATCAACTTAATACGTTTCTATTTGGCCCAATAGATGACTGATAGAGACTTTGGCATTCAGTCCACCTATTAGTCAATTTTAATTTGTTTTGTGCAATTATAAGAAAAAAACATAAATTGCATATTTTCTACTTAAATATTATAGTTATACCTAATTCTAGAATAAATGTGAAAACGTTTAATATTTTATTGATTTGACAAATAAATATTTAGAGTCACCCAACGAGTATGTACAGTCGCCATCAGATACAAGCTGGATTTTCTTTTTGGGTCAGTGAGGGCAGCTACCAGATCCCGTGTTGCTACGAGAAAATGGTCTTAGAAGACCTTCCCTCGATTTCAAATTAATGAAGGATTGCATTTACAGATTTTGGAAAAATCATACAGGGTGCGAGAAAAAGGTCATATTTGCTAAACTTTTTTTTTGATGCCATTTGATCCCATTCCTATCCAGGATCAAAAGCTTGTATGGGACCAAAAAAATTTCCGGCTAGAAAAGCCACAAATCGATCAAACATTTTCCCATACATTTTGTATGAAAATGAATACTTTTATATTTTACATGCAATTTTTTTATGCCATTCGATTCAAATCCTATTTAGTTTCAAACAGCCACAAATTTAAGAAACTTTTTCCCTACATTTGACATTTTTCAATCACGCTAATCAGTCCTGTTACGTTTAAGGACAATAAAACTGTATTAGGACTTAGGACATTACTGTCAAAGCATTCAAAATATCAAAAAACGGGGATTTTAAAGCAGTAAATGTATGGAAAAAGTTTCTTTATTTTGTGGCTGTTTGGTACATTACCGTAAGTTGACCCCATGGAAACTATTGATACCGAATACGATTTGAATCGACTGGCATAAAAAAATTGCATGTAAAAAATTAAAGTTTACATTTTCATACAAAATGCATGGGAAAATGTTTGATCGATTTGTGGCTTTTCTAGCCGGAAATTTTTTTTTGGTCCCATACAAGCTTTTGATCCTGGATAGGAATGGGATCAAATGGCATAAAAAAAAAAGTTTAGCAAAAGTGACCTTTTTCACGCACTCTGTATGTTTTTTCCAAAATCTGTAAATGCGATTCTTCATTAATTTGAAATCGTGGGAAGGTCTTCTAAGACCATTTTCACGTAGCAGCATAGGATCTGGTAGCTGCCCTCACTGACCCAAAAAGAAAATCCACCCTGTATATCGGAGCAGTCAAGGTGGTCAGAAATATCTAAACAACGCCTCTATTGTCAAGACGATAAAGTGCATGTTCATTTTTGACTACCTTGGCCGCTCCGGTCTAGCTATCATATGTTGTCAATCCGCAAATGAAAAGGTTATTGTTAGCCTTGAAAGTTTCAATGAAAACCTCTTTTACATGTTTCAAGTAGTTAACTAAACTTTCAAGGCTAACAATAACCCGTATTTGGTACACCCCTCCCTTACCCAACATGAGATACTCGTTTATATAAGTGGCAAAATAAAAATAAAAATAACCGGAATCCGCGTTAATTAAACTATTATGTCTTATTTGCTTCATGACTAGAGTTTAACACAAAGGAGAATATTAATGCGTTGCAGAAGTGATTAAATTGTATTCAGATAACAGGTCACCTGCACAGGATTGATTTGACCTGATACTATATAATCCGCGGTTAATCTAATCGGTTCACGTAATCCATCGATGCTCGACCAGGGACACTCATGGCGGCCGTTGTGTTCTACGAGCTCAATAATTGTTGCAGACGTATAGGCACTTCATTTTAGGGTGCCTTCATATTTAGTCATAAGTAAACTGGCATTTGTGATTACTATAATTTGCTGGAAAAGTTATGGTACCTGAACCATGGCCGCTAAAATTACTCAATTCTTTGGCATTGTATCAAATAAATTGTGACTTTTTCAAGTCAAAGGTACATCATTGTAGGTTATCCTTATCAATAAGGCTTTGCTACCATAAATATTTTTGAAATAAAGTTTATTAACAACTGACAATGAATGATGTACCTTTGTGTTCAAAACGTCAAAATTAAGTGTTCTTATATATACTTATGGAGGTCCAAAGGGGAGGTCTATGTTCAGCAGTGGACGTCTTATGGCTGAGATGATGATGATGATGATGATGATGTATACCTATGTATACAAAACGTATTTTTTTACACTTCATATGCAATATATTAAAATCAAGCCTTTGAGAACCAACGAAAATAGATTTTACTACCTTGATATGGATAAAAATAGCACAGTTTTTATTACTGTAAAGTCGAATAAATGTACTCCTGAAAATAATATATTTCTTATCTAAACTTTATAATAACAACCGTTTCCTTCATACTCAGTATGTCCGTTATATTAATCTAGTAAAAATATTGCCGGAGTATGCCTAAACATGTATTTACGTGTTTCGCAGTGATTCGCTCTCGTTATGTTACATAGAGCTTCCTTTTATTTTTTACTGTTACACTTGAGAGCAAAAATTTCGGGTCAGTAGTAAGTAACAGCTAGTGACCCGAAACTTTTGATCTCGAGTGTATTTATTTTTTTACGCTGCAGATAACTAAAGTTTCAAGTTTAATGATAGAAAATAAAATGTATACAAAAAAAATGTATAGGGCGACTCACAGAATCAGGAGCTAATAGCAAAAAAGTAGCCAAAGTTTTTTAGTATCCCACTTTCTTATCCTATTTTAAAGACTTTATTTAAAGACAAGAGAGAAGTAACAAATTATGTATGAATTGTTTTTTTCTATCAAAAGAGCTTGTGATTCTGAATAGACATCACATGCTTTTATGTGAAATATATATTCATAAAAAATATGAAACAAAAACTATTTAAAACGGGGTATTTACCATGTGTATTTGTTTTGTCGAGTTTCCGATATTTCGGCACAGTGGCATGCGCCATTATCACGGAACAACTGAAGTTGATCCGTGATAATGGCACCCTTAATCGCGAAGAGGTCCACAAATCTTAGTTAGTTATAGAATAGTTTTAGTCAAAAATGCAATCATTTTAGTTAAATTAAAAATCTAAGCACATACATAAAAAATATCTTGTCAATTTAATAGTGTGTGGAATAAAAGGCTTTTTTTATTATTTATATAACTGAAGTTGCTGCGAGTGTTAGTAAAAATAATAATTGTCTGTATAAAATATGTATCTCGAGACGTAGACGAGATAGACTGATACGCTAGGTATCTACATCTACATAACAAGTTATATTTATTAGGTGTCACTACACTTTTGCCAGCCCACTTCGTTACAAGTCACAGCGGATGCCCTTGAGCAACTTTCCAACGTTTCAGCACTTACGTTGTACAGTCACCAGCAAAAGTATCTTCCTACACGAAGGCCGCAAAAACATGTGACACGCTCTTATGGCCCTACAGATAAGAGCGCGTCACATATTTTTGCGGCCTTCGTGTAGAAAGATACTATTGCCGGTGACTGTACTAATAAACTCTCAAATGTTTCCCACGCCATAACCATCCAGTATCTCCCCTACCGTCCTCTCTGTTCTCGTAAAATACGTTTTTACGCTAGAAATATCCGGAACGATAATTGTCTTACACAAAAGACCTCGAGATGTCCTCACAAAGGGGATTGAAAGAACTAGATTACTGTCTGTTTCCACGATGCGACGTCTCCGGGGAGTAGGGTTGCGACGTCAACGGACGATGACAGAAGCTTTACGATGGATAAATTTGGTCATATTTGGGCTTGTTTGAATAGGTATAAGTGTTGACAATCCACATAGTTAATAATATAAGAAATGTTTAACGCTGCTAAGCAAATTATAAACTGATGAAATACAGCTATTTCAGTATATGATGTACAGTCAGCGTCAGAGATACGTGACCCCCCTAGGTGTAAAACTGGAACTCTCGTTCGACACGAGAATCGGCATTTACCACACTGTCATTGAATTCTTTCAAAAATGAAATATCTCAAATCTGCTTGTCAGCTAAGCTGGGATCGATCCTGGGGCCTCGGCTCACACTCATTCGCTTCACTGATACATTAGTCCGGCTTTTTTCCGCTGGGCTATCGTAACACATGGACTACACAACAAAAATATGAACCAGTTCCGACCGGCAATAGAGAACTATGACAAAATCTATAAAAATGGACTTTATTGTCAATGGCGCTTACGCCGCATCGGGTTGCGCATCGTTGCATTTTTATTGGAGCATCGCTGATAATGGCGTAAGCGCCATCGACATCGAGGTCCCTTAACATAGATATTCTGTTCCAACTATTACTTATATCTATACTCGTCCCTGTTTTGCAAGCTTGTCTTGGATCATATTAGTAATGTCTTTGGTTTATCAATATTTTCCTACCCTCATTTTTATTCATTTTATTTCCACAGACGACTAACAACGACTTTTACCAATTACATTTTAAGGTTTAATTTACTGGAGTAAATGCGTTTAGTTATTTCGTGGAGAAAATTTGTCTGAGGGTAAGTCATAATTTGCGTGTGCGAATCATACCTGTGTCGCAACGCAATTACGATCTCTCGACAATCCTTTTGCATTTCAAGCAATTGAATAACTGCCCCCGTCCGTTTTTTTGTGTTTCAATGACAATATGGTTCGATAAAATTGTGGTTCTTTGGGAAGAGAACAAAAGTATTAAACAAATAGCACACGAGTACTGAATATAAAGGTAAGTTTGTAACCTGTGACTCCATTGGGACATTTATTTTTTAGTAAAAAAAGTAAAATGTTATCAATAAGTTAAGCCACCAGATTTTGTTTGTGAGGATTTACTGTCGTGTGTTACCTATATATATATGGGATAAGATAGAAAAATATATTTAACGGAAAAGTCTTTTAATCGGCAGCTTTTTTATGTGACGTAATAGGTATAGTCTTAGAGCCATGTTTATTTTTAAAGCTATTTGAGTTTTTTAAGTTTTATCATCATAAACGAGCAAATTTAATACTATTTTTACTTGCAGAGAAATACGATTCGCAGATGGGTGAGATTCGTTATATCGTATTTACTGACGAGAAATATTTTAAGTCAGACAAAGATGGAAGAAAAATATTGTGGCGCAGAAGTGGAGAGCGATTTGACCCCAAAAATATGCTAGACCTTAGAACAAGCGGAATGATATCATTAGGTGGGTATATTATATTAAGTATACAATTTTCATTACCTGCACTTTAAAAAAAACTGTGATTTCAGTTTTACGTTTTTCAAGTTATGGTATGCTCATGATATTTTTTTTTAGCGTATTGGGGCTGGATGTCATCTATGGGGCCCGAGCAGCTCGTTGAAGTTGGAGGCCGAATGAACAGCGAGGGATACCTCGAAGTGTTACGTGACGTCATGTTGCCTTCCGTTCGCGTCGCCTATCCCGAAGGACAAATTTATTTAGTGCAAGACATAAATCATTGGTCCATGACAATAGTGCAGTGCATCGTTCCCGTATAGTGAAAGAGTGGTTAGCCTTACAAACAGACATCACTGTATTAGATTGGCCTTCTAAAAGCCCTGACCTTAATCCTATTGAGAATTTATGGTGCTTAACTGGGACCCTACACAAGTCAAATCAAGACAAAACTTAGACGAAGAAGTTTATAGAAAGTGGGAATTGATGAGGAACACCAATGTATGTTCAAACATGGTTTCAAGCATGAAAAGCCGGCTAAAACAGGTAGAAGATAAAAAAGGTTTTCCTCTATGTTATTAGTAAAAATTGTAAAAAAAATGTGTTGTTGGTATTTCTCCATTATTGGGCAAATATTTAATCCATGCAAGTTTTAAAATAATGAGTAGGTATAATGCTATTGTATAAGTAGTGTCTAACAAATTATATTGTTTTTTTGCAAATAACAAGATAGTGCTTAAACAAGTAGGCTTTTCCAAGAGGTAACTCGTTAATTTCTACCTTAAAAACCATACATATTGTAAGCCATTTAATGTAGTTTTTTTAACATGGATTCTTCTTCATTAGTATTATTTCAAGTCAATTTGATGTGACATGACTGAATAAAGTGTTTCTGTTAATAGGAAATTTCAATGTAACTTTAATGGGAGCTGTTTGAATTCGACCTAATTAGTGGAGAAATACCCTATGCTTACTAAGATTGTGGTAAGGTTGCATTGCATTGGTAACGGGCTAAGAGATGAATATTGTTATCTTTGATAACATGTCGTTTCTCTTTGCAACGTTAAATAGCTGGTTTAGATTACGTATTACATATTGATAATGGCATACAGACTAATAGGGCGAGGGGCGGTCTAACCTATACTCATTTTTGAAATTGTTTTTTGAATAGCCCATTTTATACTTAAAAGCCTCTTCCCGCAATTTCCACAACTCCCACCGCTGTGTCCCGCCATCTCTGTTTAAAGTATAACTGAAAAATTGTGTTAAATGCAATAAGAATATTAATTTATAATCAAAGAAAAGGGAAACTATACATTTCACTTTTAACCGAGTAGTTTGGTATTACTTATAAAAAAAGTTATGACCCGACTTGTTTTTACGGTTCTACTCAATGAAGTAAAATGTAGGTATAATCTAAAGTAAACAACCAAAGTGTAATGCCTTATATAGTTTAACAGCATGCAGACCACCAATACCACAATTTTAAACAGTAAGAGTTAAGCTAAAGGTATTTTACTTGTTAACTTTAAGTTTCACTGATGTATAATTGACTACACATTATAATTTAACTAGTAAATATTTAGCTGTAAAATATATAGTAATCCGTTTACAGAACACGCATAATATATCTACTGTCATATATATATATATATATTACCCCCATTATTCAGTTAGTAAACAATATTTAATATAATAGTATTTAAATACCTACTTTTTAGTTAATAAAAAGTTACCAGTGACTATGGAATTTTCATTATTAGTCCTTAAAAAAAAGATTTTAACTTCTAATTTAATTAAACTTACTATATAATAAATTATTAATAAAAAAGAACAAGTATAAAAATACAAAAAGTATCCTCTACGTAGATTCGAACCGCGAACCTAGTGTTTACTAGTCTGTTACACTATCCATCACGCTGCACGGACTCTTGTGAAGTTAACGAAATTATTGTTCTAGTTAAAAATTGATTAAAAGGGTAATTTTAATGTTCCGAGTTAATAACTGAGTAGGTAATAAGGAATAACAAAACGTATAAAATAAATATTTGTGGTAATGTAAAAAAATATTAAAACCAGGATTATAAAACAAAAGTAAAAAAAAAGCAAAAAGTGTGATTCTTATGCTGGGGTTCGAACTAGCGACCACATTTGTCTATTGCTGGAGGGGGGTCACATATCTCTGACGCTTACTGTACATAAACGTTTTTCTATTTGTTTTTCTGAGATGGCTTATTAAGGCTGATATAGATAGTAGTCAATTTATGTGTATGACAAACACATGCTTCATTCATTATAGATTGTACACATATAAATTACTCATTGATAGGTATCTTCTGTTTCTGAAATTTAAAATATATCTAGAGTGATAACTACATGCATTGTACTTACGTACTAAAAAAAATCCAAATTTTAATTTACTCTTTCCAATCACGGACGCAAATTTGCATTAATATGAGACGCGATACCTTCCTTTCACTGAGCAGGAAAAACTGAGACAAAAGTCGATCGGTATCATGGCAACAACACACGGTTGATTTAGCATAAGCAATTTTTATTCGCTTCAATTCATAGAACGTAAAAACTTTGTAGAAAAAAAATCTTGTTTCAAAAATCAAGGTTGTACCCAGTCAAGTGTGAAAATCACTTTCACTTATTAAACAGTTCGTAAAAAATTATAGGGTATCCGTGTTTATTTATTATTAAAGTGCTAAAAACAATACAATTTGAATACGTAGCAAATACTTTTTATACATAAACGAATCCAACATTATGTTTAAAAATAATTTGATTCTCCGATTAATACCGATTGGCTTTCCCCCTAAAAGCCGTTTAAAAACCTATTATACATTTCATTGGTCACGCATTTACAGTGTTTTTACATCCTGTATGGAGATAAACCGGCTCAAAGTTGTGTGTGCAACAGGAAGTGTCATGCGTCCACCGGCTTCGATTTCAATTTTACCGGTGGTGTGAATAAATTTCACTAGCAACATTTTTTGCGCGTTTAAAACTGCGACTAGAGTTTTTCACTGACTAAAATTAGTTTGCATTTTGCCGGCCGAAATGGGTTAAAAGTTGGCTCAGTTTCGTTATAAAATAAAATGGAAACCAATCATTTAAATGATGGCGGACGAAAAAAACTCTGCTGACGTAAATATTTTGCATTTTTGTGTAATATTTCCTAAGGCTAACTATACAAGGTGGCCAAAAAAGAACTGAATTCCCGTTGGCTGTAAGGTTTTGGGACGCTACCAATCCTCCCTATTAGATGGTTTTGGAACCTCTCAGATCGATTTGATTTTTGGACTTTTGTATGGTCATTGATCGGCGGCGGTGGGTATGGCCATACAAAAGTCCAGGAGGTTAACCATCCAGTAATTTTTTGGCCACCTTGTATATTGACATAACTATCTAATTTAAGTAATTTATTTAGAAACCTACCTGGTTCTCCGTAGCCTAGTGACTCTTTCTACGAAGCTTGAGGTGTTGGGTTCGAGTATTTGTCCTGAATCACTACATAGTATAAAACAAAGTCGCTTCCTGCTGTCTGTCCCTATGTATGCTTAGATCTTTAAAAGGTTTTTTTTAATAGATAGAGTGATTCAAAAGAAAGGTTTATAGGTATAATTGCACCCGTGCGAAGCCGGGGCGGATCGCTAGTAATAGATATAATGTTCTAAATAAACTTAAGTATATCGTCGCTCACCTATACATAATGCAAGTTTCTCTCCGGTTTAGATATGGTCTATCTGTGTAAGGTGGACCTCAAATTCTATCTTATTTATTGATGAAATACGACACCAAACCAAACTCAGACACATTACGATGTATGCCGAAAACTAACACTGACTAATGAATGACATGTGTATGTATATTTAAACAAATAAATAGGTACCCATAAATCCAGGTACTGTCCGTGGCGTGACTAATATCCGTCCATTTCGTGAACAGCGCCACGGTAAACTTAACACCTTATTAAAGGGAAACGTGGGTTTTTTTTTGTTAATTGTAGCTATATTTCGGGTTAATGACCACCTTCGTGGGAGCGATAAAAGCGAAAGCTCGTTTTCAGGCATCGCTGTAATTAAAGAAGGTTTTATTGTATGGTTGACTCGCTAAGTGGTAGAACGTGGACAAATATTGGGATATTATTTAAAATTACGCAGTTAAGATGACGAGCTTTTGCTTTTATTTGTAGACAATGTTATTATTACTTTTTGTAATTTTTAACGACTGTGGAACGTTTATCATTCCCTTATAAATATATGCGAACATCTTTTTCAGAATATAATTAATTTTTCGTAAAACTTAAGAAATTCTATTTATTCCATCACTTTCTAATTTTAAGCAATTCGAAATCTGTCAGAGATAATTGTGATATTAATCTTATTTAAGTAAATATTTATCAAAGATAATGTTTACGTATAATGGCTATAAGTTCCCATACAACCATTTTCGGTCGCCGTTACGACACAGTGTAGACACATCTTGCGTAGACACCGTCTTTTCCGGTCACAATTTCGGTCGCAGTGTCGTCGCCGTTACGACACCGCTACCAGAAATGGGGAAGCGTCGACGCAGACACATTTTGACATAAAGTGTCGTCGCCGTGTGCACACATTGTTACCAGTTTGCGACTAGTTATCCCAAAATCATTCGTTCATTTTGTTCGTTTCAAATAGGAACTGTCAGATGGAAAAATACTTAAATAATAAAAATAAGTGACGTACATTAAAACGCCATCCCTAAAAAGGATTGACAGGAATTATGTATTTATTGTTTGCATTTATATTACCATATGGCTTAAAATACTATGGGAAATTAAACTGCTCGAGGGATTTGATTAACTAAGTGTAATTATATCATCGCGCCGCCACATTATTTTAGTTTAGCCAGCAATGAAATTATTTACTTCTCAGTGCATGTATTCATAACTACATTATTTGATACATTTTAGTGCTCCGTTGCATATACTATACTTAAATAATAAAAAATAACTATATATAACAACTTTACTTAGTACTAAACTTGGTAATTAGGATGTAAACATATGGTTTAAGGCTGAGTAAAATTCCAGTCACAAAGTAGTCGCAATGTTACGACTCTGTGTAGACACTGTGTAGACACAGGCCGGCGCGCGATCAAAAGTAGTAACAAAGTTACTGGATTTGTAAAATGGCTCCTTGTACTCATTTGTTTCCAGATATTCTCAAAGTGTAAGATCCATGCCGTAGTCAGTAGTGTTGATGGAGTAAAATTACAAATAATTATTTCGTTGGTACCAAGTTGTTGGGTAATCGAATATATCTATTAATATTTAATTACTGTTTAAGGGGCTACTTTGAAAAATTATAGGTTTTTCAAACGCTCTATTGACTAAACGGGAAAAGGGACTGAATTTATTTTCGAATATATATTAGTAGACTATATACTCTTGTTTATGGCACAAGCCAAAACACGATTGCTGAAAGTTGCCTCGATAGAAAAAAAATCCGAAGTTGGGTCCTTTTCCCCCTTATTTTTCTTAGCTTACGTAAACTATAAGAGATTAAGCAATATAACTAAGTAAATAATATGGTATTCTGGTTTATCAAAAAAGTCACAGAAAGAAAATTAGACAAAACTTTATAGTTCGCTTATTTATTGTAGTTTAGTCGAAAAGTGTGATCCTTAAGAGCGCTGCATCTCTTTCTTTCGTGCACGGGAGCCATAAACGTGTCTCTTACGGATGGGCGTGGCTTGTCCGAATCGAGGAACGGCCTTAATTTGACATATTTATTTAAGTGAAACAAAACTATACTCAAATTTCTATCACGAAAAATTTCAAATTTATATTGCCAAAAATATTTTAATACAATACATAAAATTTCAAAGTAGGTACTTACTTGTATTTGCGTTCTGTACATTTTTTAATATTCCCACTTTTCTATAAAATGTTGACGAGTGTTTTTATGGTTTTGGGCGATTATTATCATTTGGATCGCTCATGATGACTTACTATTAGCATCACGAGCACACGAGACACTAATGGTACAGTTTGACAAACCTTGGTTTTGAAGAGGTATTTTATATTGTCATTTGCGGTCACAATGTTTCGAAACAGTTCGGTAACCGTTACGACACATTGTGTACAGATTGTAGTCACAAACTGTACGCAAAGTCTACACAATGTGTCGACACCTTGTTACCGAAAAGTGTACACACGGCGACGACACTCAGTTACTGAAACAAATCTGGTCACATTGTGTGCACACTGTTACCACACTAAGTAACCAAAACTGAACACAGTCGCAAAGTGTAGTCACTGTTACGACACCGTTACGACACATCTGACATTTAGTTACTACTTTGATAATTCTGCGACCGAAATGGTTATATGGGTTAGAGTAGCATGATTTAAATCATTGTTTAAGATCGAGTAAATATCACAAAAATTACAGCTATAATACTTAATTTGCAAATCATCAAATGCAATCTTATATGTTTCAGTCCACGGACAAAGGGACCACTTTGTCGATATGAAGTTAATAGTACTTTCTAAAACTACGCAATATACACTAGGTAGTGTATATTGCGTAGTTTTAGAAAGTACTATTAACTTCATATCGACATCTAATTAAATCTTCATCTTCGTATTTAATTAGTGAAAGACAAAAAGGGCCCTTGTAAATCGACAAAGTGGTCCCTTGCACTAAACTTGTGCACACATATGGGTACATTTTGGAATTCACAGTGATCTGTCTATATTTTAGAATTTTCTTCGGTCGTCCACATAATTTATAGTAAAGAAAAATATACAAATATTCCTCAAATAAAAAAAAGCGAGGCACACACAGGAAAATTCTAACTACGTTACCTTAACGTAAATTGCCAGAATAGCAGTAAAACGGAGGCGCAAATAATTCCAATTTCACTAATGCGCGTCGGCTTCGAAGTTTGTTTGTAATTATTAGCAAGGTATACGTGATGTGTGTGTAACAATGTTAAAAGAACTAAGTATACCAACGCGTCAGTAAATTGTGCACTTTACATAAATGGGGTTAGACAGTGATCTCTTTAAAAGTTGATTAAAGTTTATACGTATCATAATTACATATTTAACTCGTAATTTTTAGGTTAATTAAATCAATTATATACTTAGGTATTAATTTAGGTTAAGAGCTTTTTGTAGTTTTTAGGTGATTTTTGTTTTTTGTAATTGTGTAGTTTTGTAATATGAATTGTATTGTTAATGTGGTGACATGTAAATTTAAATCAATGAATGTATTTTAATATACCGTATTCATCTTTAATTGTCTTATAATGTAAATAAACACTTCTCAAGGACATTGTCACACTTTTGTCTGGTATTATATCTTAAAATATTCTTAGTTAAAGAAACTCACTTTTTATTTATTTCAATCCAAAAACATATGAAAAATATGATTTCTAATAAAATTTTCCTCAATAATCGAATCGAAACGAATAACCTCAAAAATAAATGACATTGCGACTTATACATACATAGACGTTTGTTCGCATGATAAAACAAGTACCTAAGGATGAATACGGTATGAAAATGTTTGCATACAACTGCATGTTACTAAGTACTTTATTTAAAATTTTAAACTCCATAGTTTGAAGCACCATATAATTTTATGTGACTTCGATGTACGAGTAGGTACTACATAAAATACAGGATGCTTACTTAAATGCGGTCCGCTTCAGTTCAATTTCATTTCTCATGAATTTTAAAGGAACTATCGATCGAAGTCTTACGAAGTACTGAGTAAAACTTGCTTATCCAGGTACAAACTTTAAAATAACTTCGTTTAATAGGATTACTCTAAAATAAACACACAAACTTCGACTTCATCACCCGGCGTCGCAACGCGTCTTCTCCATCTGAGTTTGGAAGAACAATTTTGTTCACATTCAGTGAAGCTCCTAATAGCGTCTCCGTAAGATGTCTCAATTATGCCCGTTTAAGCCACCGTCGCAAATACTTTTGTTCGCGCCGTCTAGTTTCCGTCTATTCAATGTCTTTTATATGGCCCGTAATGGGTACGTAACGAATAAAAGGCGGGAGTTCTTTATTTTTGTCACATTCTATACACTTATTACAGCTATCCTATATAAGAATTGATAAGAAACCGGTATTTACGTTTATTAATATGACGTTTTTTTCGTTACTCTTAAACGTGACAAATATAACACAGCGTTCATAATCTTTTATCTTCAAAGTCGTTTCAACATTTCTGATTGTTATATCGGAACAAAATTCAACAAAAGTTTGCCAAATTTTATGAACGAAGGGTAATAAATATACCAAGTATGTATAGATTTTTTATACCTAAGTAATCATTTCTATGTATGTTTACATATTTTAAAAAGTATACGAGTAGAAATGCAATATACACTACTACCAGCTACTACTATTTATAGGTAGACATCGTGTCAGTAAATATGTCACCACTGAAAGGTTCAAATAGATTCTTTCCCATGCCTAGAAAAACCAATTATCATGGTACCTGACAACATAAGCGTTGTTTAAATTTTAACTTTCGCGAGTCAAACTAGCACTATTTAAATTTTCGGATCAGTTTGCTTAGCACTCTTAGTACTTAAAGATGGAGTCCTAAGCTCTCCGAAACATGTCGCGCGTAGTGACTAAAACCAAAAAAATAATAATTTAAACATTATAAGTACCATAACTGAAGAACAAATCAAATTATTTTCAATAAATATTTTGATTTGTTTATTTTAACTAGACACACTACTATATAAATTATAAACTTATATAGATGTCACAAACAAATGAAAAACCAGCTGCTGGGCTGGGATCGAACCAGCGGCTTCTGCATTCGCGGCAAAAGACGCTTCTTCGATCCCAGCCTTCAGCACCGGAGGCCTAGGTCACTTTTCCCTTTCTGCCGTGTCATGACAAAATGCTGTATCTCTAAAAACCAAGTTTGTGGGAAATCGACTTTGAAGTGTCGATTCGTTTTTTAGAGATATATCAGTACCTTGTAAATTAATACAAAATATTTTTATGCAAAGATGTTCGACAGTACATGGTTTAATGCGCCCGTATGTTTTTTTAGCACTTTTATTATTATTAATTGATATATATCGATTACAGCAGTTAGTCATGACAACTGTGTAGTACAAACGTTGTCATGGCAAATTATAGTAACTATAGTTACAGCAATGTTTTTGTATGTTTAACAGCTTTTTGAATACGGAATCATCATCATCATCATCATTAGTCGTTCCCTCAGAGCTGAGGATCATGAAATCATGTCATTCTGTTGAAGACCAGGTTTTTCCCTAGCTAAGCGCATGGCTTCTTGTAGTTTTAATGAAATACCGAATACTCAACTATGTAATTAATTTTTGAATACTTTTATAAAAGTACCAAAACATATGTATAAGGTATTCATAAGTTTATGAGATCCTATTGTTAAAAATACTATGTATAAGTGAATGGAGTACAGCATTATAACATAACAAAATCTGTTTTGTTCTTGACAAAATTTGTCAAGTGTCAATCATTTAATGATTTTTGTAAATTAGTTTTTCTATTTTTTTCTACCTTGAGATTATTGAGTGAATGAATATAGACTATTGAGTCTATATTCATTCACTCAATAATCTCAAGGTAGAAAAAAATAGATATTAGCATTCGTATTGACGAATGCTTGTCAAACAATTCAGGCGACATGCTTTAAATATTAACTGTTATAAACTACAACAAACAAAATAATAGTTGTATAGTGTACATACATAATATCACATCGGTAAGTTAATAAACGCAACCGCATCAGTATAATTAGATATTCCGAAATACAAATACAAAAAGTTTATTTCAGAACTAAAATTACACAACGTTATAATATGTATTTATGTGATCCCCACACTGGACTAGGCTTTTCCTGTGGGGAAAATAAAACAGGTTAGGTACAGAGGAAAAGACAAAACATTACTTAGTGGTACTTATAACAATATGGTTAGAAGCAGTTACACTTATAGATGTTCAAAATTAGAAACTGCAAAAGAAAAACGAAAAATAGGCTTTGCCCTGGTATCAAACATATCAAACTTCTCTACTCGTAACAAAAATAAAATGTTTATAAAATGAAAAATAGGTATGAACAGTGTGAAATGGGTAATTAGAATTCGAAAATTATAGATGAATGCCCCTGATCTGATCTGTTTCAAAATACACATTTTGTTTTTTTTCAAAAACTTTCTTTTGTTGCGAGAGTTTTAAAATAAAATAAGTAATGAACACAATGTTACCCAAGATATACAGTCTACTATAGTAATAGTAATTTATTTATTATAAACTGTCTACCATCACCCAAACTGGATTACCATGTAGAGTAGACTGCACATGCAGGTAAGATATTAGTTATTTTCAGTGTAGTATAGTGTACAACTAAGTATGTTTACTACAAGATACAGCAGATTGACGTTTAAATTTGCCAACGTTCTGTAACGACGAAATCAGGTAAGTAGAGATACAATAAATAGTTATGACAACAACCGGGAAATTCGTAGTTACATCAATTAGACATTTGAATTTTCTCGTAATCTAAAAGGTTTTTTGAATTTTTTTCTTGATAGGTAGCAAGATATGACTAAAAAAATACCATAGAACCTTGTTAGCACTAATTGATGTATTTATAGTTACATCAATTTGTCATGACACGGCAGCTTTGTATATGACATCTACATTTATTAACCATTATCTATGGCATTACATAACATGTTCGAATGGAATATAACAATGTTGTATGGGATATACAGAACATTGCACCGCTCAGCTGAGATAATGACAAAGAAAGATCTAACAACACTAACAAGCTCCCAAGGCAACGTAAGTTCTACATACACGCGTATCTAAGTGAGCCATTATTCTAGTAAAATGGACCATTTGTTGTACGTCGCCATGCATCGGGGAAAATGAAGAAATTCATCTATTTAGTGATGTAGCTTTGTTTTGCTAGAGTGAATAAGTGCTAGGTGCTTTTCTAATAGGTAATGTTAACTTAATTTGAGCATTGAGAATGTAATTATGAAAACAAAAGCATTGGGTTTTTATCCTATTAATCTGCCCTCAAAACTGAGTACAGTCTATGTAGAATTGCTTCGGATGACTCAAATAGACATAGGATTATCTGTATGTGGAATTTATATGCATATCATTTGATATTTACCAATTGCTATTCGGTGAAGGAAAACATCGTGAGGAAACCTGCATACATCCGCGGAGAAATTCAAAGGTGTATGTGAAGTCCCCAACCCGCTTTGGGCCAGTGTGGGGACTATAGCCCGATCCCTCTCGTGCATGAGAGGAGATTTATAGGATAACATATTGTTATTATGTGTACTCTAATGTATTTATAAACTCGACAGTTTGGATATTTGGTTTGGATAATTCCTGGATAATGTTTGTTCTTTCGTAACGCTAAAATGGCTAAACAATTTTATTTGGATTGCAATTTAGCGTAACTACACTTATATTTTAACGAAAAAGTGTAAACCAGATACTTCATATCTAGATATTATTTCCGGAAGGAGGTGACATAAGGGTTCACATACAAGTCCTAAGCAAGGGGGTATGGAGGGACCGAAGGAAGTACCGTGCAGAAATAAACTACATATATCAAATGTAGGACTCAATGCCTAAAGGCAGTCTGTACCAGTCTACCACTGGGCCAAAAAGATATACTCACATACTCACAGGCTACGGTAACTGCTTACCATCAGGCGGGCTGTATGCTTGTTTGCCGCCGTCGTGGTATAAAAAAAAGTATAATTAAACTAGTAGGACATACCGTTGTGTTTATTAACTATCTATATTACTCTTAATAAAATTAGATAAGTAGATACATTTAAATTGAGTAAAACATCGGTATTTTTTATTCATTTAAGAGCACTTGCCGTGAAGACACCGTTGCACGATAGCCATCAAACTGTCCAAGACGTGTTCGCCTTAAGCAAAAACAAAAGAATGTTAAAGGAAACAACATTCAACGGCTAAGTGAACACTTATGCCATGTAATGCGCTGTCAGAGTAGACAAAAGACGGTTTTTTATTTAAAAGAATGTAAAAATATGGGCGCTCCCATTGTGTTGGCTGGCGCGCTTTATTCCGATCTTTTTACTTCTCATTTCCTTATTTTTGTGTATGAAGGATTAACAACACAGGTACCGCGGTCCGCACCTATTTATTATCTGCTGCATAATTTTTGGACTTGTTTCGTCGCTGTGGACATTTTTCGATGTTAATTTTTGGTGTTTGTTGTATACCTACCTTACAGTAATATGTGGTATAATATAAACAGGGTTGTTCGGGTTAAACATAAACATACCCGTAATATTTAATGTTAAGTTGAAACAATACTTATTTCCAGATTATGCTTAAGCCAAAGTTTAGGTATAAGTTTAGCAGTTTGTGCAAGTACCAACGTAAGGTGGGTAATGTAGATTGTTATATTTTGAAGAAAGCGCAATTTGATTCGTTTCTAATGCTGGAACCACACTTCGGGTATTCGGCCAAATATTCGTGTTGCGTCTCTTTCTATTTTTATCGTATAGAGAGAGATATAACACGAATATTCGGCCGAATAACCCGAAGTGTGGTGCCAGCATAAGGCCCACTTAGAAAATGTTGCATATTGTTTTTATGCGAACTAAGTATTTAAATTCTCCATTCTCACCTTAGATAGCCATCAGGCGGATATATGTTTTATAATCACAGTAGTATGTATCATCATCATCATCATCATCTCAGCCAAAAGACGTCCACTGCTGAACATAGGCCTCATATGTTCATATACCATATGTATACCTAAATAAAGTAAAATTGAACGTTCACACTATTAATACCTTTTATTTTTGTCCACAGCTTGCAACAGGACGTACATGGGAGACGTGGGTCGCACCTATGAGCTGGAGGTGAGACGGCCGCGAGAAGACCATCTGCCTTTTGTGTGCCATCTCAACTTCACGGCCACAGGGGGAAACTATGGAGATATCATTCAGGTAAGCTAACCTCTTGCACAGTAAAAGGAAGGCGGTCTTTTAGACCGGACCCATCTTCAAACAAATACATTTTCACGTTTGGAATTCAAATTTCGGGCGCAGGGCTGTACCAAGCATTTTTCAGGCAACGGTAGCACCGCAGTAGATCGCCCCTCATTTTGGCATGTCTAATTTAGTCGCATAATAATCGTCGTCAGTTGTTTTTGCCTGCGGCCCGCTCAGTTTTTTTGTTCGTAGCGTAAGTAGTTGAACAACTCGTTGTGTACTCTGCCTCTTAGTTACCATCTTATTCATAAACGTCTCATATAACTCATTTAGTTAATTTATGTTATAAGTTTCTAACAAAAACAGCTGTAACTTATGATACGTTTATGAATAAGGGGGATACCTAATAAAAGATCAGAATAACAAAACCTAGTAAAATCGCCAGATTTCAGAATTTTTTCATGGGTGATAGCTTATACATATAAATGTTTTATGTAAGAGACCGACAAAATAATTATGCTCAGTTATAAAAATCTCTTTATGCCAAGTAGTGGCCCAAAATATACTATAATAGATTTGAGAAAAATAATGGCAACGTTACGCATATCTTATCATTTTTGACAGTGTTTTTTTAAGGAACGAGGCTCAATATGAGAAAGGAAGGTGCGGCTGTCAGCTATCATTTTTCGTCAAAAATTTCACTTTCCTGACAGATAATTTCTTGAACAGGAAACTGTCAACCGCACCTCCTATAGGCTCCTAATCATGTAGTGTAAGCAGCATAAAAACTATAAACCTTGTTAATTTTATGGAATCTAATTGACTGTATAAAAGTCAATACGATGCACAAGGGACATTCGATTTAATTGCTAGCTGCATGGAAGCTCCAGTGGTTATTACGCTGACCTAGTACGAGTAAGTCGCCGGCAAAGGGTCAATTCTCATGAGTCTGTACGTGGTTTCTTTTTTTACATCTGAATAAAAATGTGAATAGGAATGTAGCGTTTGCTATACTAGATTTTCCAGTTGGTCCTGGTACCCTGTATTTCATCAAGCGCACTGTATTTGGAACGTTTGAACCCGGTATTAACGTATAAGGAGTTATTTTCATTTTCTTAGTTTGCAAACTTCTGTTGAATGCTTTTTGCGGATCACCTGTGTTTTGGTCGCGGGATGCATTTGATTGTTATCGGTTCACATATTTATTTTATCTCTTTTACGGAGAGCCTACTACAAAATTTTATAAACTATTCGTACCACTCCTACGCTTACATACATACATACATACAATCACGCCTATATCCCAAAAGGGGTAGGCAGAGATCACGGATTTCCATTTGCTACGAACAACGTAGCAGAACGGCTCTCCGTGAGCCGCTTCTCGCCCCCGTGAAGAACCTCACCTACCTTACGCTTATCATACTTTATTCTTAGAGTGACGTAGCTATATTCTACACTTCCTATAACGCTGCCGCGGCGTAGCAGCTGGATTTCTTTTGAAGAAATTGCTTTTTGTTTTGTTCGGAAAATAATAGTTACACGAAAAAATATGTATTTTCTTTATGTTATTTTCAAGGACAAAGTTAAATTCATGTTTGGTGTAGACAATCATATTTTTATACATTTCGAATTAAATGTATGTGTAGTAGCTCAGTCAAACACGTGTAGACGTTAAGTGTTTGACTTAACATGTAGTTTTATCTAGTTAGGATTTGGTCCAACTTTTTTAACATATTTTATTATACTTTTATGGAGAACATACTCGTATAAGTACTCCTAATTATCGGTTGTGATAATATCATCCGTATAGCTAAAAATTTCACTTTCCAGAACTCATAAAGCGTCCTTCTTGCAGCTTACTTTTGACACATTCACCGTGGGCAAGTTCGTCTCCTTCACATCGGACGGTTGCCCGGACGGTCACATGACCATCGTGGAGCGGAGCCCCTCCCCCCCGACCGGGCAGTGGTGCGGCTCCGCGTGGGGCTACACGGTCTACTTTAGCGAGTCGGACTCCATCAATATGACCTTGAGACTTGACCGGCTTAGCCAACAGGTGGGTGATGTTGATAGTTTTCTGTTCTATGACTAGATGAGTCAGTCCACCATTAATCGTATGTTTTATTCAAGACAGTAATCTGACAGCTCTTACCCTTTATTGTAAATCACTTTTTATGGAAAAAAAACTGTCAGATTACTGTCGTGAATCAAAATTACATATTATTTTTTCTTTGGGGCAGCACGGTCTTGTACCTATTATAACTTTAAAATACGTTTAAGGCACATGATCATACTCCAATGCAACTCCAGTGTAGCTGTCTTGGAGTTACATCAAAATCATATCGAAATTCTGAATGGAACTAAAAGTTTTCGAGAAGCAATTAAATATATTAGTTTTTAATGTCAGTATAGCTAGTTTGACGTAGACAGGTTAATTACCTACTCCGTGAACGCCTGAATCAGAATTTGTTTGGAATACAACTCTAATGTAATTTATTGGAGTTAGATCGTATCTAAAAGTATTTTAAAGCTAAAATGCAGGCCACGGTTTACGTCAGCGAGTCAGACTCCATCAATATGACCTTGAGACTTGACCGGCTCAGTCAACAGGTGGGTGGTGATTAGTGATTTGTGACCGATTAAATTGATGTTAATAGTTCTCTGCTTTATGAGCAGTCGAACGGTTCTATTGTTTTGTAGTAGGTACAGTCACCATCAAATATATCGGAGCGGCCAGGATACTCAAAAATATCTGAGCACGCACTATATTATTCTATCAATAGAGACGTTGTTCAGATATTTGTGACCACCTTAGCCACTCCGATATATCTGATGGCAACTGTACCTACATTTATATGTGGTGTGATTGGTTTTAAGAATATCCGGAAAATGTAGGTTTGGGATTCTTAATTTACTTATGTAAATTATAAACTTTATTACAGTTTTGATTCTGCACCACTCAATAATTTACTACTAACCTAGTACTTACGGAATATAAGTTTACGACACACATTATAACACACTAGAATAAAGAGAACACGATTAGAATAGAAATACACATAAATATACACATTATACACTATATACAAATGAACATGATGAGAACAGAAATACACGAGTAGAATCTTTGTTTTAATTTATTGGTCTTATTAAAGGAAACACCCTGTATAATAAAAAGGTAGAGGATTGTGGTGTTGGAAATAACATTAGTAATGCCATACCTTTTCCCAATTTTTTTCAGAATGCCTATAATCATAAACCATTACCGTTGATTGGAAATACTATTGAATTGCCTTCACAAAAGCTATCAGCGTAAAACGTACAATAAAATTTAAAAACTATTAGAGATAGATGAGTTCGATTACTTTTATGTCGGTACAGTCAGCAGCAAAAGTAGCTAAGCGGGTAGCGTGTTCAAAATGAGCTAGACACGACTTTATTGTTAACAGAATAAGAGCGTGTGTAGGTCATTTTGAATACCCTACCCGCTTAGCTACTTCTGCTGACTGTGCTAACCTTGTATAAATATCGATTCGTACTCAGGTATGGGACCTACATATTTGCATTAGTTAAGTATATAGACTGCATTTCAATTTTGCTTTACGGAGTGTACAATTACAACAGAGTGTTATCGATCTTTTAGTTCAATGAACATAATGAACTTGAATATTATTTAGTAGGCTTATCGTTACTGAGAATTCGACTTGAAATACATTTTTATATAGGAGTAAGTCGTCTTGTTAGCTTGGGAATTCAAGAGTCGCCAGGATGCTCCCGTTCCCATACAAACGTAGTTCAGCTCTCATTTTAAAATGACATGATTTAGAACCACGAAATTTGACATGGGCATTCTAGTAGTTCGGTATATACAAAGAAAATACAGCCAGTTACAAATTACATACGTAACTTATTTTTGCTATTTTTTCTTTGTATTACAATTTTTCGCAACGAAAACGAATTTCAGACCTACATCTGTACTACTAGAATGCCCATGCCAAATTTCGTGGTTCCAAAGCATGTTGTTTTACAATAGGAGCTTAACTACGTTTGTAAGGGGACGCGAGTTCACGCGAGCGTCCTGGCGACTCTTAAATGAAAAATAATAATAAATAACAACACTTAATAGGTATGCCTATAGTCACAACTTCAAACAATTAAAAACATATCTTATAAATTGTGTATCTACGAGTATCATGTATTATGTAGGTAATTTTCTTACAATATTCATTACTTATCTTAAAAAAGAGATACTTGAATTAAAAAGTTAAAGTAACTTCTATAGAATACTCTTAGATAGTAGATAATCTCTAACCTTCGTGTAAAGGCAACCTTATTCGAAAACTCGTTTAAACTGCGAGCGTACTAATTAAGTGTATTTTCGCACATAGTAAAGTTAATCCTTATTAATGAACAACGATATTTATCTTCATTAAGAGTCACTAAGCATCCCTTTGTGTTTTACTGACGTGACGTAACTAACTACGTGTTTTCGCCTGTGACTCGACTAATATTTCACATCACCCCGCTTTTAACGGTTCGCTGCTCTTCCTTTATCTGCCGGCAGCAGCCGTATTATGTGCAAGGGTTGAACTTTCGATCAATTAATTAAGCCGAATAAGACCCTCTGGATTACATTGAACTCCATATCATACGAGACCAACAAAGAACTGCGAACGCAAAATTGAAATACTTTTAGAACAGTAAACACACCAAGTAATAACGAACTAACTGTCACCCTTGTTTGTAGGGCGTTGGATACAATTTCGACTTCAAGTTAGCTTACAAGTTTCTAAGACGGAGTGAAGCGCGGTTGCGGTACGGGAACGCAACTGTGGGCGCCTGGAGAGGGGAGCGGGTCCCGGGGACCTACTGCGACCGCATACTCAGCGACTGCGACCTGCGGGCCTGCCGCATCCAGTCGCCCAACTTCCCGGGGGTGTACCCGCGGAACGCCACCTGTACATACCGCATCGAACATACCAAGGTACTAGACGCAGTCAGCTTTTCTTTGTCACTGTCGACGCGTTGTTTGTTAACAAGTGTTTATTCAACCGGTAACATTTTCTTGTTGTCGGCTCATATGGCTCTTCGCGTTTGAATAAATAAATACATAAAAGCTATTTGCAATTTCCAAATCGAATGTAGTTGCTATTTTAGTTGTTATTAGTCATTTTTAAATAAATTTATGGCAATAAGCGTGCATCACCAAAATAGGGAAAGCGTCTGTAAAATGTTTGATTGTTTACGGGTTCAGACAAACTTCAGTTAATATTGTGTGCAACAAGCATTATAACAAAAATATTTTTTTGTAAATTACTTTTTATGTATTTCAGGTAAAATTAGTAACCTTTATCGAACTGAAAATAATTAAAACTTGCCTGTTTACTAATCTTCTTGCTAGATTAAATCCGGTACCCACTGTACCCAGGTACCCATGTAAAACAATTTCTACAAGACAGGCATACAAAGACCTTGCCAACAGTTGTGGCCAAACCATAACGATGTGATGCGGTTTTCAAATCGACATAGACCGTACTTTAAGTTGTAAACTATGCACAAGTTATTCAAATGCTGCATCGCATTTCACAACAGCCCAAAGGTACAGTCACCGGCAATAGTCTCTTTCTACACAAAGGCCGCAAAAAATATGTGACACGCTTTTATTTGTAGGGACATAAGATGTATCACATATTTTTGAGGCCGTCGTGTAGGGAGATACTATTGCCGGTGTCTGTAAAGTGAGCCTAAAACGCTGCATCAGATTTGAATAGCATAAAATCAAATGGAATTCGCAGTTGTTGCAACGATGATCGCTCTGATCTCCTAAATGAAGTTGACCCAAATGATAATAGCAGTTGATCCCGGTTCATATTCGGATAAATCATTGTTAATTATGATAAACGCGACAGGATAACTGTTTAATATTTAAGCAGAAGCACACCCGAATGGGAATGATTAAAAATTACCGAGACCTGAATATGTGGCTGCTTCGGGCGATGTGGTGGTTTCCGGTAATAATTAATATAGAATTCACACGGCGCTACCTCAAAGCTGAAGTTAAGCAAATTATTGCAAAGCAAATTGTAATAATGTTCCTTCTAAAATATACTCGTTAAGTACCGGGAAAATTATTTATATATAAGTAATATTAAAAAATATATATATAATTTTTCCCGTTTAAAGATATGAGAGACTGGTTAATATAGTTAATGTACAGAAATAAGGGGCCGCATTCTAACTTTAAAACACGCACAGACACGATCCAACTTCAATGCAAATCCAATACAATAACAACACAATACAGCTTACGACTACACGTCTGAATCAAAAATGACTGAATTTACTTGAAAATTACTGCGTTGCAACTACAATACTACTTCAATATTGGTTGATTATTGGTTGAGTGTTGGAGCTATGTTTAAGACAGATTGTGTTGTTAATGTATTGTTTATACATTTTAAAATTAGAATATGGCACCAGGTGATGTGTTAGGGACATTACTTTTAATAAATAAACATAGATTTGAAATTCATGGAAATACGAATAATTTGTGGTTGTGTTTGTTATAACTTCTATTTGTTTTTCAGATACCATCGGATAAGCACGTTTTAATAGCAGTAAGGCAAACAAACAGTCACAAAATACATATCAAAGACCAAATAGTCAAATACGATAGAAGTCAAAGGGTTTTAAAGTAAGTACTTTTGAATACATTTTGTAGTAACTTCTAAACGCATATTTTTAAGATATTTTAACTAATATTTGTTTCGTTTATTTTATTTTATTGTTTAGTGTAGTTTACGAGTAAGCTTGTATTTTTAAATTAAATGTAAGTTTACCTAGTAAGCGATTCAGTTAACATCAATTTATTAAGTACCTAATACTGTAAATTTGCCGAGAATTTGATAACGCTCGTAATTAGTTCTGTTTACTAAGTATGTACAAGTATACCTAAAATCTTACAACGTTGTTTGTGTTTTGAAAACTTTCTTAATTAATGAGGCTATCGAATCTTTGCTAACAGAACGTTATAAATGTAGTACGAGTATTTACTCCTTTATTATAAATACGACCTTAAATTTACCTTATTTTGTGAAATATATTTCGCTAATTAAACATTATATTTACGTACTTTTTTCAAATACCTGGGAGACCATAAGTTCAAAACTCAGCTGTGAGCGAGTATCCAAATTGTAGAGTAAGTTTGAAAAATCTGAAAGCTGCGTATATTACTAGATTTGGAATTTCAAATGGCGATCGCTTTTTGTATTGGTTGTATTAAACTCATTAGTTCTATTTTTTTAGAATTTGGGACCAGTGCAACGTTGTTCAGGATTATCTGACAGTGTGGGACGGACCCACGCGAGATTCCCCTGTTCTGGTCAGACTATGTGGAGGTGACGCTGTCCCAGATATAGTCAGCCGGGGACCTAACATGCTGCTGGAGTTCCATACGTCACCATATGATAATCCGTTTCATCCAGTGCCATTGAGCTATTTGCCAGGATTTGAACTCGAAGTTCAGGTAAGTGTTGTTAAAATAGTCATTATTCTTGTCATGTTTGTATAAATACTCATTGTTAAATACATGTTAAATACTAATAGGTATTTCTTTTATAAAGGGGGTAACAAAACTACTGGTGAGCCGTTTAAGGGCATATTTGGTATCCTATTGCGAGTAGGAAAGAGTAAGATAAAAATTTTTTTGACGCGGATAAAACATTTTTTTGTTGGGACACGTCGTCCCAGCCGGCCAACCCTCCATACAAAACCAAACATTGTGTTTGCCAAAAAAAGATTTTTTTTTTAGTTTTTCATAATTAGAATACGATACCAATTATGCCCTTAAAAGGATCACCAGTATTTTTGTTTCACCTTGTATTTAAAAAATACGTGAATTTAATACCTACATAGATTTACTTGATTGATTTCATTCCTTTTGTATTCGTATACATACAGGTTCTCAGGTTCACATTCTGGTATTCAAAAATTATGGTCACTTTAAAAATGTACTAGAAGTTAAAAGACCAGGGCGTGAATATTCTAGTAAATTTTTAAAGTGACCATAATTATTGAAGAACTTGTGATAGATTTTTTTTTGTATTTTTCTGATAACTTTTATAACTTGGTCTATCATCCATTCACGGCTTGACGTCGATTTCTGGGACACCCTGTATAACATAAAATATTATTCTTTGATCAATTTGTTGTCACAGAAAATGTATTCAGCAATAGTAAAGTTATTTGTAACTAAAACTGAATGCAAGCACAAAACTGTATTTTTGTTTTACATTTTCTATAATAGAGGGAGAATAGGCCGTTGCCAAACCTACCCTATCGAGTAACAGAATACGGCCTATACAAAATACAAAACAACAACAAACAACACAAAATGCTCCAAGTTACTATACACAACTTTTCCCAATACAACCCTGCTATCTCGATGAGGTAGGCTTGCTTACGGCCTACTCTTAGTCTATAATATTTGGATTCGAATATTTTACCAAAACTATTGCAAACTGAAGTAATAAAAGTACCAAATCCTAAACATAATGCACATACCGAAATTCGTACACTTCGTTAATCCAATCTTACGCCAACTTACCTATTTCCATTGCTTGATACTAGTTCGTATTCCTCGTAATTCTACTGGAAATATTTTTCTTTGTCAGGTGCTGTACGTGGACAAAGATTCACATTCGTACGTGCGTTCAGACGGTCGCTGCCGTTTTGTACTCCGATCCTCAGACAAAACTAGCGGCGTGCTGAGAAATCCTCGACATTCACTGCCGCCAAATACCTCGTGCGTCTACTATTTTCAAGTAAGAATCATGGAGTTTATTTTGAAGATTTCTGAACTCCCTTTTATGCTTTGGTCTTCGTCATTCGGGTACAAATATAGAAGGGTTGCTTTTGAGAGTACGAGTATGTACGTACCTAAGTAATTTTTTTAACATGCACTAAAACCTACTTTGATTAATGGATAACGATTGGACCGTAAGCCAGGAACAAATTTCGTGACCAATCACGTCCCAGGCGATAACTTGTGAAGTGGTTAAGGGCGATGTGTAACGAACTTTTAAATGTCAATTAATTAATTTTTAAGTGATTAAATGGCTGCCGTTCCTTAACCCATCAACAGAGAGGCAGCTGACCTGCATGAGGCTTCATTATACATCGCCCTTAACCACTTCACAAGTTATCGCCCGGGACGCGATGACCAACGAAATTTGTTCCTGGCTTACGGCCTAGATTATTATAATATTCTCGATTGTGGGATTGACATAGAGCATAATATAATAAAATAAAAAATAAACTAAAGTCATAAATAAAACCGCAATCGGGCTTTTTTTTGTCTTGGTGCTATTAAATTGTATTTTAAACCAATCTCAACATTACAAAAAATTTATATTTTCAACGCTGTTCGATATTGCGAAAAGGAAAAGGGCATGTAACTAATGCGTGCTAATGTTTTCATAAATTATAGGGTCGGCCGAACGAAATTTTATGGGTGTCCTTCGTAAAGTACCATTCAGCGGGCACTGAACCCGCTGGGTTTGATCAGCAGAAGGACTGTTCCTCGCAGCTGACCATTTGGGATGGAGCTGCGCCTGACGCTGATCTAGAGAGGAAGGTATGGATAACTTCCAAAAACAATACCTGTAATAAATGAACGGAGATCAAAATATTTCGGGAAAAATTTGATAAGTAGGTATTATTGTAAAAATTAAGTAGGTATCAATTAGGTATCAAATCCATTCTGTTAAATAGTATCGGAAAGTATACGTCTGATTTCGTTTATTAGGATGTCAGTATTAGCTTAAAGAATACAAGATTATTGATTAACCTCGATTATTGTAATACAATAAACTAGTATCATTCTCTCTATTTCTACTTCATAAACTATATTATACCCTATCCATCATTATTTTGTCTTATCGTAACTTTTCAAAAAATTATCACTCTTTTGTCCAAGCGCGGTCCAGTCACCAGCATAAATATATGACTATGAGCAGCGCTGCAAAAATATCTGATTCCCCATTGAGGGCAAAAGTATATGACGACACCTCCACGGTAAAAATATATGATGCTTTGTGGCCGGCATAAACATCGTTTTGCATCGATCAGCATAAATATCGGATCAGTCCGCTTAAAAATATCTGATTACCTACTAAAAGCAAAATTATATGACTACTATCACCAGCATAAATAAATTACCACTAAGAAAGCTTTATTATCGGATGAAAGGTCAACCGCATAAATATCTGACATAATAACAAAATCAAAATTATGTAATCAATATACAAAAACAAACCTTATCTAGCTGGCATAGAGGTCCTAATTGTAAAAAGCTGTTTGACAATCCACGAAAAGAGTGCAGACTTGTCATTGGAGTGTCACTGCATATGTCTATCTCACATTTTCTATCGTGAGTGTGTGTGAATGTGTCAAAAATTCAAATTGATATTGTTTCATTGCATTAAAAGATTTATTACAATATTTACGATTTATTCATACAGTTAGGACTCGGTGCGACTGCCGTCAATCTACGAGAAGCCAGATTTTGTTTAATGAAAGTTAAGAAAAAACATTGGCAGTCATAGGGACTGCCAATAGAAGTGAAAACTTAGAGCTTTTAGTATTAAAATTTGAAACTTCATAATGTTTGAATTAAAATTATCAAGATCAATCGGGTTTTTACATTTACTGACACTCCGAGCAACAATTATATGCACGTTTATATGGTTTCGTACCTAAAAAATAAAAACGGAACCCTTATTTATAGGATCACTCGCTTGTCTGTCCGTGCGTCTGTCACAGCCAATTTACTCCAAAAGTTTAGGAAGTTTAGGGAGATTAATTATATTTTAAGGGGGAAATGGTTTTAATTTTTCATTTGTATGATACGTGTGGGGTACCGATAGAAAATTGCAAAAAATTAGGACAGCTGACTGATTTTGACTTCATTTTACGTGCAGTAGTTTCGATAAAAAACCATTTGAAAATGCAATTTTTCATACTAAAATTACGGTTCTGTCCCAGCCTTATTTTTCAGAAACTATAGCTAGCTAGAAACTGAGAACCAAATAGTCCACTAAACATACCCTGAATATTACGGCATAATAATTATGCCGTAATCTTCAGGGTCTGTTTAGTAATTATTATTTGGTAGACCTATCTTTAACACCCAAGGTTTATGTTTATACATATAGGACTTAATGTGTACCTAGAGGCAATTTACAATGATGATTTTATATGATTAATATATTATTAAAAGCATAAGAGAAAAATACTACTCACAAAATTAAACTTTATTTGAATGGTTATAAGTTTAACTATCGAACGAGCCTTCCAACCCAAGGAAAATCTTGTGATGCGTTTTTGTTTTCGTGACGGTATCGATGACGCGAACTCATAAGATTTCCCCCTCCCCCTACTAGAAAGTGCCCAACGCGGCTAAAGTAGTTTTCACTTCAAAAATATACGTATGCTTATCTAAAACAATCCTATAGGCTCAAAGGAATAAAAAATATATCTTAGATTTTTTGCAGTGTTTCCGTGTGCTATAAGATTAATTTATACGTGCGCACAGGCCCCCTAGAAAGGAACATGCAATTTGAAAATGGTTTATTCCTACGATTCGTATGCGAAACCAATAGTACAGGAAAATAGCATATTTTAGAGGCAAAATATGTATAGTTATCAAATATCAATTGAACTTTTCTTATACCTTTATCTTGGCACTTCGAAAATGTATGCGTCCAACCCCCACGGCTGACAATACATGCCATATCCATTTTTGAGCAAAACCATTTCTAAAATAACAATAAAATATGGCATACCTGACGCTAATCGGTTTTTGAAAAAAGATATTTTTCAACAATGTTGTGCCATATCCGCATTTTACTATAGGATAATTACACTCCGTTAACTGAAAACTATCACGAAAGTGTGACATATCCAACACTTTTATATGTCATGTCATACATTGTACGTTTAACATTTACTCATCATTATCACTATATTTAAAGTATTTGTATGGTATTATAAATAATAAACATATGTGTCCAATTGATAAATAACTTAAATATTTCCTAAATGTAAAACTTTTCAAAATAGTACATTACTACAGAGGCCGGGAAGTAGGGGGTTGCCGGCTGAGTCATATAGACGGCCGAGCGTAGCGAGGCCGGATAGCTACGAGGCTGGCAACCCCATTTCACGCCGAGGTATGTATAGTGCTTTTCTCAAACATGCAATGAAATAAATAAATAATGTATATGGTGACTGAATAAATTCAGAACGTTACAAAACATTTAAAAAAAAAAAAAAACAAAAAAAAATTCAAAACCAAAAATTCCAAAAAAAGGGGAAAAGTTTTTTTTTCAAAAAAGAAGGAAAAAAATTATTTCTAAATAAAAATTTTATAAATACAACATTTTTTTTTAAACAAAAATAATATTACGATGATTATTGTTTTTTTTTATATGCATAAGTAGTGGCAGAATGTCAAATGAACCAAAAAGTAAATATCGCTTATAACCTTAAATGGCTGAATGCCATGATCCTGTGCCACAAACATATGTGGAATGGAAATTTAAAAAAAATTACTTCCCGGCCTAGGCCTTCAATTTTATATGAAAATCGTTACCTGTTCTCTGGAGTTAATCCGCCCTAAACGTGATACTTTGAAGCCTATTATGACGCACATAACGAAGACATTTCATTGCATGTTTGAGAAAAGTATTTTTTTGCTTCTTATCGTTCTCCTGCAAACGAATGTAAGTGGCGTATGGCACAAACGTATTCTCACCCGACGAAAACCCTTCATATATAGCAAAGTATTGATCTTATAAGTATGAGAATCGTCTCATTCGATTCAGAGTAAAAAAATACATTGAAAATGATATTTTACTTACCCAGTTTGGAAAATTTGTAATTTTCAAATGTTGCCCCCTGCCCATTCCATTCGGGCGGGGGTAGTACGCATAAATTTTGATAGAACTCGGCAGATCCTTATTCCTAGTGCCAAGATAAAGTTATAAAGCAAAGTTTCATTGATGTGGTACAAATTTTGCCGTCAAAATGGCATACGAGTATCTAGTCTTACTTTACCTGTACTACAAGGTTTATAGGCTCATTGCTAGTTGCCTGTTTGACGCTTGTTGTCTGACAGCTGCCTTGTAACATGCAATAAAATACGGTAAATATTCAATTATTTTATTTTGCACTATTTATCTTCAGCATTATACATTCGACCATTCCGGGCTCTCCAGACGATATCCTGTATAAAGCTGTATTTTCGCGAATACGGCCAAAATTTTTAAGATGGTCGATTTTGCAACTTCCGCAAGTAATCCATGATTTCACAGTATTTCTCTAAAAACAACATAAAATTACAAATGCATTAATAAGTCGATAGAACCTATTGATTACGTAGCTAATATTGTAAGTAAACAAGAAACAACTTACATAATCTGTCAATGCATTAATTATTTAATGGATCGGTCTATATATTCGTGCAGTTAAATAATCCTATGCTTCAATTGCTCGTAGATTCAATAACACACTATTCAAATTCATGGCATTGAATTAATGTAATTATTATCAATCTCTGCAAAATAATAATTAGACTTGTTTATTTCTAATGTGACATGCCATATTGACGTATTAATGTTTCTTTTTCAAAGTTAGACTAGGATAGTAGTAAGAAGGTTATTCACGTTAGATCACATCAATTAAACGTCATGATGAATGATCAATCATACCATTTACTGCTTTATACCAACCAGATAAGGTTGTTTCTGTATACTGATAACATAATTTTGATTTCGTTATTATGTCAGATATTTATGCGGCCGACTGGTCATCCGATAATAAAGCTTTCATAGTGGTTAGATATTTATACCGGTGACAGTAGTCACATAATTTTGCTTTTAATAGGTAATCAGATATTTTTAAGCGCACTGATCCGATATTTATGCTGATCGATGCAAAACGATGTTTATGCCGGCCACAAAGCATCACATATTTTTACCGTGTAATTGTCGTCATATAATTTTGCCCTCAATGGGGAATCAGATATTTTTGCAGGGCTGCTCACAGTCATATATTTATGCTGGTGACTGTCCCAGTGTGGGGGGGTTTGTGTCAAAATCATATATTCCATAGTGAAAAAATTTTTTACTGCCCCCTCAAAACTTGGAAAAAAATTTGCGCCTGCTTTTGTCACATAAAATGTTGTTATATACTTAAAGAAAGTCACAGAAAAATGGACGAACAACACGAAAAATAAATGACATTACGATGTCTGGATTGACACATGTTTGTTTACACGATAACACAAATAAGGATGGACAGGATATAAATTTATAAACTAGTATTCATGTTGTAAGAGTGTTAATGTTATTAAATAGGCCAGGACTACTTATTTACTTAATATATAATTTATGAAAAGTAAAAAGTTATAAAATGAATTTTAGTTCCAATTTTCTAATAAATCCGTGTTTTAATAAATTTTTCATCGAGCTGCATAGTTTATGAAGTAATTTGCAAAACTATTTGCTATAACGGCAATTCAACTATGAAAAATATTTCTTAATCAATTTTGCAAAGAGGTTATAACTTTTGAAAATAAAAACTGCAATCAAGTATACTTCGCTTCAACTTTCATACCCACAGTACTTCTCCATAGTTCGAAGAACTTTATTAAAAAGTTTAATTTAAAAAGACTCTTCTCTACTATTTAATGTTTCTGATTTAAAATGCTCTTTTTACGGTAAAATACTATCATAAACTTGAACTGCAAATAGATAAAGTCCATTGGATCTGTTTTTTTGTATTTTGTAACATTCAGACACTCTGTACCTAATATCTTTATTGTGTACGAAAAGAGATAGGTAGGTAATTAAAGATGATCATGACATGCAGATATACCGAGTTCAACACTCAAATGTTAAATCTCAGTAATGATTTTTGGTTGTATATTTACTCATTTACAGGTCTTTGTACATGTTACAAAAGTTTACATTCGTATATGTGTATAAAAGCGTTGTGAACGCGCATTTTACATGATAAAGTTTTAAATTGGAAGCTCTTATTACACTGGCTCAATAACTTCTTTAAACTAAAATTCTGTATGCCACATAAACTTTCACAAAACACAAATTTTAACCAATGTAAGAACTTTTCCAACGTACATGGTAATGAAATGTGGATTAACTTAAGCGTAGGAGCGGAACTTTCGCACTGCGCAAGACTAAACCCCATGGATACAAATACCGAAGCGATATAAAATTGGGTAGCGTTCTCACCGCCTTTATTCGTGCCATTTCACTTTGCCAACTACCTCCCCACTTGACGTCGGGAGCCAAACATTAATTTTCTTTAATGTGTCTGAGCACTTTTACCGACTCCTCCACCAACTGCAGTGCGGTGTTTCGTTTCATTCATTTGCTATTCCTCCGGCTGCATTAAGAATAGATAAACGGCTTTGACTCAAGTCATTTACTTGGTAGTTTAATAAGAAAAAGTTTTTCGCGTAAGTAACTCGCTGTAGCGTTAATATATTTAAGACTTGATTAAGATGCTACTTTCCCATTTCGTTCGGCATTATAAGCATTTTGAAAATATGGTGTATAAAGATAATATTTAACAATGTACGCCGAAATTTAGCAGAAGAAACTAGTGCTATGACATTTTTAGTGTTTTAAACAGCAGTTCAGCTTGCAATCCTTACGATTGCGACTATTAGCTTTATTTTACAAACCTTTAAAACTATTTAATCGCAAACTTTTAATAGGGTTTTTGATGTAAAAGATACGAGTTATATTAACGGGGTATAGTACTTAATATACCTACTTAAAAGCATGTATACATATATCTACTTAATTTTATTTTACTTTTTATGGTAGGCTATAAAAAATAAATGTAATGTTTTTAAAGCGTGGTAAACTGAAAATATATTTCACTCATAATATTAAATTTCGTCGAGCAATCTCGTTCCCATTCGAGTGAAGACGCTACACGCTAACCTAACGCGCAGCTTGAAACCCGTCTTCGTGCTAATATAATTTGTCTCCACAGCTGGACATGGCGGACAAGCGTTCGTTGCTGGGCTCGTTTTGTCGCGAGGAGTCGCCGCGACTTTGCGACCACGCTCTGTTGTCAAACGCGACGCGGGCCACTCGGCCCTGCGCTCCCTCTGAGAGCTACATCACAACTGGCCCTGCACTTACGATCCTACAGGTAATTAACTAAAATGCAATCATAATCTGATAAGTACCGAATTCTGTTTGTGACTGTATGTTTACTCATCATTCTCCTAGCGTTTGTCCCGGTCTTGCCACGGCTCAATTGAACCTGGGGTCCGCTCGGTAACCTAATCCCAGGAATTGACGTAGGCACTAGTTTTTACGAAAGCGACTGCCATCTGACCTTCCAACCCAGGGGGGAAACTAGGCCTTGTTAGGATTATGGTGCGGTTTCATCACGATGTTTTCCTTCACCGAAAAGCGACTGGTATATATCACATGATATTTCGTATAAAAGTTCCGAATAACTCAGTGGTATTAGCCGGGGTTTGAACCCGAGACCTCCGGATTGAAAGTCTAACGTTCTACCGCTAGGCCAGTAGCGTTTCTGTTATTGCTCGTACGTGTACTACAGCATTTTGAACTATTTTGGTACTAATAATAAAACACCTATATTGTTGAACTCGCCAACTGACAAGCTCATTTATTAGCCCTTTGTAAAAAAAACCATCTTTATTAATTTGTACGTTCTCTTACTATTGAATAGACCAAAAGCTATTACAATGCAGTGTTGTCAAAAGACCAAAACAGTACAGTCGACGTCAAAGATATGTTTACACTTTTGCACCTTACTCCAATGTAATAAGGTGCAGAAGTGTATACATATTTTAGGCGTTGACTGTTACACGTGTAACCGCGTTTGTGTATAACTAGAGCTTACCAATATTGAAATTCTACGAAATACCTATCACAAAGAGAGTATAAAGCACTAACGATACGTCTGAAAATATTTAACGATGCGACTATACATACTAACGATATGACATTCCTTTCTAGTTCCTATGACAAATGGTTAAATATAGAGTGCTATAGGTGAACGAACTGGAATTGCAAAGTTCTTTGTTTAATATCGATTACCTACTTATACAGTGTGTAAATCTAATACGAGCGATAAATTAAACCAGACATAGAACTCATTAGTGTAATCATTAATTAAGATGTTTTTTTTAAGTTACACTTAACTGTGACCCAACAATAATTTTTGAAAATTTTGCAATGTACCTGTAAACATGGTATCGAAAGCAACTGTCAACGAGCGTTTAACGCGAGTGTGTTTGCATTACATTGCGGGCCGAACTATTTTGTATGGATAACATTTTAATTGCAATTTTAAGTAAAAGTTATCTAATTACATTTCTTATGTCCTATACTAATCATCGTTAAGAGATTCGCCCGAATTAGATTTACACACTATATAAGACACACAAGTAAAACAGGAATTATCAAATAGAACCGTTGATTTCTATGAAAATAAAACAAACCGGAGCATCGCTCACACGCTCTATACGATTCCCTATTATCCAGTACTGTTTCCCTGTTAATTGTAAGACGTACAAAATGTATAGTTTCCATTTACGCCTCGCAGCTTCTTGTTTGCTACAAGATAATTATTTCTTAACGGTATATTGCTTGCCTCGTACGCGTTGACTTTACTTCGCTTCGTTTTACAAGTTCAATGCAAAGCGCGCTCGAAAACATTCTCGTATATTGTTAGCGCAACACTTAGTAGGAGTAATGCTAATTGGTGTAGATTATAGTTAGTACATTATGCTGAGAAGCTGGTGACGATAATTTGAGTAAGCAGTAGGAACATATAATATTTGAGGGGCAAATAATGACAAGTTGCAATTAAGTTGGCGAATTCTATGAAAATTATATTCGTAGTTTAATACTTAAAAGCCTCATTATTAATAGGGTAAACCTAAAATTTCTTTTCTGACTTAATTTAAATGACGCAGCGTTCTTGAAGTTTGAATTTCAACAAACATAATTTCCTTCAAAGTAGAACGAAGTCAAACAACAGTTTCTAAATTAAAGGCAATTTTGAAGTAAGCCTTAGGAGTCCCTAGAACTGAGTCAGTTATACTCTTTACAGACTTCTTCAATTAACTGACACGCCGAGTAACGAATCACATCAATCAAATCAAAAATACACTGTGTTCCAATTTTAATAAGTGTGTAATTATTAGTTTTTTATGAGTATACTGTCCCTCAAATATTTATTTTTCGATTCGGTTCTAAAACTAAGTATATCATTACAAATATCGTATAAGTCTATGACACAAGCGCGAGGTACGAGAGTGCTCCGGTCCAAAGGGCATTTAGCTAGATTTTTCCATAAAACATTGACCTGGAACATAGATAAGTCACGCGCGCGCAAAGCATTGCATTTGCCATTGTGAATAATGCAAGCACGTGCTCCTCTCCAGGCGTGATAGAATGCTCCAGAGTTGTCGCGTTATTGCGCGAAACACTGTAAGGAGCTGAAGTGTACGTGCATTCCGAAACATTCCAGTAGACATTTCAAATGCAAATCAGATTCGGTGAGGCATAAGAACAAAGGCTTAGTTTAAGTTCGTTACGTAGTGTTTATCCATTTGAATTAAATTAATTTACTAACTATAAATTTACATTAATTAAATAAAACATTATTTTCTATTAGGAATAAACTTTTAAACATGCTGCTATGAAACACTAGAATGCGGGAAAATTGCACAAATACTTGTTCACATAAGCATTTTAAGAGATCCACTCCAAATTCAGTGGCCGGATTAAAATGAAAACCGTTTTAATTGGCCGCACAGAGCTGGGTAGCGGCTGAATGAGTTGATATGCTCACTCTAGTACGGAGTGAAGAGCTATTCTACTTATAATCGCATGACTGCATGCTCTATGTACCTTTCGAAATAATTAAATAACCGACATTAGTATTATTATTCTGCGAAAGTACATTGCGAGTACACGATTTAATGTAGGAAACCTGGGCTTAAGCAAGTTGTTAAAGTCACAAGTTGAGAACTGCTTTATTATTCAATATTAAATTCAACAGAGGAAGGACTGAGGCAAGTTCCTTAACTAAATATTTGAAGTCTTACTACACCGCGTCGTCTCGTGTCGTGTTAAAATCGACCTTGCTGACTGATACTCTATACAAGTGTAAATGTAAAAGGGGACATTTGCATATCGTGTATCGAACACTTTGTCATTGAATTACATAATGCGGCGCTGTCGAGCGGAGTACCTAATCATCCCTTTTCCCTCAGGAACTCCGTCAAGGATCGGCGTTGTATCCCGTCTCGTTCCTGCTTCGGTATGAGTTCGTGGACGTGAGCGAGCAAGGACAGCCGTTGGTCGATTCTCAGTCAGCCTGCGACAGAATTTTCAAATCCGCTCAGACTTATTCAGGAAGATTTCAATCTCCGAGAGCTATTTTCTATTACGGGCGAGGCGGTGCACGGAATCTAACTTGTATCTTAAGGTACATGCAATATTTATAATAAATACTTTTAACATGTTATAACCCTTACACAGTATACTAACACGACTTATTGTTTACAGATTTGAAGCAAAACCCGGAGAAAGAATACAATTAACGTTTACTAGTAGCTACTTTGGAAACAAACAATGTAGTACACACAAAGACTCCCGGGCAGGCCGCTGGAAATGTGATAGGCCTGCGAAAAGAACAATCGGGGGCGAAGGCTTCGCTCAGATTATTATTACCGAATATCCTTGGGAAGGAGTGCCTATTCAAAGGGATTGTCTTTGTACTAACCGATCGGAACCCCTAACTATTCATACTTTGACTGCTCCAGTTGTTGAAATCAACTTCACCGTCACAATGATGAATATCACAGAAGATTATGACGATTTCACTTTTGAGGGCGAATACAAATTTATTCCCAGCGGACCTGGAGATGAAACAGTATGTTCGTCTGGCTGGGGTGAACGAAAATTAAGAGGAAGTAGTGGAGAAATAAGACTATTTGACAAAAGACAAACTCCATCTGCGCCAGAAATAGTAGGCGATAGGCACGTGATATCGGAAAGTGTTCGAGCAGAAGTATCATGTGTTCATAGACCTTGGCTAATAGAACCAGGAGGAGACGAAGTGACTCCAGTTCAAGGAAGATATTTATACGTAAAAGTACCAGGGTTTGAGGTGACGCCAGCAAAGTCATTTTGTCACACTCCTAATAGGCTTTTTATTTATGAGGCCCGTGACACTTCTCAACCGCGAGAAGTGTGTCCCGATGGTCCAAACTCCATTGAATTGTTTTCACCTGGATGGAAGTCAGCTCAAACTCCTTTAGAAACATCGCTGAAACCACACGCACGAAGCTATGTTATTGATTTTCTGCAACATGAGCCAGCCGATTATTCAATTAAATGGATAGAGGTCATGAAACAACCATTATTCGAACACGATCCCGAGTCAAATGTTATGCCAAGTTCTGTCACATTGGATTGCCGATACAAGTACGTAAAAATTTAATTAGTATAAACTGTATTATATATTACGTTAGCGACATTCAAATATTTAATTAAAACTTTTATTCTCTTCTATACAGCTGTCCGGAGCTCAACGCTTGCATCCCATCGTCTTTATGGTGCGATGGAAGTCCCCACTGTCCTTCAGGTTACGACGAAGACGACTCAAACTGTTCATTCCGCATATCCTTGCCGCCGCCGTACATAGCTGCGGCCGCTGGCGTCGGTCTGTTGTTGTGTGCTATCACAGTAGCATTATGCGCATGCCGGAGGCGTCGAAGAAAAGACAAAGAGTTTAAAGCTCGGTTAGACGGCGCGTTACCTCCAGAAGAAAGGCCTTACGATCGCGCTAAAACAAACGGCGTACCTGAAGCTACGCGGCAATACGCGACAGTGCAAAAATACGCTACTATAGACAAATATAGCTTGAGTCAGAAGTACTGTGCAGGGTTGAACGACGCGAGATATTACGACGAGGTAGCACAAAGGGATAAGCTTGCGGATACAAGGTACGCTAGTTTAGGTCGCGCCGGGCGGGGCATGCGCGTCGACAACGCGCGGGGCAACGGCGGTACAGGCTCAAGACGGGCCATGCCCGACTTAGGCTATCCCGATCTCAAGGATGGCTTCTGTTGACCCACCCCGGATTTAGTAGAAACTACTGTATAGTGCGAATACCAGTTTGTTTAGTAAATGGATGTGTTTGTGTATAATTAGAATGAAGACTGATTTGGCGAAAGTGCCTCTTTAATACTTGGCGGACTTTAAACCAATTTGATCACTAGTTCTATTGGAATCTCCCTAAAAACAAGATACCTACTGTTTTTTACGAGACATGTAATCTATTTGTATAATTATCTTGGATGTAAAGGTTAGTACCTACTATGTAAATAATCCTCAACTAATTGTTATGATAGTTATGTTAATTGACCTGACATATTTCACGCAAATAAACTTATATGTAGTAATGAATCGTGCAATAGGGTTAATTAAAAAATAAATTAATGTCACAGAAGTTTAACTATACAAACATCCTGAAATCTTAACACTTGTATAAAATTTGAACAGCCTATATAATTGTGTACCCAAATAACATATCTAAATGTATATAAAAAGCTTGACAATACAATTTTAAGATACAAATTAAACAGTGTATTGTATTGAAAAGTCTAAACTAGGCATGTCAGTGCAAAGTGAGTGAAAGAAATGAGTGTGTAAAAATAAACAAGTAATTTAATATTTAACACGAAACACTAATAAAAAATTACCCAACTGCCGTAAAGTGGGGTTACATTTTTAATCGAAGAAATCACATTTTTTGTGTCAAATGTAATTAATTGCTTCTGGTTTTGGGCGCCATAATTAGGAAAATAGCATCCAGTATTATTATTTTTATTAAGGGAACTTTCCTCATCCAAGGATCTACTCATCACGACCTACCACACGATGTATAGTAGGAATTTCTATTTCGAGTTCCAATACGTAATCCTACATTTAAGTGATTGTCGAAATTACCTCGAGGATTAAAGCGGCCCCAGTTTACGGTATTGTAAATATGAGCTGCAGAGCTTAATTGATCACAGAACCGAATCGAATTCATAAAACAATTTGTACACTATCTGGTGAAAGCCTCTTGGTTAAATACTTATACCGAATATAAATAAATTATTGTCTGGGAATCAATGCGTCAAATCAACAACTATTTAGCTTTAGAGACATGTGTAATGGTAACTTTGAAAAAGTTACGTGTATGAATCCATTGGCTCTAATCATAGAACTTCTGAATAACTACTAATCAGTTTAGTTTGTATCAGTTATATAGTTATTTCCAGTACCTATTTACTATATTTTGCTATTATATCGTTATCATTTTCGTGGCCAAAGTTTCAATAGAAAATATATATTATTAACTTTTCAACTAACATTGATAGAGTACTCGGATATTAGTATCACACAAGTGACTGTGTTGCTACTGTAATAAATAAAATATAAAATGAAATGTGATATAGAATGTAAAAATATAAGGTAAGCGTTCACAAACTGTATAACTTAATGTTAAGATAAATATTTTCCCGTGTACAATATAGTGGTAATGTCAAGTATAAGAAAACAATTGTGAATAAATTATTGGCTAAGATTTTTAAAAGTCTGTACTTATTTCACGGTAAAAGGAAAATTAAAGTCATTTCTAAAAACTACAAGGAGTACATTTGTTTTATTTAAGTTATCTTTAAAAAACATACTATTTAAAAATAAATCATGAACCCCGTTGATAAGCATTTTTTTATAATACATATATGGTACATTAGATAAGTACGTATCCATATTTTGAGATCAAATAATATTGGGTCCTCGAAATATGTTAATAGGTAGGTACCTACTTATATTAGATTAGATACCTATTCTGTCATCTGGAAAAAATTAGAAACAACAAATTTGCTACATAAAAACGGTGTTTACTGTAATAATACCATAATTATCTCTTTACTCGTCGTAAGAGGGAATGCTGCCAGCATCTACGGCACCATGCCGCGGGGGGACTGGTTATTTTAGTATAATATTTATTTAAGATTAGTTTTTATTTATACTTAAGTTTATTGTTTACTGTTAATCTATTGCGTGTTTACTCCAATAAATATTTCATTGGTCACTTCACTAAATAAATGTCAATGCCAGTCATGCTATTTAATGTTATCTTAGACAACCACATTTTGACAGGACATCATAACGCGTGATTAGTCGGAGGGTTTATCTTAATGACATTTATCACAATGTCATTGAATTTAAACTTTTGTGAGACATACCTACTAACACTATATTATATTAACTTCATATGGCTGTACTCACTTGTATTTAGTCACTACGCGCGATATTTTTCGGAGAGCTTAGGTCTCCATCCTCAAATTCCTTAAGCACAGTCAATAGCGGGGCACCAGTTCGCCTAGCACTCTTAGTGCTTGAGGATGGCTACCTATTGGGACCTGATTTATAAAATACTTACTATACATACATATAAAATGTAGACCAGCATATCACGACAAAGAATTATAGATTTTACTACTAGCATTTTCAGTTAAAAACTTCATATACCTACTTAAAATATTTCAAATCGATAATATAGGGTCTATCGGATGTAGAATTGCTTGGCTAATTTATCAATGGATTTATTCATAAATTGTTAATGCAATTCTGAACCCCATGGTACATGTTACATTATTAATTTGATGGTTAGATGATGATTTACATTAAGGATGATACACGGTGTTTCGGACCGTCTCCGACACGACACCTCTGACAATTCATTTTGTATACAGAACATCACGTGAACTCCGAGGATCACGTGACGCTTCCTATATTAAATGAAGTCTCGAAAGGGTCGTGTCTGAGACGGTCCAGAACATCATCCTTTGGTCTTTCAATAAACATAGCTTATAAGAAAAAATATAATATTATATTATACTAACACTTTTTTATCCAAAAATAAAAGGCTTTTTTATTTTCTTTTTTATTTTTATAAGAAAAAAATTACATTATAATTACAAAATACATCATTTCAAAGTTCTGTTAAAAATTGTTGCCCAT